>OY757909.1:60936415-60981415 GCA_963585895.1 Sepioteuthis lessoniana | reverse complement strand
TTTACTTCGCTGTTTTGTGATACTTGTTTTGTTTGTATTATTTGACCCTTTCCTAACACCTTTTGATCCTTTCTTTTTTTCTCTTATATCTCTTAATGTATTTCTTCCCGTGGACTTGTCGGCGGTTGTCTTTTTGGGTCTCTTTCTGTTTGTTTCTTCTATATTTTACCTTCCTTATTTTCTTCACCAGTTGTTGCAGTTTCTTTATTTGTGCTTCTCGCCTCATTTCCAAATCATTTTTTTTCGAAATTTCTTTTCGGAGTTCTTAGAGAGATGTTGCATTTCACTAGTGACTAGTTTTGCTCCAGCATAGATTAAATCTTACTATGATTTATATCGGCAATCTTCTAATTCAAGAATGACGTCAATTTGGAAAAAAATGATGCTGTTACTAATAGGACTGAGCAGCATGTAGTTATAATTTTACCTCACGAAAATTCACAAATTCTTAAGATTTTAGTCAGAGTTTCATTTTAGAATGTACATGTAATGCTAAACTGGAACTCCACTTTGTGACTGATATGCGAACACCTGAGATCTCATTAGAAAACACTCTTTCAAAAAACAAAAATTATGAATCTTTTTTAAAGAGTTTTTTGAACCTGTGTACATATGTTCATTTGAAAATTATATTTAAATATTTTTAAAATGTTAAAGTCTGTATCTCTATAATTTTGACCTCATCTGATACACAAAACCAACAAACATATAACTGTTCACAGGTTCTCTGAACAGCATTTCTACTCATTCTTTTTCTGCAAAGGTCAAGATAAGTGACGGGGGATCTGAATTAAATAAAATAAAGAAAATAAAGACTTTGATATACCTGTAAGCTGCTCTGTCATATATGGTTTTAAATCAAGCAAATCTTCAAATCTTACGATTGACGTGGATTTTTTTGTATTCTGTTTAGAGAACGCTTGCAGTAGTAATAAAAAGACAAACCACGTTATATGAGGAAATAGTTATATTTACAGGAAAAAGTATTTACAATAGAGACTGTTATTAACAAGAACATAGAATAAGGATATAGTCCAACAATAGTATTGGCTTCTGGTATAAGGAACAGCTCTTCACCTTCTCGATCTTTAGACTCTCTGGTATTAGATGCTACTGCTATATATGGCAGATGGACTAGCTCATTGTGCCGCAAAGGTAGGTGATACCCGACAGATTTTCAGTTTAGAAAAGAAGAAAATGTCTCACAGTGCTTGGTTTGATTTGTATGCTGATTGAAACACTTGCACATCTCTCTATTTTCACGAAAGAGGTGGTTCAAAATGTATCGAGACGGTTTAATATTTATTTACATATTTAATTCCAGCTTTTTGGTTTAGTGGGTAGAGTTTTTGCCTAATAGTCAGTGAGACCTGGGTTCAATCCCAGGTCGCGTCATACCAAATACTTGAAAATGGTACTTGATACCTCCTTGCTTAACACTCAGATATATAAGGTACGTATCAAGAGTAAAGTGGAGAAATCCAGGGAAAGGAGTAGCACCCTCCCCTACACCTTGGTGCAGTAGCTATTGAAAAGGGAGTCTTCGGGTAGCCCTCGACTACGGTCGCCAACTTTACTTACATATTTACTCTGGATCGTCTTGATATCGAGATATCATCTTCGTATTTTAACTGTCTAAACAGTGTACACGATTGGATTTAAATTTTAAATTCAAAAAATAAAAAAAAAGATAAAGCATCTGTGACAATACTTTTCGATCATACCTGAATTAATATACAATAACTACAAACATACAAGATTTGTTTTGTTTGGTTTGATTTTCTGATATATCAACAATTGTAGATTATTTAATACCAAATCATCTTTATACATATCTATTAAATATATATGATTTATAAACAGATTTTTTTTTATTCCTTTAGACATTATTCAATTGGTTGCACTCAGTTTAAATCTCCAACAGTTATATTTGACCCATAAATAAGATCCTATCATGTTCTTCCACTCTGGATCAGAGTGGGCCTCAGAATGATGAAGGGGTGTTTCGCATTCTCCAAAGCTATATCATTTTTGGAGCCTCACCAACAGATAGTTTAGTGCCATATCAAAGACATTCATAAGGGAGTCTTTACCCCTCTGCAAATATGATGTGTATTCTACAGTCCCAGCTGAGTGGGCTAAACAAACGTCTCTCAGTGCTGTTAATGGATATCTTGCTGCATTACTTCAGTCCTTTTACATAACAGGCAAGATGAGTGACGATAGAGCTGAACTGAGGCTTTCACTAAATTCTACCAAGCATATTGCCACAAATCGATTGCACAAGTCTCTCCTGCCGTTCGAAATCGTCTTGATAATTTCAAGCCGATAATCATTAACTTCTTAAGTTTTCTTAAAGCTTGCGGTGATTAACTTGACTGAAATTGACTTTAGAATACCTTTTAGTTTCAGCACTTCACAGAATCGAAATATGATATAATTATCAATGATATTAATACATTTAGTATAATATTCTGTTTGTTTTTTAATCGATGTTAAATTATAAAATCCATCATAAAATCCCTAATAATAAAGTTCCATTGCTTTTGACTTTATCATTATCACTAATACTGAAAGCCAATTCGTTGATTTAAACAAAACTATCCACCTTAAAAGACATAGATTCTTTTATTCCTGGAATAGAACATAATGAATCAAGAAAAAAGAAAACATTAGGAAATATCGAAAAAATTGGTGTGGGATTAAGAAATTTTCTTTAAACATTGCAAACAACTGATAATGTAAAAGAAAATATAAAAACGAAGCTAGTTATACCAATTAAAAATTATATTTTGATCAGTACGAATTTGGATCAATAAATCTCCATTGAATTTCAAAATTGTGGTATTGGATTTTTTGAAATCCTGTTATATCGACGAGTTATATCAATAAAATAATGATACTGATGGTACAAAAACATATCAGTTTAATTATATATCAACTTCAAAATTGTTTCAATGAGGTTCTGCTCTCTGGAGATGTTTTCATCACTACTCTAAAGTACTTGAAGTCTTCAATTGACACTGCATTCAGTTATTTCGCCACAATCTTTGCATGTTTTCAACGATAAGGAAATCATTGAGTTAGATTTTGATTTGAGAGAGCACATAGGTAAGGCTTTGATATCACTGATACGCGTAAATGTAAAATAGAAGATCTGACGGACGTTAAAAGAAATATACCGGGTAGTTCCCAACGATATTAAAAGAAATATATTAAAAGTGCCTCCACTCATGGAATGCTCCCTTGAATAAGTACAGGGTGGAACGATAAAATTGTCGCACTAGAAAAGACGAATTGATTCCATTTCCGTTTAATGAAAACCGTTTTTTTTTTTTTTTTGTTGCAGACCATCTACTTGTTGGCCAGTTGTGTACACATCCCAAGAGCGATAGGAGTCTTCTATCATGTCTGAAAGTGACACAATGTTCAAAGAGCGAGATCAGATGTGCGCCGCTGTACAACCCATGCTCTCTACCGATCCAAGTTATGAAAACAGGACCATTGCCAGCACCCTCAAAATGCAAATCTGGATTGCCACAAATAAAAGGGAGATTAAAACAAAGTTTCCGGCTACGGTTATGGTCTTTGGTGTGGTTTCAAGTGAGGGCCACATCATGCCACCTCACATCTTCGAAGTCGTCTTTACTTCGAAGATGTGAGGTGGCATGATGTGGTCAATATATATATATAATCTTTCTTCTTCCTTTTAACGTTTATTTACTACTGAATTTTAGGTAGTTTTGAGACGGTCTACTGTTCTATTTGGTGGGGTCTTCTTCCTTTTAACGTTTATTTACTACTGAATTTTTGGTAGTTTTGAGACGGTCTACTGTTCTATTTGGGGGGGGGAGTTTTGAGACGGTCTACTGAGCAATGGGTGGTCGCTCGTCACTGTATCCGCATGGAAAAACTCTGTCAACGCCGCAGTAGAAGGGGTAGGATTACTTATAGGACCTAGAGCATTAAAAACACTAAATAGCGTTGAGAAAATACAACCTAGAATGATGGCAGCTACTTTTAACGGCAACCCAAGAGCAACAATCATCTCATGCTACAGCCCCACCAATGTTAGTGAAGAAACTGAACTAGTCACCTTCTACGATGAGTTATCCTCATTAGTGCGTAGCATTCCGAAACACAAAATGTTAGTCATTGGCGGAGACATGAATGCCCAAATCGGGAAAAACAGAAACAACAAATACAACCTCCACAACACGCCAAATAGGAATGGGCAACATCTAACAGATTTCATGATAGAAAATAGATTAGCATGCCTCAATAAAAACTACCAAAAAAGGGAGGGCAAACTATGGACATACACGTCCGCAAACAATACGAAAGTTCAGATAGACTACCTCCTTATAAACAAGAAATGGAAAAATAGTGCAATGAATTGCGAGGCATACTCCTCTTTTGAGGGTGTGTCCACCGATCACCGAATAGTCACGGCGAAAATACGGTTAAGCCTACAAAAAAACGCCAAACGAACAGCGACCACCAAACACTATGACTGGGCCCTATTGAACAACAGAGATATAAGAGTTAAATACGTATTAGAATTAAGAAACAGATTCGAAACACTACAAGAAAAGACGGAAAAAAGTACACCAAAACGACGAATATGAAAATTTCGTCAATGCACACCTCGAGGCAGCAGCGAAATGCATTCCAACAAAACTCAAAACTAAATATAGAGTCCGTTGGGAAACTTTAGCGGTGAGAGAAAAACGTGCACCAGTGAAAACAGCCTCCAAAAACTATCGAAAAAACCCAACAAACACAAATGCCTTAAAACTAAAAACGGCACAATATCAATTAGCAGGCGTATATATAAAGGAACGGACAGAATACATTCAAAATCAGATAGATAAGATTAGAGTCTCGGTGGAAGATAGACAATCTAGGATAGCCTGACAAACAATAAACGAAGTGAGTAGAAGAAAGAACACAGTCAAAGCAAAACTGAAAGCAGCAAACCAACAAGAAAGAATAAAACTGTGGAAACAGCACTTCGGAAACTTACTAGGAAACCCACCGAAAATAACACATGAACCAATCACCAGAATAATTAGCAAACAATTAGACATTAAACTAGGACCGTTCACACAAGAAGAACTCGACTCGGTTCTCAGATAAATTAAAAATAGGAAAGCTGCAGGGCTGGACGAAATTCCTCCGGAAGTATGGAAGACCAGACAATTCGATGACATACTGCTCCGACACTGCAACGCAGTATACAAGCAAAATCCGATAGATAGATAGATGATGGGATGCATACTCCCCTTCCCTAAAAAGGGGGACCTCGGATTAGCCAAAAACTACCGAGGCATAAGACTTACATGCATAGCAGCCAAAATCTACAATGCCCTATTACGAAACCGCATAGAACCCAAAATCGACAACATACTTAGAAAAAACCAAAATGGCTTCCGAAGAAATAGATCCACGACCTCACAAATATTAACCATCCGTAGAATCCTTGAAGGTGTACGGGCGAAGAACCTACAAGCGACATTAATTTTTGTTGACTTTACCAGGGCTTTCGATTCCATTCAAAGAGAAACACTAAAGTAAAAGTACGATCACCAGATGGAGACACAGAATACTTCGACATTGTAGCAGGAGTACTACAAGGGGACACGCTGGCCCCGTACCTCTTTATCATCTGTCTAGTCTACGTACTTAGAACATCGATCGACAAAATCAAAGAGAATGCCTTCGAACTGACGTAAAAAGAAACAGAAGGTACCCCGCAACAACAATTACCGACGCCGACTACGCCGATGACATAGCGATACTGGCAGATACACCTGACCAAGCCGAAACACTACTGCATAGTTTGGAACGAGCAGCAGCAAACATAGGCCTCTATGTTAATCTAATTTACAAAGCTTTATTGCTTAGATGTAGCACAAGGCCGCATGAATGGGGCACCCAATGAGAATCGAACTCACTCGTGTAGGTTTGCTAGTCTAACATGCTAACCATTACACCACCACTCTAGAAGGAACCCCTCTTAAACTAGTAGACAAATTCACTTACCTAGGAAGCAGCGTCAAATCAACCGAAAAGGACATCGAAACGAGGTTAGCGAAAGCATGGACAGCTATCAATAGGCTATCGACTATTTGGAAATCAGACCTAACCGATAAAATGAAACGCAGTTTCTTCCAGGGAGCGGTCACATCGATACTGCTATATGGCTGCACTACATGGACGCTAACAAAACGGCTGGAGAAGAAGCTAGACGGCAATTACACAAGAATGCTACGTGCAATCTTAAACAAGTCCTGGCGGCAACACCCCACAAGACACCAACTGTACGACTACCTGCCCCCTATCACGAAAACTATTCAAGTTAGACGAGCTAGACATGCAGGACACTGCTCGAGAAGCAGGGACGAACTCATAAGAGATGTACTCTTATGGACCCCCACACATGGCCGTGCAAAAGCAGGACGACCAGCATTAACATACATTCAGCAGCTATGTGAGGATACGGGATGTTGTCCTGAAGACCTACCTAGGGCGATGAACGATAGGGAGGAGTGGCGAGAGAGGGTCAGGGATATCCGTGCTACCAACGTGATATGATGATGATCATGATGATCATGATCATTGTGTGTACATGTGTAAGTGGTATGTAATGAATGTGTATGTGATGGTACATGCGCAGCGCGTTTTGTTAACCAGATGATAGGCGTCAATGTATCTGATTTTGCTACAGTATTGTCGGGAAAGTGTCTTTATCTATTTCTGTATGTGTAGGTGATTATAACGAAGGAACAAAAATCATCATTGCATGCTGAGGGAATTAAATAAAGTTTCGATTTGGAAACGTATTTAAGCCAGTGAAATAGGGTTGGCCAGACTCAAAATGAATATCGTGGAGTAGGGATATATTGAATTGCAGTATATTATGGAATATTGTACAATATTGGTATTATACGTGGGGAAGAGATTTGGGCTAGAATACAATGATAATTTGATGATATGTTGCATATATATTATATATGATATTGTTATCCGTGATAGTAAGTACATAATGAAAATAATGAAAGGGTTACAATAATAGTTAATATTTTTATGAGCGATGATGATTATAGCTGAAGAAAAAAGTGTTGTCATTTTAAAATCAAGGAAATGGATGGTGAGTTTGGGAGGTTAGGGTAATAGTTGGGGGTTGTGATGGTTATTTTTAATAGTTATCTGTTTTGTGATAACGTTATATGACGTATACGCTATTGTAGTAAATGGAAGCGTGTACGTGGTAGGTAAGATGAATGTAATGTTGAGGCCTATTATTAACGCTAATGAAAACATAATATTAACAGAAAGTGGGGGCGTATGGAGAAAGGTATGGGGATTAATGGAGAAAGACGGTACATCAATTCTGGCGGGTGTGATGGCTGGTGGAGGAAAATGGTACTTACACTGCTTCAGGTGTGGTGTGGTGTCATTTGATATTTTTTATTGAGTAGAGCTGTTGGATAAGTTATGTGTATGGGTCGAAGTGTGAGAGAAGTTGTTTGTTCTCGTGCCTACATTTTGAAAGGATTTCAGACTTTTCATTTAGCAGGCTGTTCTGTAATGGGTAGGTTATGATGGTTAATTTTTCGTGGAGGCAAAGGAGGCATTTTTTAATGTTTTGCTGAAGGTAGGTGCTAATTTTAGTATCTCTCAGGTAATTGTGGGAGTGATGTTTATGTCTTTTAAGTGTCATATGTGCGAGGATAAGGAGGTGTTGGATGAGTAGTTTCTGTTTGTGAAGGAAAGTTTATGATTGCACCGATGTAATGCTTGACTGAGTTGTTAGTTTTTACTGTGGCTTTGTATACTGCGTTTTTAAATAGACATTTTCCTAGTTGGGGGCATATTTTTTTTACCCTACAATTGCATTGGTTGGAGGGATGTGTTGTACTGTTGATGGATGCATTTTTTATTGTATTTTTTATTATTTGGGACATGTTGCTCGTGCAAATGTAGCTAACCTTAATGTTGTTTTTGTTAAAGATTTTGGCTGGTGGGGGCTTTCGGGAATTGCTAGCTAATTAAGTTTAGGAAGTCCCAACCAATTTTGGATGTTATACATTTGTTGTAAGGTGGGTTAAACCAAATTATATTCCTATTTCTGTGCTTTGATTTGTCTTTTGGAGGTACGAATTCTAGTGCTTATGCATAACCACTATCAGCCGTAGGCTATCCGATAACTCTTCAAACTTTGATATTTTTAACAAACGCAAACACATATGACAAGGCATTAAAATACAGCGTTACGAAAAACAGTTTTCTGTTTTCTGGTTATTTAATATAACTACTGTTAAAAGATATTCTGTAACTAAGCGTGCATTGACCAATTAATACCTTTATACATTTGCAACATTCTATTACGTAGACTACGTTTTCTGACTTGCAGCTTAAACTTTCATTTATTATGAATATCATTTCTGAGTTTTCGAATGTATAGGATTTTTTTCTGTGATATTACATACTCCTTATCTTTTGTTTTTGCCTATTGTGACTATGATGTTTTGTGTTCCTCAAATATAGAAGAGGTGAGTATTTTTAAATTTCTGGGTTGCCACTGTTTTTTTAATGATTTTTGTTGTCTCTAGTATTTTTCTATTTTGACATTGTTTTTAAGTTCTTTGAAATTTTTAGAATTATTTCTGTGAATAGTTCTGGGTGGTTTTTATTGTAAGTTGAAACTTACGCTGAGGGATTTTTCGTTGGCAATTTTTTTTTTTGGGAGGTCGTTGTTCTTTTAATGGTGTTTTTTCTGCTACTTCGAATCACTTCTTTATTAGTGTGGTTGGGCATCCCATCTGATGGAGGGTTATGTGAATTCTTCTAGGCGAGTTTTTCTGAGGTTTTTATAAGTAACTATGGTGCATATTCTACATACTAGAGTGTAATGGATGGATTTTATCCTGTTTTGGGGGTTGTGACTTTTGAAATGGAGGTATTGTTGGGTTTCTGTGGGTTTGTGATAAATATCTGCGATAATTTGGCCATTTTTGCTTTTAATAAGGATTTCTAAATTTATAGATCATTAAAGCTGCGTTCCATGGTAAATTTTTATGGTGTAGGTTTTGGTGTAATTTGTGTAAATCTTTAATATTGCCTATGGGCATTTCCAGAATATGGAATGATTATCTAAGTATCCTTTCCATCATCTAATAGATTCTGTTTTTATATTATTGTGTATTTTTACCCATGATTTCCTATCGGTTTTCTTCAAAATATGCTAAGGTTTGGGTGGCGTACGATGGTGCAATTTTAGTTACCATAGCTGTTCCTAGTGCCTGGGCGTAATTTACGTTACTGAACTGGATAGAATTATAATTAATTTATGGAATTAAGCATATATATATATATATATATATATATATATATATATATATATATATATATATATATATATATATATATATATATATATATACTGAAAAAACCGTAAGTAATTAAAAACCATTCAAACTACGGAGACGAGCAAGTTCGAATCTCATTGAATACACATTAACTAAACCTTGTGCCAGACATGTTCTCTGACGAACGCTTCAAGCTGGAAACACACACACACACACACACACACACACACACACACATATATATATATATATTCAAAAATATGTATATACACAAAATAAAACTTACATAGATATGTGTATATATATACAAAAACAAAAGCTTTTATGAAAAAAAATTACCAGTAAATTTAGAACCACACTGCCACACATACACAAAAAAATCCCCCAAAAAAAACACTTACACACATGAGAAAAGTAATGTGAAAGCCAAAACCACTCCAATTCGCGCACGCACGCGCACACGCATACACACACACAACGACAAAAACATATCAAATATCAAAGAATGTTAAAGCAGACTAAGTTAAACACACACTAAGAAAAACAGTGGATTGCCTCTACATAAAACCCCTGACCAACGGAAAAAACATTCAATCTGCGAACAAGAGCGAGTCCAAGTCTCATTCAGGACTCTATATGTGCCATATATGTTATCTGACGAAATCAACACGCAGGAAACTTACACATATATAACACGTATTTAAGAATAAAATAAATAATTAAAAAAAACACAATCTCTTCGTGAACCTACTTATTTTGATAAAGATATTTTTATTCTTTTTTGGACCTACACCAAATATCTTATATATATATATATATATATATATATATATATATATATTGTTGATATGATTTTACTATTTTACTCCAAACAAAATGTACAAATATTTAATAGTTTCAAGTGAAAAAAATACACAACACGAACAGGTAGTTTCAGTAATTGTTTTTTGACAAACTCAATAACAAAGGAAATTATTGGCAATATTATTAACATGTTGCAGTTAAAAATTATCCCAGCCTTATGTATATATTTCTGCAATAATACTTTTGTTTAGAGAGTTATAGGAATTTTATTTTCAGTTATAGAGGTACGTAGCAGTAGAGTTAGGCAATAGATAATACCTAATAATACTTGCTTTTCCAAATACTTTTATTTAAAAAAAATGTTAACTTTTTATAAAAGTGTTTTTGCATGATAGTCATCTTGGCATGCAACAGAAATACCTCCTACATTTTACACTGTAATTTATGTGTTTTCTGTGAACTTAAGTAAGTGGTAATAATTGCCCCTTCCTAATAAAATCTTAAAATTTTTGCTAACTACGATTAGTTTATAATCTTGACATTGACCGCTACATATACAGTGTTTGCTTTTGAATGCTTGTTAAAAGATTGGTAAATTTGTACTTGCTTTGCACAGACCTTTTTTGTGTTCAATTCATGAGTTGCACATTCTATTCAGAACAGAATCATTCTGATGTAGCATGAAATGAGCTTAAAAAAGCTCTCTGTGTAGCCATTACAGATTCACAAGTCCAAGTAGACGTTAAACAGCAAATGCGCAGCGTGCACCGGGCTAAGAACAGGTCGTAACTCACCGTATCTGAAATAAATGATTTTATATAAGCTATATAGAGAGCTATCATTACGACTTGCTTAAGTAAACCTGCATCAAAGAGATGAAAGTTTAAAATATGGGATGTATTTCTGTCACAGCTAGCATGATATTAATATAAGACAGATACTAATTATCCAAAGGAGTCATTCATAGTCTTAAGAAATTTTAAAATAAGTCTGAATAAAATGTCTGTTAAATTAATTATGATTTTTATACAATAACTCTGTAGCATATTCTGATTTAAGTATATTTTCTAAAAAATAATAAATATAAGCAAAAATATGTTATAAAATATCAAAGAAATAATGAAAATAATCAGAAAAAAAAATCTATTATAGGAAATTTAATGGCCTTTTCATGCGTTAACAAGTTTTTGTTCTTTTTTTTTTTTTAGATTATTCATTTTCCTAACATTCCTATTTTCGTGAACCTGATCTTTTCGGCGATAAAATTTTCATATCACTGGAAAATAACACATACTGTCATTTACAATTAACTAAACCAACCACTGTGAAAGAAAATTAGATTTAATGAAATATATATATATATATATATATATATATATATATATATATATATATATATATAAACACAATCACATATAAACACACACGCATACACGCATATCTATACACACACACACACACACACACACACACATATATATATATATATATATATATATATATATATATATATATATATATATAGGGAATGAGAATTAGAACTGATTTTCCAGCATCATTTTAAATTGCATTATCAAAATAAATGCATTCCCTAAAGGGAAATATATAAGTAAATATTTACGCTGAGAATATTTTGATAAAATAGTCTCATGACATTTGAAACACACTGAAAGGTTTTAAAGTATATTTAAAAATGTTCTCTGCTGGAAAGAAATCAAATAACTGGTTCGCACTTTTTTGAGACGGAAAATTTTAGCTTATATATACGATTATATACGATTAGAAACAAGAATACATTGCTGGATTATGAAAGTGAGGTTTTAAATTCAAGTCCATTATAAACACGGATTAATAACTGAAACATGACTGTGAAATATTGATTTTAAATCAATTCTCTTGTTTTCTCTGTGTCTTAGGCTTATTATTTAACTGCATCTGATTGTGAGAATCCAGTCTTAAAGTTTGGGAAATGTGGAGTTCCCCATCATTACCAAATTTCCAAGGTGATCTCTGACCTGCATTACTTCTATCTGTTAGGATCTTCTCTACTCGTCGAATAGAACAGCTCCATTATTTACCAAAGATTATTATTATTTAGTCATTTGAAACCTTAAGTATGTGTGTAAAATATTCGTATTATAATGGGAAGTGATGATAAATATAATTACTAATATTGAATGGTAATACTTGAAACCGAGGGTGTTTTCATAATGGTTAAAGCTATGGACAACGGATCGTAGTAAGCGAGTTCTAACTCCAATTGTGCCATTACGTTCACTTTCGGACAAATACTCTTGGGAAAGGTGTGAACGCCATCTTTCCTCACAGCTATGGGTAAAATAGTACCACTTCTATTTTTCTAGAAGGATGGCTTTGGTATTAAATAACCTACAAAGAATGATTTTCGATTAACCAAAGAAACTAATCAACCTAAATGTAAACAAGTGGCTAATAACATTAAATAGATTTATTAGTTTTAGATAGCAATATTGAAATCATTAAACTGCAGGAAAACAAATGAGCACGAACTAGTTTTAAATAAGTATTCTACAAACTATATGACGAAATCACCCCCCATATATATTTCTATATATATATATATATATGTGTGTGTATGTGTGTGTTTGTGTGTGTGTAAGATTGACATTAGATAATGCCCAAGGTTGATATGCCATCAAATATCAACAAACCAAATCATCCAATTTTATCCAAATATGGCTGAATGAAGGTATTTCAGATTTACAATTTGGACGAACTGACGACCGGGTAAGAATCTCCATTTAATCTATTAAATGTTATTGTAAGCTTTACTTATATAAATGAATTCCATGAAATACATACGTTGTGTGTTCAGAAAGTGTCTGGGCTTAATCTATTGTCACTAGAATTGAATACAGCAATTTATCCTACCAAGTTAGTTAACCACTTCATAGTTAAACATTGGAGTCATCCGGTTAAATGTTATAAAAAGTAAATACTCAAATGAAATAAATATAAAACCTCCTCACAGAAAACGAATGAGAAGAGTTTAAACTGAACCGATGTCTTTCGATGTATACATATATTTTTGCAAATAACCAATTATTTACAAATATGTTTCCGATTGTGTATTATTCTTTTGTGTGTCTTGTATTGATTAATGTTTTAAACCGTTCTTTCTTTAATCGCTTACTAAGGTGCCTGGTCAGAATACCATTTAAGATTTGTTTATCATTCATTGAATTCGGAACTGATAATTTCGTTCAACAGATGTAAAAGCAGTAAAATATATTTGGTCTGTTTTCATTGAATACTGGAATTCTACTCTCAAGACAGGAAATAGTTGGATCCAGATCCGCTGGATTTTTGTTACAAAGTAATTATCATCATAATCATCATCCAGTCGTACTCATTGCATGCATCCTCTTGATTCTCTCTCGTCATACGTGCTTATCATCAATGACTGTTGGCAGGTCTCTTTAGACGACATTTACTTTCCTCACAGAGCAAATGAACATAATCCTCTCTGGTCATCGCCTGGAACTGGTGTGGTGAGTTCTAGCTCAGATATGGCACATGGCCTTATAAATGGGGCGCCCGATGAGAATCGACTTCACTCGTTAAGGTTTGCTAGTCTAACTTGCAAACCATTTCACCACGCGGGGTGCCCGGCACAAACTGGTGTATCCATTAGTGGGAGCCCACAATTGAATAATGCTCACGAGTTCGTGTCTGTTTTTCCTGTCGTACCTCCTATGTCATTAAAATAGCTGTATAATTGCTGTTTTGTAGGGTATCAAACACTAAGCAGGGACCTTATGTATTTTCTAAGTTTTTTTTTTTCTCAAAACGTTTTGTTAGAGTCTAGACAGAGCAACCATATAGAGTTCTTATACGGAATCGGCTTGAAGATTTCCTGTTTTACTTTGTCAGAGATTAGATGTCTATGTAGTCAATACCCAAACGATCGCAGTCCATGACATTCTTATATTGATATTGCTTTCAGTATATCAGATATTGTTACCGAGGTATGTGAAATGGACTTCTTATTGCAGGGGCTACACTTTTAGTGTGTCCATAGCACCATCTTTTTAATAACACGTTAATTCTTTTTTCATCTTATGTAGACCATTACCTTATGTAGACCATTACCTTGTGTTGCTTGTTCCAGGCGATGCAGCAGACATTCGTCTTGGGCAGAAGCCCTACATGATCTGCCTAGTCTTCACTTGTGATAAGTTCTGCGAGATGTCGTAGGTTTCTTACCATTTTTAGTGTGAGACCATTTTATTTTATTAGATCTATTGAAGTTAGCAGTTCGTAATCTCGTTAAAACATGAATTGAAATGTTGCTAATATATATATTTTTGCATAACTCCAGCGACATTGTCAAAGAAATCAGTGTCACCTTTGGTTGAGCGGACCATTATTTTCGTCTTTTTATCGAGCATCGTTAAAGCGATTAGAGTTTTTTGGCAAAGATTAAATACTGAAAGTATTTGTTTTATTTTTACTTTGTGCTTGGAATCAAATGCCGTGGAAAAATCTACAAACAATAGCGGTGCCTCGAAATTGTTTGCATGTATTTCTTTGCGATCCGTCAAATAATCAAAATCTGTGAAGATGTGGATCGATTTCTCAGTAAACCGTTTGAGTTTTTTCAAAGAATGTTCTAAACATCAAGTTTGATACGTTTGAAAAACGGGGCAATATAAACCTGGTGATCTACAAAAGAAAGAATTATTCTTTTGTAGTTCTAAGTGTTTTGGAAACCATCTTTCTTTTGGAAGAGATGAATGAATTTCGTTATAGTGGTTTGTTTATACAGAGCCTTACATAATCAAAAAAGTATATTTACTTGTCTTTTTATTCGGAACGGACTTCGTCGCCACGAGCAGATTTTCTACTTTTATGACAAACTTGGATCTTTTCCTACGAAAGAGTAATTTAATGTTCCGTTGTGATGTAAGACCGTGGCTTGGACCGTTACACTGTATTTACCTTGACAGAAATGGACAAATATTTCAACGCTAAAATCCTTTAAAATAGTCTCCTTAAAATATAATTGTATAACAGCAAATAATTTATTCATCGAACCACCTCAGATACAGCTATTTTGCTTGAATATAAAGTTACATCAGCGTATTTGTATTAATAGTTTCTATATTAAGTCCCCCATGCTTATGTTTGATATAGATATATAGTATGGAATTTGCACAATCCTATGTTATGCAAAAAGCTGCAACTCAAAAAACTGCAACTCAAAAATATAAATTCTACCGATAAAATACATTGATCATTAATACAGATCATTCTAGTCGAAGTTCAAAGATCCAAAAAGCAATCTTTGTGTTTATTTCAGTAATGTACATATCGACCTGGCATATAAATCAGCATTAAGATTTTTAGCTGAAAATTAAAGATTTGACCTACAACTGCTGTATTAATCGAAATCTTAACATACGGGAAGATACTGTGAGATTCAGATTTGTGTTTATAGCGAGTGCATCAGCAGTTGGAAACGGCGTGTGATACAGCGTCAGTATAATACTACATTTTTATTATAATATTTGTTTTATTTTAATGTCTGCGTTAATTTATTAAATATGTTCACCAAAGAAAGAATGGCAAATAAACGAAATGGGGTGATAGAGAAGAATTCATTAGTTACATTATAAGTGAATGTAGAAAACAAGTGCAAACGTAGTACAAAACTAGGCTCGATGGGGTGGGGGAGTTGATCCACTGAGAATTGTGCGGGAAATAGAAATTTATCCATATAAAAATGGTCCATGCACTAGCCAAAATTTGTCTTGGAGAAAGAGACTATGAAATTCTCGAAAATTTTGAAATACAAACAGATTACCTAATCTAGGCAAGAGGAACAGATCTATGGATGACTGAAGAAAAAGAGGGTTTTGGTGAGCCATAAAATAAAAATCAGGAGGTACCCGTGGTGTAATGGTTATCGTCGTCGGAAATGGACACAGCGACACGAGTTCAAATCCTGGACGAGACTCATTGCATTTCACATAGCACTAATACCCTTGGGAAAGGTATGAATCCAATTATTCTCCCTCCAGCTATGGGTAAATAGTAGGGCAGACTGGGTTCTTCAGCCTTGGTTTGCAACTAGTCTAAGGGAAGGAAAACTCTGAATTCAAACCTGTTAAACTCCGCTTAAAAATTGACTTTGTGTCGTATCTTGTCCGAGCGGAGGGGTTGGTAAATATGATATACATACCTTTTTTATGTCCACGAAAGAATAGAAATGTCTGCAAGTAAAAAAAAAAGAGACAGTGACAAAGGACTCGGTTTGCTATGACTGATACCACGTGGGACACATAGTCATAGCCTTTTTTTTTCGGGTCTAATCAGGGCTATATCTCAACACGGGTTCACTGACCCCTAGTGCCAGTGGCCAATGTGGTTTCTGGTAGACTTGGCGCTTCAGCTTTGGTGAGGCAACTAGTCTAGGAGAAGGAAAACTCTGAATTCAAACCTTTTAAACTTCGCTTAAAAATTGACCTTGTGTTATGTCCTGCCCGAGCGGAGGGGTTGGTAAATATGATAAAGTAACAATAAAAGAAAACGAAAAGATAGACAAAAAGAGAGACAAGAACTTGGACCTTTTCAATGAAATTTTTTTTAAATGTGTGATATGAGAGTAAAAGTAATGCCAATTGTAATTTGTGCACTTGGAACTGTTCCCAATTGCTCATAAAGAGTGCTAAAAGTATTGAAAATCGGAGGATGAATCGAGACCATCCAAAATAAAGCATTGTTAAGATCGGCCATGCCTGGAGATTTGCTATCACTCAAACTCAAGAGGAAGACAATCAGATAAAGCTGGCGAGAAAAACTCGCAAGAACTATAAGATAAATATTGCTTTCTTCTGGATTTTGCCGCCCTTGAATTTCTCATAGCGAATATAAAAGAAAACCAACCAATAGACGAATACTTCGAACTTGCCAAAAAACAAAGAAAAAGTTTTGGAACGTGAGTGTGATGATGATACCCACTGCAGTTGGTGTGTTTGAAACAGTCCCTAAAGGCTTGGTAAAAAAAAAAGTAGAAGAGGTGGAATCCATGGGAAAAATGGAAACTCTCCAGACTACAGCACTGCTGAGATCGGCTAAGATACATAGAAGTGTCCTGCTTTCCTGAGTAGACTTGCTATCACTCAAATTTCACTGAAAATGCTGGCTCGAAAAATTTACAATGATGATAAGAACAATACACTGTTTTTTAAAGTATTAATTTGGTGGTAACTTTAGAAAGAAAAGTAGATTATAGAATGAAGAAAAGGCAAAATTCAGGATGTACACATTAGCCAGTTTTGAGAAGTGTATTTCTCGACCGGGCAACCTCTAGAAATGCAAATGACGTCGAGTTCCCGGCTTAGGCTTAACCTTGGAGGCTTGTTGATGAAATATTCCTGGGCTGCGCGGTGCTGACTTGACCCCGGGCAAATATTTTACACCTTTAAGACGTTCTTCTTTCACTCCATGCAATGATCATGACAGCTACGACTTGAAGCGTGCAGTTCACGCCGGACATTGGGAAAGAGACGTCAGACTCTGAATACAATCGATTCTGGAAACGATATATAAAGTCACTTACAGAAAGGCGTATTTTACATCAACATTGTTTAGTATACTAGGTTGATAAAAAATGAGTACAATAGAAATAGGGAAGAACTAAGAGGAAATAATTTATAGCAGAAACAAGCATGATGTGTATCTATCTATCTATCTATCTATCTGTCTATCTATCGTTTGATTATATGTGAGTTTTGTCTTGTACCACATCTCGCCGAAGCTTGATCAATAACTATATATATGTATATATATATATGCACGTGTGTGTGTGTGTGTGTGTATCCGTGTGTGTGTATCCGTGTGTGTGTGTAAGTTTTCTGCTTATAAATCTTGTTAATTTTTGTGATCATCGTAATTCTTCTAAATCCATACATTTCTCTCTCTCTCTCTCTCTCTCTCTCTCTCGCTTTCCTTTTATCTATAACTGTCTGTCTATCTGTATCTCTCTCTCTCTTTATATATATATATATATAAAATCATCTGATTTCTTTACTTAAAATATGTTGTAAGAAGAGGCTCGAGCAGTTGTGATCTTGTGTCCGTGTTTTTGCATTAATTGACCAATCGATGTCTACGCACTCATTTCAGAATTTGTTTTGATTCGCTGATGACAATATCTAACTTGCCAAGAAATATTTGAAGATTCAAATGCAAACATAAATCAAGAAATATTTTTCCTACTCGACTGTAAAAAGATGTATTTCAACTACTTAGAATCATAGTAAAATAATCTCGAGCCAATTACAGGCATTTAAATAAGTGCAGAAATCTATAAACCTTCACTAGATGTATGGGTCCATTCCTTAAATCTACCGTAGCTTTCCATTTTATTTCTTTTGAGTGAAAATCTAGCATTCTGTTCCTTCAGTCTGCACTTAATTTAATCATCACTGAATTATTTTTAACTGAACGAAAATGTTTTCCTTATATAAATATTTATACTACCATTACAGCATTCACCAGCTGATAAATTTCTAACTGCATCTACTAACATCTTAGCACATAAATATAGTTTTTCCATTACATCGTGACATACTCACACAAAGATCTTTTACACGCACAAAATATAGTTACTAGATTAACATGGCCTAAACTTAAAATAGTACAATATATGGCCTTAACATGTATACTCTCACAAAGATCTTTTACACGCACAAAATATAGTAACTACATTAAAATAGTACAAAATATGGCCTTAACTTTATTATATTATTTTATTGGGCAGTACATAGATATCCTGGATGTTTAAATAAAAATATGGAAAACCATTTTACTCCTGGCAATTTTTTCAGACATGATTTATCTGTATAAGTGACACCAATTTACGTCTGGTCACTAGGACTCTTCTATATATCCTAGCTCTTGTCTAGATCGTCTTGATTTTTCTCTGATCTTCATTTTAACGCATTCACTTTGAGATCATTTTAGAAAGGTCCAAATGGCTCCAACAACTATTTGTTTTACCGTCACCTTCATGTTTTGTAGTCTTTTTAACGATCTGACACGAAACATATATCTCTATCTATTATTTTCATTCTATAGAACGCACCAACTGCATATCTGCAAAGGGTTAAGACCCCTATAGATTGTCCTGGATATGAGACTAAAATATCAGATAGAGAGGCTTCTGAACCGGATTCGTGGTACCTTTTAGGGTTCTAATTGTTGATCAATTAGTATTTGTGTCCTAGGTTTAACACTAAACTCCATTTGATGTTGATGTGTTTTCTTGAAGCTTTGTGTAATGAGAAGTACTCCAAGGTTCACTCTGACCCGGGATCATAGTACCTGTTTGGGTTGCTTCTATTCGTCAAATAGAAATATTCAATAATTTGTTTTTACTTGAAAAAATTTAACAATATGCAAACAAATAATTAATAGTAAATTAAATTTTTAGCTTTAGATGACTGTACGTGCAAGCATTTAAATGCATACAAAAAACTGGATAGTAATAAATAGAATCATTTCAGTTATTTAGCAATTTGAAACCATTTACATGAGCGCAAACAAGTGATCTTTGGTTCAGTTAAAACAGAGTTCTCTACAAACTATTCGTCAAAAAATTATATATAGATGCGAGTGTGTGTGTGTGTGTGTGTGTTATCAGGATTTTGTATTAAGTAACACACACGGGTTGATGTGCCATAACATTTTACTACCAAACCAATATATGGTACGCTGGAATGGTGAAATCAACTACAAGACAAGGTTTTTCTTTTAATCAAGGTTGAGTATATTCATCTGATGGGTATTTCGTTGTCTGCTTGTATCTCAAAGTTACAGATGATTACATGCTTCTCATTAATTACGACGAATTATTTCTTATAAGTACTACTACTATAACTACTACTATTACAATAACAACGACAACTACTACAACTACTACTACTACTACTTCTAATAATAATAATAATGATAATAACCAGAGAAATAAGAGAATAGATAGGAGAATAATCCATATTTGATAAAGTAATTAAGGGTGTCAAAGTAAATTGTAGGAAAGCGAGAAAATATTGAGAAAATAATAGATAAAATAAAATTGAAAAGATCTCGATAATAAGAGAAAAGCGCATAAATATAGTTTTTCCATTACATAGGGATATACTCATTGGAGGTGGCCGTGGTGTAATTGTTATCGTCGTAGGAAATGAACACGGCGAGACGAGTTCAAATCCTGGATGAGAATGATTGCATTTCTCATAGCACTAATACCCTTGGGAAAGGTATGAATCCAATTATTTTCCCTCCAACTATGGGTAAATAGTAGGACAGACTAGGTTCTTCAGCCTTGGTTAGGTAACTAGTCTAGGAGGAGGAAAACTCTGAATTTAAACCTGTTAAACTCCGCTTAAAAATCGACTTTGTGTCATATCCTGCCCGAGCGGAGGGGTTGGTAAATAGGATAAGAGAAAAGCTGAAGCAAAATATCCAATAAAAGCCCAGCTTATCCCAAGATATAAAAATGAGCAAAATTCTTTAATCTCAACAAAATATTTCAAGACGACTCAAAACATTTCTATCGAAAAATAGGAAAAGAGTCTATAAATGTAATGGAAACCTCTCTACGCAAGAATAGATCATTTCGGAGTAATATATGATCCATGAGAAATAATAAAACAGAAGCAAGGTGAACTGAAAATATAAGACATTTATCATAGTAATGAAACACAAATGTCCAAAGATATAACAAAAAATATTATCAATATACTTAAACGCAAACATTAAAGAAAGTTACCTGAAATATATAAAATAATAAAATTTTGACTCGTGAAAAGATTAGCATGTATATCGATGTTGTTATGATTCTTCCCAAGAATGAGAACCAAGTAGAAACCTTTATATTTGAAAATCTACAGCCAGGACATAGAAATAGAACCAAGTATTAAAAATGCTTGCAATATATAATGAAAACAGGATATAAGAGAAACAAGTGAAGGAATAGGAGACCATCAGAAGAGTAGGAGAAATGGATATATCTAAGTACGTTGGGATATTAGAAGCGGACAATTTTAAGCGAACTGATAGATTTACCAACCACTAAACACAGACAGAATGGGACACAAGTTCAAGTTTTAAGCACCTTTTAACAGTTTTAAATTCATGTGTTTTTAATGTTGAAGATCTTTGTCTAGCATACTGTTTAGCAATAACAGGAGCGAGAATAAGTGTACCCATACTTTGCTAAGGGTATTAGTGTTATGTGAAATACAAACAACTTTGTTTAGAATTTGATCTCAAAAATTGTGTGCATTTATTACGAATGTAACTGTTACATAGCCATATACATATATATGACCATGTGCGAAACGGACATCGAATGTTGGTAACATATATACATAACGTAGAACACAGGAATCTCGAAATTCGAAAACACGTAACGACTTCTTTCTTCAGGTACGAAACCTTTTTATTACTTTTGAGTTAAAGGTTTCGACATAAGGAGTGAGACACAATCTTTTTTATGCTGGTTTCTTCATCTGGCCCCTATCTCGTGCGGCACCAATGGCGCGTAAATTCGTCTCGCCTCAGCGAGCCCCAAAAGTCGTCCGTCTTCGTCCAGTATCTAGTCTCAACTCTCTTAACGTTCTTCAAAATCCCCCAAATCCTCCTCGCGCTTCCTGTGCGTGACGTCACCCGCACTTTGTCACCCGTTTCATCATCTCAGGCTATGGTGACATCTTTGAGTGACATGTCCGCTCTGTGCGCGCGTACGCGTTATCACCTGAATCAAGGTTGTACCTAACTAACCCATGTGCTGAACCGAAAGGTCCTCAGCCTAACTAAACCCAAAAGCCTTAACCGAAAGCCGTCGGCTATTATATTACATAACCATTATACTTCAGTCCCCTCCACCATTAAACAAACACACATGAAAAATTAAGCAAACAAGGAGTATTTCAAAAGAACAAAAAAAAGTTCTCAAAACCACACTCTTCAACAAATCTTAACAAATGAAAAATTCCTGAGCAGTAGATTTTGTAGGATCTTCTAGACCATTCTTAAAATGGGCTAGGGAGACCTCGAAGAAATTGATTTGAGGACAAGGTAATTGATGATGATGATGATGATGATGCATAAGGCTTTATGAAGTATGACATAGACTATGTTTCGAGAAAAGAACGGAAAAAAGGACCCAGCAGCATTGAAGATTGTGTAGATGCAACAGGTTAAGTACTAACGGATATGAAAAATCGATACGAAATACTAATTGCAATAGCCATAAACAATTGGTATATTCTTTGGCGCTGGTACCGGCATTTGGTATCGGAGACTGTGATACTGTTACAGTGGTGCCGTGCCAAGATATTGTTACATTTGGTACCGTACCAAAACAATAGCGTTATAAAGGGTAACCGACCCCAGAATGTAGAACCACATTTGGTGCCTACATTTGGATTCGACCCTGGGAACCCTCGGCACAGTCATAAACCGACAGTTCTATATTCTGTAACCGGGCCAAACGATATTATTATAAGTTTAAAAATGAAGAAAGGCGAAAAACTGAAAAAATACTGAGTAAGTGAATATGACGGTCTTTGTGATATAATCATAGTTGAATCTTTTGAAACAGTCCCTAAGAATATGTAAATGGAATTGGATTAACTGATGATTAGGAGAAAATTTGAAAGCATCCTGACCACAGCACTACTGAAAATCAGTTGGGATAGTTAGAAGAGTTCTGGAGATCTAAGGAGATTTGTTATCCCTCAATCTCCGGTGAAAACTTATCAGAGTTGGTGTGAAGAATGCGCAATTACACTACAAGAATACGCACTATATGATCCTGAAAATATTATAGAATATCTGAAAAAAATACGACCCCGAAAACCTATGGGAACCAGGAAAATGAAATAACAGCAGGAAGCGAACCCTAGCAGAAAATCTCAAGAGGCCTTTTCTAAGGATATTCACTCTCACCACAACTCATTGTTATTGCAATGATACCACTGAGTTGCATACTTAATAAATACACAGGAGGCTACAAATTAACAAAGTCATAAAAAGATAATTACCTTATGTATACGAATGATATCAAGATAGTTGCCATAAGTTAAAAAAGAAAGAGAAACCCTTATACAAATCTATAAGAATATACAGCTTGGATATAGGAGTTGTATTTAGCTTTGAAAAATCCGTCATACTTATAATAAAAGAGAATCAACAGAAAGAATAGACCAACAAAATTAGGTAAAACATCAAAACACTAAATGAAAAGAAAATTTCAAGTAGCGAGGAATACTGAAAACGGACACCATTAAACTAACATAGGTGGAAAAAAAAAAACAAATAAAAGAGTCTCAGAAAAAGAAACCTCTTGAAACGAAGTTCCGCAGTAGAAATCTCATCTAAGATATAAACACTTGAGAAGTCCACATTCTACGATACTCTTGACGATTCTTAAAATGGATAGAGATAAACTCAAACAGGTGGAACAAAAGACCAGGGAATTGATGACGATTCAGCTGGAGTGACCTAGCCATGAATAAGAAGGGCAAAGATCAAAGAAGCTGCTTTTCTTTCGATTGTAGAATAAAATGATGACATCCGGGACAATTATACCACGGCCAAAAATTGATGAATTTGGAAAGATGATCCACTGGGAAATGTGTACGAGATTAAAATTTGAAAATACTCGCAAATTGTATATTCACAAAGTAGAATTTTTCCTAGAAAATGAATTGCATAAGATTCTTTGGTGCTTAGATACAAGAGTATCACTCAATCTTGTCCAGATGAGAAGACTTAAAGTTAATTAATGGACCACATAATGAAGATGAAAGAAATTAAAAAGATAGACAATACTTGATTCTTGCCAGTTATGTAAAAACCTGTGGAATATGAATATAGTGACAATACCAATTATAGTTTGCACACTAAGAACAGTCCCTAGGCTGTTGGAAAAAGAAACTAACATAATTTGAAAAAATAAGAAGAACCGAGACTATACAGGCCAGAACGTTGCTGAGATCGGTTAGAATAGCGAGATGGGTTATGCCGACCTGAGGAGACTTGGTGCCACATAGACTCAAGCGAAAGTCGATCATAATATAAATAAAAATTTAAGAACTTGAATAAAAATGTTAAGCAAAATTAACAATGTTCAAGATAGTACTGGGTGAAGGTTTTTGTTACATTATTCATTAACCTTCCGTTACAAGATGAATTGTAATAAAATTAAGCAAGCGGCTGTTGGGATTTTAGAATCATTCATCTTTTCTGATCAAACCCAGGAAACAAGTAGATATAATAACACTAGTATATTTAAAAGCATAATTATGAAAAGTCATCTGTTCTTTTCAAATCGCTTTTTATGTCAGCATCATTATACACACTGGAAACCTGGCTTTGTGTTATACTAAGCTTGATATATAATAATGTAATCACATGCATAAAATATCTACGTACACTCATGGAAGTAATTCTGAACGGTTTTATTAGCGTGATAGAGAGCACGTCTCGGGAAGCGATTCAATAATGCAGTAAGTTCCATATTCACTGAATGCATCGCAGCTTTGACCTTGTAAAAGATGATGCTTACATGTGATTTGGAAAATCCCTTGGGCACTAAGTACATTAAATGTACACATAAACCCCGCACTCAGCATACGTACATAAAGAGATATTTTCATTCACGTGTACATACGTACAGAAGCATATATAAATATATATATATGCAAGTATACGTAGACCAATACATGAGCAAATAATTTCATACAGAAGTACAGAAGAGGCATTTTTGGTATGACGATTATCTTTGTAGGAAAAAAAATCGTTGACCTGAGTTCTAATACTGAATAAGGATGTTTGTTTTACTCCGCAGTTATATCAATAGAACAGGCATGAATCTATGTGTTCTTTTCCCAATCTTGAATAAGTAGTAGAGTGGTGTAATGGTTATCATCGTAGGAAATGGACACGGCGACACGAGTTCAAATCCTGGACGAGACTCATTTCATTTCACAAAGCCCTAATACCCTTGGGAAAGTTATGAATCTAATTATTCCACCTCCAGCTATGGGTAAATAGTAGGGCAGACTAGGTTCTTCAGCGTTGGTAAGGCAACTAGTCTAGGAGAAGGAAAACTCTGAATTCAAACCTGTTAAACTTCGCTTAAAAATTGACCTTGTGTCATATCCTGCCCGAGCGTAGGGGTTTGTAAATATGAGTAGAGCACACATTTTAGCCTTAGTAAGGCAACCAATCTACCAGAAAGAACACTCTAATTTCAAACAGTATAAAAATTGATTTCTCTCGTATCCTGTCCGTGGCAGAGGTATTGAATAAGTATATACGTCTATCATTCAGAGAATATGACAATTTAAAAGAGAAAAAACCCGAAATAAACATTCTAATTTTTTTTTATGATTGTAAACTCTGCATAGGTTGTAATTGAATTGTTGCAAACATTATTTTAATCTCGGAAAAATACGTGTTTTGAGGTAATTCAAAATGTTGGCAAATAAAATAAAGTGTTCCAGGTTAAACTTTCGGTGGCTCTAAAGTCCAAACCATGTTAAATTTACAGAATAATGTGTGGTTTGTACGGATAAGAATCTTTGCAAATGAGCTACACAATGATTTTCGACAACGAAAGTAAGAAAGTTGAAAAGACAGTCCATGGAGTGAAAGCACACATACATTTCGATAAAGAAAAAAGTTCATGGCGCAGCATTCACGAAAGAACTTCATGCTAACAGTCTTTTGGGAAATGAAACAACCCATCACTATAGATTACTTTGAAAAAGTTACAACTTTAAATAGCATTTCCCATTTCCTACTCCTTAGACAATATCTAAGGTTTTTTTTATTGAATCAACAACTTACACAAGTTTAGATGGGGCATCTCAGTTGGAGTACTAGTTGGCTAGCTAGCTTACCAAACCTTCACAAATGAGTTCAAGTCTTATTTGGTGCCACATTCATACGGCCTTGTGCCACATCTGAGCAAAACGCTTGGTAAATTACTACACAAATTTAGACTTATTGATACGGAGACCTTCCCCACACATACATGTACTAATAAAGTGTCCATATTTCCGTTGTTGTTATTTAATGTAAATACGTCTTGAATAGGAAGAGCTTAATTTTTTTACTACTCTGTTTTGTTTTACTTTCTTCCTTATTATGAAACGTATATAACAACTACGTCAGGGTAAAACTCTTCATAGTCTTTTTCTTGTTGAGTCAAATGTTTTCATGTGTTTAACTTTGGAATTCGATTTTTTACATATTACTTATTACTGATGGATACACAAAACCTCAATAGTTATATTTCATTATCAATTTCATATTACAATATCAGTATTGTCATGTAAACAATTAAACCGATATACGTATTTATTTCTTTTAATGACTCACTTTAAATGTTAGGGCCTTAAAAGGGAGACGTTGCTGACAGTTCAATATCTTACTTTCTGCTTATGCAATAAAAACCATCTCACATTCTTATTCTTGTAAATAGCCAGACAATAGTCAAAAGCGCTTGAATGCTGGTGAAAAGACTTGACAAAGAACGTGAAAGAGGTTAGAATCTCCGTGCAAAGTCAATGTAAATGATCTCCAAAATTGGTCATTGATTTAGGGATTTTAATTTGATTTGCATGACGAGATTATAACGTCATCGGAAAGTCGAGGTAAATTTCAACGTAGTCCAAGCTGAAACAACTATTTGTTAACCAATAACCTTGCTATGGGTTACTGGTTAAAAATAGTTTACATATCATGTTTTCTGTGTGTAACTCCTGACCCCGGATCACTCAAATCGATTCACAATCTCGGTATGAAATTTAAGCTGGAATAGACAAAAGTGACCGAATATATTGACATACATTAACATTATGTAAATGTATGTCAATCAATTTGGTCACTTTTGTCTATTCTGAGGTGATAATATGCTACCCCGACATCCTTAATGTGTATTCCTTTTCTTTGCAACGTGGTAGCAATCACATGGTTTCCCCCTGTAATCGCAAGACTTTCGTTGTATCACCTGAACTTTCCTTAAAATGTTTCATCTATCATCATCAAGTCGACCTGATGACACGGAGGCCCTTGACTTTGTCTCTCACCATTAGTCCCTATCATCTATCGCTTTTCGCAGGTCCTATACACGACATATAGTGTTTGCCAGAGTTGCTGACATCATTTTTCTGGTCGAGCAACTTTGTTTATGTGTAGGAGTCCACATAAGAAAGTCGTTTATTGTTACAAATTGACTTTTCATAGACCCGTCAGTTAGAGTTTACATAAGCAGGATGTGCACCTGTGTAAACCATGGACAGCCGAAAAATAGCCGGAAGGAAATGTGTGGGTGTCCAAGGAATATATAATAATGAATGTTTTAACCCACAGAGTACAGGCGGTCAGTCAGGAGAGAAAACAGTCAGAACAGAAGCTGAAGCGCCAAGTCTACCAGAAACCACATTGGCCACGGGCACTAGGGGTCAGTGAACCCGTGTTGAGATATAGCCCTGATCATACCCGTAAAAAAGGCTATGACTATGTGTCCCACGAGGTATCAGTCATAGCAAACCGAGTCCTTTGTCACTGTCTCTTTTTTTTATTACTTACAGTCATTTCTACTCTTTCGTGGCCATAAAAAAGGTATGTATATCATATTTACCAACCCCTCCACTTGGACAAGATACGACACAAGGTCAATTTTTAAGCGGAGTTTAACAGGTTTGAATTCAGAGTTTTCCTTCTCCTAGACTAGTTGGCTCACCAAAGCTGAAGAACCCAGTCTGCCCTACTATTTACCCATAGCTGAAGGGAGAATAATTGGATTCATACCTTTCCCAAGGGTATTAGTGTTATGTGAAATGTAATCAGTATCGTCCAGGATTTGAACTCGTGTGGCAGTGTGTTCCTACAACGATAACCATTACACCACGAGCACCGCGAAAGGTTAAAAAATGTATACATATTTTTATAAACACAAGTGTTACGGTCTATTCATTGGTATACAGTATTATGCGTTCGCCCTTACTTTTATCACTGTTCCCATTATGTATTGTTTCTCTTACGTGGATGATTTGTGTGTTTAGAAGTACGTGGTCGTACAACTACTTTAATGTGGGGTGCTGCGTTCAGGATCTGTTCAAAAGAGTGTGCAGTGTTTTTATTTTGTTCCCTTAAAGTTTTTATCCCAAGTGTTTCTTTAGAATCCAAGTGGTGTAACCTTATGATATTACTGACATAGCCACAGATGAAAAGTTTTCCCGTTTTATTTTATCAGGGAGATCAGATTTTCATATAATTGATAAAGTGTTTATAACAGGCCATGTGTAATATAATAGCCGAGGGATTTCAGTTCATGCCTTTTGGTTTAGTTAGACTGAGAACCTTTTTGCTCAGCACATGGGTTAGTTAAGTGCAACATTGAGGCAGGTGTTAACGCGGGCGCGCACGGGCGGATGGAGGTGTCATTCAGATGGCACAATAGTCCGAGACGAAACGGGATGACAGGGTGCGAGTGACGTCACGCACCGGAAGCGCGCGGAGGTTTGTGTGAGAATTTGAAGAAAGAGAGTTGAATACTAGACACCAAACGAGAAGGAACGACTTTTGGAGCTCGCAGATGCGAGGCGAACTTGTGCTCTATGGGGGCCGCTCCAGATGGGGACCAAATGAATAAGACGGCATAGAAAGATTGTGTCTCTCCTCCTTATGTTGAAACCTTTAACTCAAAGTTAATAAAAAGGTTTCGTACCTGAATAAGAAGTCGTTACGTGTTTTCGAATTTTGAGATTCCTATGTCCTTTATATGTTCTATCGTTATGAACACTATATGTCTATTTCGCACATGGCCATATTTGTGTATCTGACTACGCCACACTTGCCTTCGGTATGCATGTATTGACATCGCTTTCAGTAGATGAAATACTGCTGCTGAGGTATATGTACTAGCCTGTTACTTTCAGATGCTTGTCATTAAATGTGGAGATGACACTATCTTGTATAAAAAAACATGAACTCTGTTTTATCTGATATCACGTAAAAGCTAGTGTATCTTGCTGCCTGCTTCAGACAAAGCAGCAGAGATTCGGTTGGGGCAAATTCATTTACCAGAATAGCAAGATAATTTTCTTAGTCTGCATCTATAATTGTTTCTGCGGTGTATCCGCTGATTCTTATCTTGTTTTTTTTAATGTTAAAGCATTTTCTCTCCGGCCTATCGACTGGAGGTGCCCGGGGTGTAGTCGTTATCGTCGTAGGAAATGGACACAGCGACACGAGTTCAAATCCTGGACGAGACTCATTGCATTTCACATAGCCCTAATACCCTTGGGAAAGGAATGAATCCAATTATTCTCCCTCCAGCTATGGGTAAATCGTAGGACAGACTAGGTTCTTCAGCCTTGGTTAGGCAACTAGTCTAGGAGAAGGAAAACTCTGAATTCAAACCTGTTAAACTCCGCTTAAAAATTGACCTTGTGTCATATCCTGCCCGAGCGGAGGGGTTGGTAAATAGTATCGACTGGATCTGCAGAATACACCGACTTTTCTTCTGCAGAGGGGTAAGACCACTATTCCAACTAGAATACATGTTGGCTGTGGTTGGTGACCCGTATGGCTTGGGGGACAGGATTGTAGAGGTTAAGCAGTTCGTGCTCCGAAAACTGAAGCAGTAACGGGACTTGCAGCACTTCACTTGGGCTTTTACAACTCAAGTCGAACAGTCGGAGTGGCTGGGTCCAATAAAACGGCTAATCCTATCAAGTAATAGCATTCATATAATTGTCCTTCCGGTATTCTTCAAAGTGTTCTGGTAAAAAATATGTATCCAGCCATATTCTTTCTTAAACGTGCTCGAAGACGGTGGCTCAATTAAATTGGAATAGCTAGACGTATGACCGTTTAACTGTGTGCAAACCAAATATAAATCATAAATATTAAATAAAATTGTTTCATTGCCGTCAAGCTTTAAAAAATAAAAAGGAAAACTTGACGGCTATCACACCAAAACGCTGTGAGCTCTACTGAACAAGTCTTGGAGGCAACCCCCTACAAAATAGCAGCTGTAAGGCCACCAACCACCCATCACGAAAACTATCAAAGTTAGAGGAGCTAGACATGCAGGACACTATTGGAGAAATAAGGACGAACTCATAAGCGATATCCTCCGGTGGTCCCATTCAAATGGACAAGCAAAGGCTGCAAGACCAGCTAGAACCTATATACAACATTTCTTTGCTGATACAGGATATAGCCAGGAAGACATCCCAGGAGCGATGGACTGGTGGATAGAGAAAGTCTGGGAGGTTCGTACTGGCAGCGCCTCATGATGATGATGAAATAGATTTGTCAGTGTTAAATAACAAAAGGTGGAGCAATTTAACTGTGCGCAAAAACTTGATTCATATGAAACAGAGAGCTATGAGTGAAACCATTTAAATGTGTGCAAAAAATGACTAATATCAAATTACATAGAAATACTTCATAAATAAAATTACTAATGTGAAATCGAAATACTGAAATTATTTAACTCTGTGCAAACAAATGTGTTCTAACAAGTGTATATAGTTACCAGCAAATTATTCGTTCAGAAATTTTATAAATATATATATATATATATATATATATATATATATATATATAGGAATTTATAGTGTATAATGATCAAAAGTAGACATGCAAATAAACCAAATAATCTCACTTATCCTAACCATTTTCTTTCATTAGATTTATTGATATTCGTAGGCCAAATATATTTTGTTAATGTTTCATCAACAAATCCTACTGATAGCACCGAGTCCTCTCTCTCTCTCTGTCACCATCCGTCTTAATTGTCCATCACTCTTGACAAGTCCTCCAGACTGCATCCAGTTTCCACGCAGTTTATATATTAGAATCTAAGTAAGTTTGGTTTGGGCTCATTAGCTGATTTTTAGAACACTGTTAGCAGAATTCCAACCATCGTGATTGGCGGTGCAATTTGCATTAAATTTAAGGTAATCTTTCGGTTGCTGTTCATTCTCCTCATTATAATTCCCCTTTATAGCTTAGTAAAAGTAGTTTCCTGACCGAACTCTTTGAGCCTCTCCATTTTACAAGTCTACTATTGGTTTAACTTCAAAGTCTTTTCTTCTCCTTGACTGATTGAAATATCAAGATTAAAGAATCCAGTCTGCCCTACAATTCATCGGTATTTAGACGAAGCATAGTCAGAGTAATACCTTTTTAAAGGGCATTATACAATGTGAACTTCAAATGACCTGGCTCAGGATTTACACTCGGGTAACGGATTATACTTACCGCAATGATAACAGTTTCGCCACGCTCGACTTCATACGTTTCTATGCATAAAATAGAGGTACATCCATGCACAGGATATGAGTTTGTTTGGATTTATGACATATCAACCTCTGTAGGTTATTTAATGCCAAATCCACTTTTTAAATAAGGAAAGAGTTCTATTTCAAATAATTCTGTTTTGCATAAGTACACAGTTTAATTGTCAAAAAAATTTCTATTTCCGCCAATTCAGTGTAGTCGAACACTTCTAAAATCAAACAAACTTAAAAATCAAAACAGCTCTATTTCAAAGAACTCAGTTTAGCGTTAGTAGAGTTTCAATGTCTAAAACAGTTCTATTTCAACAAATTCAGTTAAGCATAAGTACCCAGTTTATGTGTCAAACCAGTTCTACTTCGAGCAATTCAGTTTAGTATAAGTACGCAGTTTAAATACCAAAACAGTTATATTTCAAGAGATTTAGTTTAGTAAAAGTATGCAGTTTAGTTCTACTTAACTCATTGATAGGGCCCTGTCGGCCGCTGCCACTCCAAGCCAGTGTGGACCGGCGAGCGATGGCAATGAAGGGGTGCTCTAGGATCACTGGAACTTCATCATCAGTGTTGAGTGTCATGTCCAGGACACACTTTGTTGGGGCGGGGGTCTTACCCATCTGCAGCGGTGCAATCGATTTATTCTACAGCCTCAGCCGTCTGGGCAATCATCAATACATAGCTGCAATATATATATATATATATATATATATATATATATATGCAAATTTCATTAAACATAATAGACATTTTATGCCTACATATTTTCTTCTGGATACGTTCGAATTCCCGTATTACTTTTATCGTATTCGGGGGGAATTGATTTAGGCATTGTCCATAGTTGTATGTATCCCAAGTACTTTCTGCCCGACTTTGGGCCATCATCAGGGGAGAATCTATTACAAAAGTGATGTAACTTTTGTTTTAGCAAATTATTACTGTGTAAGGACGTCTTTGCCGTTGAAAATTATGGCGTTTGCTTTTAAATGTAATTCTGTAAATTTGCATTAACGAAGAAATGCTGCCTAAATACACACACACACACACACACACACACACACACACATATGTATATATATATATATATATATATGCATTGATATATATTGCCAGACTCAAATATGAACCACCTCATATTTAATTACGAAATAATGCCCACTTTAGTCTTAAAGGACGCAAATAGATTTACCAAAACATTTTCTTTGGGAATATACATTCCTCAGATTTTGTCCAAATTTCTTTGAGTAAATTGCTATGAACCTCTATTAGTAATCCACTCGCCACCAAGTAAATATATTTACCATGTTCAATCATTGTCAAATTTCAACTTGCAACTTTGTTTAATCTTTCAATAAAGCGACAAATAATAAACGGATGTCTGCTGGGACGTAGTTCGATCAATTCTACGCCAGTGTTGGATAGGAATTTTGTATCTGGAAAATTTGATTCTGTTTAAAAGACTTCCGCAGCATAATGATGGAAAAAATAATCTATTTTATTTCATTTTCTAAGGATTAATATCCTGTGGCCTAAAATCAAAAGGCACATACGAGGATCATTAAATAAGTTTCCTGACTTTTTTTCGTATGAGCACTTTTATTGATTGTACATACATGAAACTCTAGTCCTCTTCGAAATAATCTTCTGCGGTTGCAATGCACTTGTTGTGCCGTTCCAACAACTTCTGGATTGCCTCTGGAAGTCATCTTGTTTGATCGTGTCAATGACCTTCGTCACAGCCTCTTTCATTTCCTCAATTGTCTCATAACGACAGCCTCTGGACTATAGGGAGGCTGAGAAACTGTGTTGATGCCCATCTTGGTCAAATAGTCTGTGTCAAGGATGGAGTTGTGGACTGGTGTATTGTCCTGCTGGAAATGCCACTGAACTGATTTGAAGAGTGCTGGCCTCTTCCAACAGAATCTCTTCCTGAACTCCCTTAAAACCTCAACATAGTAACCCTAACCCTAACCCTTTGGCCAATCAACTCTGGTATTCTGACTTCGTTACTCCTCCTACACCTCTCATCATCCCCACAGACTACTTACCTTCCTTGAACCGCTTATACCACACAAAAACTGATGATTGAATCATGCAAGATGGTCCGAAAGCAGTCTGAAGCATTCCGTACGTTACTGTGGCATTTTTCCAAGTTTAAAACATAATTCTTTTGCATATCGTTCTTACTCACGTCCAGATTACATTTTTGAAATTCCCTAGCTGTGACAATCAGGCTTTAGAAGGGCGTATTCCAATTTCTGCTGTAGCGGTACATTTGAATCTGAAATTATAAAAATTGGTCAGTCATCTCATAAGATGTATAGCAATGAAATATTCAATTTTCAAGTGTCCACGACAATTTTAAATGCCTGAAAAAATTTCTGGAAACTTATTGAAGGCAGCACGTATCTTTCAATATAATCTTTTTTTTTTTAATTAAACCATCATCCTCATCTTTTTTCACATCCACATCATCAGGACATGTTCATGTAGCATATGTTGGATAGGAATATCGTGGTAGAATACATCCATCTCCAAGTCTACAGCTAGTTTGAATTCAATGTATTTTCTTCTCTTAAACTGATTGCAATACTAAGGTTAATGAGGCTAGTCTGCCCTACTATTTAACAAAATGCCAGAAGAAAAAAACTTGAGAAGAACTACGCAAGAATGTTACGTGCTAAACTCTAAAAAATAAGTGGGGTATGTTCACTTCCCTCCTGTCTTACAGGGGATGTGTTTATGCGTTGTTTTGTTGGTTAATGGTAGAACAACCATTGGGTTATTTAATGCCAAATACATCCTCGAACAACAGTAGTGGTACTATTTAACTCAGAGCTGGGAGGATCAAGAGTCATACGTTTCCCTAGTGTATTTGTCCGAAAGTTAACATAATAACGCGACTGGTGTTCGAACTGACTTACAAATCCACAGTCCAACGTTTTGACCTTTACGCCACGAGGACACACCAGTGGATGTATCGCAGTGTGATGGTTAACATCGTAGGAAATGGACTTGGCGACAATTTAAAATCTTCGGCGAAACTGTTTGCATTAGACATAGCGCTAGGGAAGAATGTCGGGAGAGAGTCAAGGAAATTCATGCTGTCAACAGGCCTTGATTATGACGAGGCTGATGAATCAGTGAATGTATTCATCAGAGATAATACCACACTAGTGAAGCCGGTCTCCTCTACATGTATAAAACTCATCAATCATGCTACTTTTTTTTTTCTAAAGGACGACCTTCATAATCCATCTCTTAAAGATATGTATTTAAGTGACAAATGAATTTCTTGCTTGTCAAGTGCAATTGATTTTTCCATGGAGTCATAATTGCATAGAAAATAGAAAGTCCCTTCATGTTCCTTTCTTGATTCTTCTTTCTTTACATTTGTCACCTCTTATCACAATTATGAATGAATACAGACACATAACGCAACTCATAAATAAACGCCACTTATTACATCCCGTCGACATGAAAATCGATAGTTACGATCATAGCTCTGCACTACTGAATGCAGCAAAAGTAGTTCGTTTTCTTTCACGGACATTTGTTCCGAATATTATCTCATGTATACGATCGTCATGCAATAAATAAGATATTTTTGTCTTTATTTGACATTTTTTTAAACAAATGTAGACTGAATTGTTGGTTTGGTTTCTTTTTTGGGGTTTTATGGCATATCAACCTTTGTTGGTTATTTAACCCCAAATCCAATTTTATACAAATTATGAGTTTTATTTCAAGCAATTCAGTTTAGCAGTCAAAACATTTCTATTTCAAGCAATTCAAACTTGTCAAACAGTTCTTATTTAAATAATTCACTCACGTAAGTGCAGTTTCAATGTTAAAAGCAGTTCTTTTTCAACCAATTTAGTTTTGAAAAAAATACGCCGTTTAAATATCAAAACAGTTCTACTTCAAATAATTTAGTTTAGCATAAGTACGCAGTTTAAATGTCAAAAAAGTCCTATTTGAAGCAATTCAGTTTAGCATATGTAGGCAGTTTAGTTCTATTCAATCCATAAATAGGACCCTACCAGGTGCTACCATTCTTGGTCAGAGTGGACCTGGGAGCGATGGCAATGAATGTTTACTCCACATTCCCCAAAGCTCCAGCATCACTGAAATCTTACCATTAGATTGTTTAATGTCATGTCCAGAACACTCGTTGTGGGCTTTTACCCCTCTGCAGAGATGCTGTCGGTGTATTCTACACCTCCAGCCGACTGGGCAAACTTTGAATTGTTAGGGTTTGGTTTATGGCAAAAATGACATCATGATATATATGGTTCTTCTAATCAAACAGGCTTCTTCAAGGTTGAACAATGGTCTATCGTCAAATTTTTAGCAGCTGAAGTACAAAACATGTGAAATTTACTGAATAATGTGTGATGTCTTAGATGAAGCATATTTTAGTAAAAAAAAACATGCTTACAAGTAAAAATGGGTTTGCCAGTAACACCCTGAGTTGAAAATCTTGCTTTTCTATTGGACAATTTATGAACCCAACAATTTTCCATTCAGCTATGCGTAAATAGTAGGCCAGAGTGGGCTCTCTAACCTTAAGAGGTCTAGGAGAAGGAAAACACGGAGTTCAAACATGTTCAACTTTGTTTAAAAACTATTCTTCTGTCACATCTTTTTTCTAAATACATGATTTATAACTCCGTAGCACATGACATTGCAATCTTATGTGCAATATCCTTATATTGTCTTCTGAAATGTCCATATTGTTATTTTTCTTCCAGTTTTCATTTTCTAGATTTGATATATTCGTTCATTACTGTATGGCTTTTTTTCTTTTGTGTATGTGTGTGTGCGTGTGTGTGTGTGTTGGTTACGGTAATTATTTACACTTGTCTCTACTTCCACATAATTGCTAATGTTGACGAAATCCTTTCCTTCATTTGATGTAACACATAATTTGTCAACTTCATTTCAAGAGTTCAAGTTCTTATGAATATTCATTACTTTTTTTACTAATGTGATTCAGGTTTCTGAGCTTCATTCGTGTTCGGTCTAAGACGAGCCAAGAGTACTTAACCGGGGATGATGTCAAGGTAATTATTCATTTCATTAACTTTAAGCTGCGGAGTTTGTTTTCCAGTACTTTTCTCATCATTCTGAGGTTCTCTTTCCATTTTTTTCTATTATTTTGTTGTTTATTATAAGTTGTATTATGATATTTTCATACCAGATGAAACTGGTGGTCTTTCTTATGCCTCCAGGACTCTTCATATCATTTTAACTGATTTTAACACTCGTCTAGATAATTTTTTCTTGTCCCCATTTGCCTCAGTTTCTATTCTAGGATTTTCGGGACCATCTAGTAATGATAATAAAAATAATTGTTTTTATTATTATTATTATTTACTCCTCTAGAGTTTTTCACATCAGTATTAGCTGATGGTTTTTCACTGGAGTTTGAGTGACAGCAAGTCTCCTCGTTTCTCATTAGATTTTTAAACAGTAAATCGTCTTAAGTCTACAGGTCTTCTCATTATTTTAGCCGATCTTAATTATACTATAGTCTGAGGAGTCTCTACATGTTCTCTGATTTCTACGTCTTTTAGTCTCGCTCCATCAAGCCTTTGATGATTGTTCCATGTGCACTAATTACAATTGGTATCACCGTCATTTCCATGTTCCATTTTTTTTAGTTCTCTAATAAGGTCTAGATATCATGTCAATTTCAAGTCTACGATTCAGCAGCTTCTCTATTTTTTGTTGACTATCTCTAGGTCTGATCGTCAGGCCGATATTTGGCGATCCGTTTGTATCCCCAAATCCCAGAGATATCTGCGTGTCACATTTTAAGGGAAGGATTCCGGGTTGTGCATATACCATCTCTTCGTATGGTCCAATCATAATGTTTAACATAATTCCAAATGGATTCCCTTCACCAGCCAGTCATGTCTAGTCCTATACTCGTTTTTTTCCCGCTAATTTGTTGCATTCCCTTATAGGAATTATCGTTTCGTCACCATCACCACATAACCTTCATTCACTATTTTATGGTGTTTTCTAATTTTGTTTTATTGTAGTCTGTCCTTATTGCGCTGATATTTGAAGAGATTCAATTTCTCCCTTAAGTTTTCCCTTTCTTTACCATGTCCAAACTTCTGTGAGATTTCGCTTGTTTGTCGCTTGAAATATTCACACAATTGCTTTTCTTCCAATTCTTGTTTTCTACTTATGATATTTCCCAACCCCTCAGCTCGGGCAGGATATGACACAAGGTCAATGTTTTAAGCGGAGTTTAACAGGTTTGGATTTAGAGTTTTCCTTCTCCTAGACTAGTTGCCTTACCAACGCTGAAGAACCCAGTCTGCCCTACTATCTACCCATAAGTAAAAGTAAGTTGGCAACCATTGTCGAGGGTGACCCGAAGGCTCCCTTTTCGATAGCTTACTACACCAAGGTGTAGGGGATGGCGCGACTCCTTTCCCTGGATTGCTCTACTTTACTTTTTATCCGTACCTTATAAAGCTGAGTGTTAAGCAAGGAGGCATCAAGTACCATTTTTTGAGTCTTTGGTATGACTCGACCTGGGATTGAACCCAGGTCTCCCGGGCCATTGGCGAACACTCTAACCGCTAGGCCAACCTTTCCCAAGGATATTAGTGCTATGTGAAATGCAATCAATCTCGACCAGGATTGGAACTCGTGTCGCCGTGTCCATTTCCTACGACGATAACCATTACACCTTGTTTTCTACTTATTGTTGTTCTGTTGATCCTTGTGCTGTTTGTGCTGTTTTTGTTCGCTGTTCTTATAATTATTAGCTCTTTTGTATGTAGTCATCGCTATCTTAAATGCTGATGAGTCATTTTCCTCCTTTTTTTTTCTTGGTATATATCATGCCTATGTCATTTCTGAGATGTAACGCCTTATTTTCGTATAAGGTCCTTCATCGAGTTCTTGCTGATCTTTTTCTATAATGTCTATTTATTTGGCTTTTCTCTTTTGATCTCTCCAAAATTGCTTTGCTTCCTTTGCATCCAGTTATTGGTATGTTTTTAAGCATTATCCCCCTGTTTGCAGGTAGAATTTTTTCGTAGTTTTGGAATGCCCTGTTTTATTTTTATTGTTTGATCCTATTCTCAGTATCTTTTGAGCCTTCATTCTTTCAACAGAATATTCTGATTTATTTTCTCATGTTGAATCGTTGGTTTCATTTGTGCTGCTTTTCTCTTTTACCCCGACATATTCCTCCCTTTTTCTTTTATCTAAGCGTTTTTACTTGTTATGGATGTCTTTTTTGTGTTTTCATTCTAATTTCATATTTAGGTTTTGAGTTTTTATTCGTATTCTTTAGGGAAACACCTGATTTTAGCAGAGACTAATTTTACTCCTATATAGATTAGTTCGTTTTATACTGTGATGTTTGTTGTGATATGAGTTTATAATTCCTTTATTTTTCAGTTTCTGCCATGACTGTTTTCCTGTCTTTGCTTCTGAAAGATTGATGTTTGTTTTTCTCTTCCTACATTATTCTCTTTATGGTATTTACGTTTATTTTTTTCTTGTCTCAGTGTTTGTTCTAAGGTATTTGGGTGTATGGGGTTTCGATAACAATTAATTTTCGTTTCAATTCAGTGAGAATATTTAAGTATTTCAAAATTTAGCGTATCTATTCTTATATTCTCGTCTACTTGTCGTGATTTCCTGTTTATATGTTGTTATGTTTCTAATATTTCAAGGAAATCAACCTTTCTTTATAATCATCCTAGCTTGTTCAGCAAGTCATAAATCTAGTGCATTCTTCTAAAATTTCTATTATTCTTTTTCTATACCTACTTTATCTGGGGTTGCTCCAAAAATAAGAGTAAAGAAAGCACTTGCTATCTTTTATTGTCTTTTTTTTGGGGGGGGGCGTATGATTTGAGTTATTGTTTTGTTTGTAATTTAAGTACCTGAAAAAAGAACAGCCAACATTCGCTGAATGCCAAAAGGGTCCCCCACGCTGTCTGTCAAGACGATACCTAACCATCATGACACAGAAATCTATTGTCTTGCTTAATTTTGCCCTTTTTCCGAATAGCATTTTGTTGTTATACCAGACCAAATAGTCGCTTATTATCTGTGCACCGATACAGACGTGACCAAGTAACCTTAAAGTAAGAGTACTCTTTAGTGAGTCATAAAAAACGAATATAAAAAGCACCACTCCTTGTTGATTTTAAAGTTTTATGTGAGTTAAACCTGGAGTGGACATTATTTTACTATTAAAATGACAGTTGTACTTACCTATAACTTATTCTGCAATTACTATTTAGTTACATTCTTGTATTGTGACACAGGCCCCGCTCTTTAAGAATGTAATATGTATCATCCTGTTACTGATAAGTGGTTTCAATTAAAGTTGGATAATGTGATTCGGAAGATTATTTAATCTTTCTATTTTGACTGTTCCTCCATTACGCCTTTTCCGCCAATTTATTACCACTTCTCGTATTCTTGTAAGTTCACTACGACTATCAGTTTACGTTCAGAGACAAAGTCAAAGAAAATACATTATTTCAGGACAAATATTTGCAATTTCTTTTCAATAATACGGCTATAGCAATACTAATTTTGGATTCACCTTTTCACTTGAAGTTTTCACAAATAACGTGAAGTAGCCCTTAGCCTTTTTTTCACATTCCTTCCAGCCATTTTCTTCTTCATCTGTTCTTGAAGAGAGGAATTTCCGTATGGCCGAAATACTCTTTTCTCCCTCATGTTAGATCTTAAACACACTTTCAATTTTTCCCCTAGTCATTTTGATAAAACCCATACATTGCAAGAACTCTCTTCGATTGTTAGGATCTGCGGTCATCTCTAAGGCTAAACACATTAAGCAGCGACCCGGTTTCTACCAGATTTCACCCTACTTGACAGACATTATTTTACATTAGAATAATATTGGAATTGAAGATGGATGAAATTTTTGCTAATAAAATTAAGATATTTTTTCCGCATCACACTTCCATACTTATAGATAATTTTCTCTTTTTCATTAACATATACCCTCTCTTGTTGGTCAAGTCTTTGATGAAATGGGATACACCTAAAACCCGTACCTTCACCACATTGACATATATCTCTTTCCTTACCTTTCTTTTCCGTCTCTCCCTGTGACCTCTCCCTTCTCATACTTGTCATCTTTTCTTTAACCTATTTCCTCTTATGCTGAACAGATGTTTACAGTCACGGCCAATAAAACCTACCGCTACCACTCTGACATATATCTTTATCTCCCCTTTCTGTCTTTTCTGTCTCTCCTTCTGATGACCAATCCCTCCTTTTATTTCTACTATTTGTTTATCTGTTTCATCCAATGCTGAACTGTAGAAAACCCCGTCATTCTGATGACGTCTTTTTAAAATAAAGACGAAATAGCATTGTTGAATCTGTTGTCGGTTTCCATTTATCCACTTTTTCACCTATCTTTATCATCTATCTATATATATATATATATAAAGTTAGTCACGTGACAACCACGATTATTCCATTCTTTTAGATTTTTACTGTTCCTCCATTATGGGCATTCCCCCCTATTATCACTTTTACATTGTTCCCGTGTTCTATTAAATTCCCTGGGACTATCTCTTTACATTCAGAGACAAAATCAGAGAAAATAAATCATTTAAGGACAATTAATTGCAATTTCAAAATTAATCCGTTTTTTATCAGTGATTGTCAGTGGTATACCATATTTCAGGTGTTATAATATCGAACAACTAATATTGATATTCTGTTCACGGCAATTACACAAGAATGTTGCGTGCAATATTGAACAAGTCCTGGTGGCAACACCCAACAAGGCACCAACTATACAGTCACCAACTATACGGTCACCATCACGAAAACTATCCAAGCTAAATGAACCAGACATGCAGGACACTGCTGGAGAAGCAAGGACGAGCTCATAAGTGATGTACTCATATGGACCCCTGCATATGGCCAAGCAAAAGCAGGACAACCAGCTCGAACTTACATAAAGCAGCTATGTGAGGATACGGGATGTAGCCCTGAAGACCTTTCAGAGGCGATGAATGATAGGGAGAAATGGCGAGAGAGGGTCAGGAATATCCGTGCTAGCGGCACGACATGATGATGATAGAATGAAATAATGACGGACATGTCTGCTTAAAAATGGTTTAAACGTTTTAATGATGTTGATGGTAAAATAATGTCCAGAATCGGTCGACTATCGTCTGTCGATTGCTCACCTTTCACCGCCTTTGTTCTTTAATGGTGATGGTTTCTGCCATATCTTAAGTCCCATTCTCCTGCGCAATCTGAACTGTATGAATTTTCCATGATTTCCCTATGTGGCAGAGATTTTTACCAGATAGGTTCTTTTCCCACGCCTAATTGTACTACGTCAGCAAAGTCTGATTTGAATTCAGAGGTTTTCTTCTACTATACCGGTTACTGTACTAAGGTAAAAAAAAGCTCAGTTTTCCCTATTTATTACCTAGAGCTGAAGGGAGAAGAAATGGAGGGATGGCTTTTCTAAATGTACCACGGCAAAAGTGAAACGCAAGCGATCTCATCTAGGATTTGAATTCGGTTCATCATGTAAAATATTCTAAGATTATACTGTTATGCCAATCGATCCCTTTTCACGTAAGAACTATAAGAATGGTATAATCTAGTTATATTTAGAAAGTGACGAATTACACTGTAAGGTTTTTTAATATAAAATGGCTAAGAAAGTCTAAGCAAACAGAGGAATCTAAAGTAGCTACAAACTGAGTCTTGAAGAAAATGACCAATTCTGCAATTTCTTAAAATCTACTAATTTCTAAAAGATAAAATAAATACATAAAATAAATAAACGGATATAACATAAAAGTATCACCACTCGAATAGATATATCTTATGTAATTCATCTCGAAACTGAAAGTACAAACGTTATTAACTTTCTTTTAAATTCTCAAGATCAAAGTGGTGGGCTAGCACTTAATATTTGTAAAGTCTAACAATTATTACTGGTGTAAAAATATATATCGCCCACATATCCTTGATATTATACTGGATAGTCCTCAATCGTGGGTGTGTCCTCCGATCATCGAATTGTCAGGGCAAAAAATACGACTGAGCCTATGAAAGAATGCGAACCTAACAACAACCACTGTACACTATGACTCGGTCCTCCATAATAACAGGGATATTAGAGATAAATATGCGCTGACACTAAGAAATAAATTCGATGCACTATAGGAGAAGACAGAAACACACACTCCGAATGACGAATATGAGAATTTCCTCAATGCCCACGTAGACGCAGCAGTCGAATGCATACCAACTAAATAAAGAACTAAACCTAGAGACCCATGGGAGACATTAGTGGTTAAGGAAAATGTGCAGACGTGAAAACTGGCTCCAAATACAGTAGGAAGAACCCAAATAATACCAATGCCCTGAAACTTAAAAAGGCACAAAATGAATTAGCTAACACATACCTAAAAGAACACAGAGAATACATACAAAATCAGATCGATAAGATTAGAGACTTTGTTGAAGATGGACAATCTAGGATAGCATGCCAAACCACAAACGAAGTGAGCAGAAGGAAGAGCACTGTAAAGGCTATACTAAAAGCTACCAGCCAATAAGAAAGAATACACCTGTTGGAATAGTATTTCGAGAATTTACTCGGAATCCCTGTGAAAGTTACATATAAATCGGTCACGAGAATTATAAGTTAGCAATTAGACATCAAACAGGAACCATTTACACAAGAAGAACTCGACTCGGTACTAAGAAAAATTAAAAATAGAAAAGCAGCAAGGCTTGATGAAATACCCCCAGAGGTATGGAAGACCAGACAATTTGACGATATACTGCTCCGACAATGTAATGCCATATATAATCAAAACCCGATAGACAGATGGACGAAGGAATGCATCCTTCCCTTCCCTGAGAAGGGCGACCTCGGAATAGCCAAGAACTACTGAGGTATAACCCTTACATTGATAGCGGCCAAGGTATACAATGCTCTATTACGCAACCACATAGAACCCAAAATTGAGAACATACTTAAGAAGAACTAAAATGGCTTCCGTAGGTAGATCTATGACGTCACAAATTTTGACTCGCCGTCAAATTCTAGACGTGCAGGTGACAAAAACCTAGAGGCAACAATATTGTTTGTCGACTTTACCAAGGCGTTTGACTCCATTCACATAGGAAAGATGGAGCAAATTCTACTCGCCTACGGCCTACCTAAAGAAACAGTCGATGTCATAATGATGCTATATAAAAGTACAAAAGTAAAAGTCTGTTCCTCAGAACCTACGTACAGCAGCTCTGTGCCGTTACGGGATGTAACCTTGAAGACTAGCCGGAATCAATGAACGATAGGGAGGGGTGGCAAGAGAGGGTAAGTGATATCCATGCTGATGGCGCGACGTGATCACGATGATGATGATACTGGATACATAGAAGGAAGAACATTCTAGCCAATCCCACAGAATGGTTCTAGCCGTGGTGTTTCCGAAGTAATCTATAATTTGTAATTTTGAACATATCAAATATCATAGTTAACTTTCATTCAGATTCACACCATCTAAATATCGATAAAGTGCTCGCTATTGTTGATTTTAATAACGTTATATATTCGACTTTTTGTTCATTCATTCATTAAATACTATGAAATTGTAATGAATATAGCTCTCAAAAGATTATATCGTCCTGACAGAAAACACTGAGTAATACATAACAGATATTTTATAATAAAGATAACATACATAAGTATAGGATCCCAATGTGACATACTGTAATGATCGTAATTTGTTCTATATTAGTTACATTGCGGAAATATTTTACGAAAAGTTCATGACCTATTGCAGCAAAATAATCCATGAAAATAGAACGTCTGTCGTTAAAGTATCGTTAAATGAATACTTTTAAAACAAGATATTTTGGTATTTCTTTCAATCAGATTATTAACCTTTGACTTCTTCCTCTTGTGTTCTTGCACTCATCTGAGAATCAAAGCGTGCAGTCAGCATGGATTCCTTTGACGATTCCTCGTTATTTGTCCCTATTCGCTATCGCTCATGGTAAGTCTTGTAGATGATACCCAGGTTTTGTACATGCTGATAAATGAAAGTTGTCCCTGGTTGACCAACATTGGAGAGTCAATGTGTTGGAGTAACAAGGAAAATATTGCTTACGAGACTGTCCTTACTACTCCGCATGTTTTTTTCTTCTGACTTGGAAAATTTGCGAGATGGGAGGAGTGTGGCTGTACGGATGTTGTTTTAGACTTGTTATCGACTGTATGGATTTCTTATTTATCGCATGAATTAAACGGGAATTATATAAGACCATTCAATGAATAAGGGAAATTTAACCTCAAAAGTCGGGAATAGGAGGACATGTTTACATTTTAATCTATTTCAAGGACATCAATAGACAGGAACTTTTTATTAGTGGAGAGTTAGTGT
>OY757909.1:60901415-60933915 GCA_963585895.1 Sepioteuthis lessoniana | reverse complement strand
CTCCAAACTTGTAAGCATTTATATATGCATATATATATATATATATATATATATATATATGAATATTTGAGTGTATAAATATATACATATATATACATACACGCATATATACACATAACACATAACGTATATATACACATAACAGGATGGAAATAAATGTATAATCCAGTGGTGTAATGGTTATCGTCGCAGGAATTGGACACGGCGACACGAGTTCAAATCCTGCACTGATTGCATTTCACATAGCACTAATACCCTTGGGAAAGGTATGAATCCAATTGTTCTCCCTCCAGCTATGGGTAAATAGTAGGGCAGACTAGGCAACTAGTCTAGGAGAAGGAAAACTCTTAATTCAAACCTGTTAAACGCCGTTTAAAAATTGACCTTGTGTCATATCCTGCCCGAGCGTAGGTGTTGGGTAAATATGATAATCCTAATGTGACCGGTTTGTATTTTTTCTTCATATATATATATATATGTGTGTGTGTGTGTGTCTGTGCGTGCGTCCAGTATATTGATTTACCATTTTTCTATTCCTTAGTAATTAAGCGAATCAAGATAATGATTTGTGAACTGCTTTAAAAAATCTAATACGCAAGCAGCATTTGCTAAATGATGAACATTTAAAAGAGCTCATCATTACTTTTTTTTATTGAGTGCGTAGTCTATGTTTCAAGGTCATTTTATTTCCATTGTAAATAATCCGAAGATATATGTTAAGTATTCGATCTCCTGGTGTCTCTGAAAATGGAGATAAAGAAATATATTTGAACAACCATTCGTTAATACGTACAGTCCTAATCAAACGTGCTTTCTGACAGTTGGTTCTTCTTTACTCATGATTAGTAAGTTGAAATTATGTATAAAATATTCATCACATATAATTTTTGGTTATATGCTTATGCAAGTTTAACGAAATCGATGGATATAAGAAAACGATTCCTATCAATGGTTATGTAAATGTAAATAAAGATTGGAAAATAGAAATATTTACCTCACCTCAAACCTGGATTAAATGCAGTGAACACACAATTCAAAAGCTCAGAAGTCTGATTGCCCAGTCGGCTGGGGCAGTAAAATATACCGACTGCGCCTCTGCAGAGAAGTAAGACCCCCCCCACATCAATCTGATGGTGAGGTTCCAGGAATGCTGAAACTTTGGGGAATGCGGAGTACCCCTTTATTTCCATCGCTCCCAGGTCCACTCTGGCCCGGAATGGTAGCACCTGATTGGGCCCTATCTATGGTTTGAATAGAACTAACTGCATGCTTATGCTAAACTGAATTGTTTGAATTAGAGCTTTTTTACTAAACTGAATAGCTTGAAATAGAAATGTTTTTAATAATTAAACTAGGTACTTTTTGAGACTGGCAGATAAACATTTTAAACAAGATAATATATTACATAAAATATTTTATAGGAAAACCTTGAAAATAAGTTATTCTTGCACTAAAAATATTTCTCAAATAATAAATAGTCATAATAATGAATTAATTAATAAATTTTATAACCGAGTAAATAATAATAGTATTAATAGTAAAAAAAAATAGAATATAATTGTAAATCTCGAAGTGATTGTCCAATGGATGGTTTGTGTAATTTAGATAACGTAGTATATCAAGCTATTATTTATCCAAAAGAGGACATAAGAGATAAGAAATATTATATTGGTGTTTCATCTACTAATTTTAAAATTAGGTACGGAAATCATAAATATTCCTTCTCCCATGAGCATCAAAAAAATCAAACTGCTCTATCAAAACATTATTGGGGATTAAAAAATAAAGGGTTAATCCTTGACATTCAATGGTCCATATTGAAAAGATCTAGTACCCCAAAATCTTTCGATAGTAGGTACAATTTTTGTCTTGAAGAGAAAATCCACATTTTGCTTTTTCCTGGGCCAAAAGAATTATTAAATAAGAGAAATGAACTAATAGCTAGGTGTAGACATAGGGCCAAATTTAAACTATAAATAATTAAACAAATAAAGTTTTTTTTTTTTTAAAAAGCATAAAGTTATTTTGAGAATTAGTGTTAATTTTGAGGATAAATAAAATAAATTGTTAGATAGAAAATTGTGAAAAAGCATATAATACATATGTACTACGCATAAAAAGTGTAACTGATTAATGCTTTCTAAATATTTTTGAAATTTTAAAATATTTAAATAAATTAAATATTTGTTTTTGTTTTAATATATCTATTACTGCATCTTTACGTGAGATTATTAATTAAAATTTAAATCTAATTAAAAATATCTGTAATTTAAGTCTAAATGTAAATTTAAAAAAAAATATTAATTTTAAAAATTAAAAAAAAAATAAATTTACTGCATTGCTAACCGAAATTTAAATTTAAAACGGAAGTGGGCTTAATGAAGAGGTAACTCTTCATCCCTCTTCTATCCCCTCCCACTCTTCTATCCCCTCCCACTCTTATGTGTCTATTCTAGTTTTTTTTTATCAAAAAGATCTGAAGAAGTCCTGTTAAATTTTTTTCGTGTTTTTGAAAATTTCAAAAATGCGTAACAGGATGGAAATAAATTTATAATCCTTTGTGATTTGTTTCGTTGTTTTTTCTTAAAGAAATATATATATATATATATATATATATATATATATATATATATATATATATATATATATAACAATTTACCGTTAACTCCAATGAAAGATTAAAAGATCCACGTTGGAATTCCTCCAGAAAGTGGCACTTTGGGTGTATGGCGATAAACCTGACCCTGTAGAAGCAAGTAAAAGGCTAGAAGACTTTCCCCGGAGGCCAAGGTAGATGTATGTGTCAACCACCCGACACGTGTGCAAGTCTTCCTTGGTACGAATGGTAGGCTGTCGTAACGAAGACAAAATTGAAAAAGTCACACAAACCGTATCGTGCAACGAGAAACACATTTACTTGATCATAGTTTACTTATTTGAAGTAATTAGTAGTAATATTTATAATGACTTAAGATGTCATATAAATAATATGCGCACCAAACCTATCATTACAGATACCTATATATGACGGGAGGAGAAATTTTTGACGAGAGTGTATGAAATCTCTTCAATTTAATGTCCTCGTAAAATTCCTGAAACGAGAGTTCCAGTGGCATAGTGGCTTACCGGGTGATGTTGTATAAATATATATACATATTACAAATAAGTGATGAATTATATATATATATATATATATATATATATATATATATATATATATATATATATATATATATATATATATATATATATTCTTTTAAGTTATATCTATGTGAGATACCTTTCTATGTGGGAGAAGAGTTAATGACTGATCAGAGCAGGTTATTTTATGAGTATATAAACCCCTTAGTATTTATGATGACATTCTAAATAATGTTTTCGTTTAGATTAAAGTTATGAAAAACTACACGATGTAAGTATCTGGAAGTATCAAAGAATCTTTATTGAAAATAAGAGGAAAGATTGAAGACAACGAATTCGTTATTTTTTTTTCTGTATTATTTCAAACCAAGTTACGTAGTGTTAAATATAGACAAACAATGATTTTTTCCGTATTTTTAAAATAACTCATACGCATCTTTGACATACATTTCAGTTAGTTGATAAAATCATATAAGACACATCTATTGCATATTTGATTAAGTTTAGTCAAATATTTGGCTATCGTAAGACACAATTTGGCAGTTCTAGATGCTTTGGAGAAGTCGCGAAGTTGTCGAATCATAATGGAGTGTAAGAAGCCGAACATATCTGATAATATCCGATTGTTTATTCGCTGAATTTTGTTCTGTGGCTTGGAATTGACTGATCGTCAAAGTTCTTACAACCATCTGGTATACTGATCTGTATTCTACGGTGTCTTCACTTTTCGCAAAATAAATACTTTTGGTTGCTTCTACAGCGTTGTGTTATATCGGGTACATTATAAGTTTCCAAATTAGACAATGTTGTATATTAATCTGCATGGCTTTCGAATCACACACGGAGTGACGCAATGTACAATATTTTAGTGCACCAATGCCTGCGATTCTACCAATCACGGTTAGTTCCTACTATAACTTGAACTCTCTCATTGGGTACCCAATTCATTCGGCCTTCTGCTACATCGAAGCAAAGAGCTTCGTAAATTACAACTTGGACATGAACTCTTTATGCCACGTGTTATTAAAGCGCCACAAACTAATGCTAACAAAAATATTTCAAAACTATGGACGAATATTAATATCATAACATAAAGCAGTCGTAGTTATAAAAAATACATTTTACTTTTTGAAAGAAGCAAACATTGTATAAAAGTTATTTTTCAAGGAGTACACTTTAGATAACGAGAGGCGGTGAGAACCTATCTCTAACTGAATCTCTGATGGGGCGGAGACATTGCACTAATTTTTACTGTTGAGTTACAGCATCTAATTACAGCAATACATTCCTACCGATGCTTCAGGTGATTACAAACAGTTTTTATATCGATTATCGTACGCTTTCAGTAAATAATATTAAGAAAATAATTGGCTGGATCTTTAAGCATTTAGCAAGGGTTGTTGCAATAGTATATTAATCTGAACCCCTTAAGATAGTAATTTTCAATAAATCAAATATTATAATTGCAGAGAATAAAAAATCCAATCATATTAAGAGGACTTTGAATACGTTGAACACATCATATATATATATATATATATATATATATATATATCATCACGTCGCGCCACCAGCATGGATCTCTCTGACCCACTCCGGCCACCTGCCTCTATCGTCCACCGCTCTTGCTAGCACTTCAAGGCTACATCCTGTATCGGCACAAAGCTGTTGTATATAGGTTCTAGGTTCTTTTCCTGCATTTGCTCCTCCATGTGAAGGGGTATGTCCCTATATCTCCTGAAGTGTCTCGCATGTCTAGTTCGTCTAACTTGGATAGTTTTCGTGATGGGTGGTTGGTGGTCGTACAGCTGCTGTTTTGTGGGGTGCTGCCTGCAGGACTTGTTCATAATTGCTCCCAGCATTCTCGTGTAATTGCTGTCAAGCTTTTTCTCCATACGTTTACTTAGCGTTCATGTTGTACATCCATGTAGCAGTATCGACACGAGAATTGCTTGGAAAAAATGCGTTTCATTTTATCGGTCAGGTCTTACTTCCATATGACCGATAGCATCTCGATAGCTGTCCATGCTTTTGCTAGTCGTGTGTTGATATCTGTCTCGGTTGATAAGACACTGCTTCCTCGGTATATGAACTTGTTCAATAGTTTCAGTAACCTACCATTTAGTGTGGAGATATTGCCTCTTTGATTAAAGCACGTGTTCCGTCTTGTCTGCGTAGACATAGAGGCCGATGCCTGCAGAGGCTCTTTCCAGACTAGGTTGCAGGGTTTCGGCTTAGGCGGGTGTATTTGCCAGAAGCGCTATGCCATTGGCGTAGTCGGTGTCCGTAATTGTTTGCGCTATGTATCTTCTGCTTCTTTCCTTTGCCAGCTTTAAACCGTTATCTTTCATTTTATATGTACACATTCTAACGACGTAGTCTAGACAGATGATAAAGAGATATAGGGTTAATGTGTCCCTTTGCAGCACAGCTGCTACAATGTCGAAATAGTTTGTGTCTCCATCTGGGTAGCAGACTTTTACCTTTGTAGTTTCTATATCGTATCATTATGGCTTAGACGGTTTCTTTGGGTAGGCCGTAGGCGAGTAGTATTTGCTCCATCTTCCCTCAGTGTATGGAGTCAAAGGTCTTGGAGAAGCCGACAAATAATATTGTTACATCTAGGTTTTTGCAGGTACAGCTTCTACAATTCGACGGATAGTCTAAATTTGTGATGTCGTGGATCGATTTCTCTGAATGCCATTTTGGTTCTTCCTAAGTATGTTCTCAATTTGGGGTTTGATGCGTTTGTGTAGTAGAGCATTGTAGGTCTTGGCCGCTATGGATGTGACGGTTATACCTTGGTAGTTCTTCTCTAATCCAAGGTCACCCCTCTAAAGGATGCGTTCCTTTGTCCATCTGTCTGTTGTGTTTTGGTTATATACGGCATTACACTGTCGGAGCAGTATGTCATCGAATTCCATGGTCTTCCATACTTCTGGGGGTATTTCATCAAGCCCTGCTGCTTTTCTATTTTTAATTTTTTATTAATACTGAGTCAAGTTCTTCCTGAGTGAACTGTCCTAGTTCAGCTTTTTCAGTGCTCGTCCTTCTTCCCACTTCGTTTACCTTTTGCCATGCTATCTTTGATTATCTATCTCCAAACGAGTCTCTTATCTTATTGAGCTGATTTTGTATGCATTGTATTTATTCTTTTAGGTATATATTAGCTAATTCGTTTTGTGCCATCTTAAGTTTCAGGGTATTGATAATGGTTGGATTCCTCTTATTGGATTTGGACGCAGTTTTTACGTCTCTCAGCTTTTTTCTAACTTTTAATGTCTTTCATGGGACTCTGGGTTTAGCTCTCTATTTAGATGGTATGTATTTTGATGCTGCTTCATATTCGTTATTCGGAGTATGTGTTTCCGTCTTCTCCTGTTGTGCATCGAATTCATTTCTTAGTGTTAACGGATAATTATATATATATATATGTGTATGTGTGTGTATGTGTGTGAGTGTGTGTGTGTTGTTGTACATATAACAGGTTTAACAATAACATCTAATTCAAGAAGGATGGAGAAATATCAATTGTTTCGTCGATTATATATGGAAAAAATCTACTTTCAATAAAGTATCCTCATGCCGGAAGTTATCATATTCATCTATAAAACAGCGTTTTTAATATTTTCTTCTGAATACCTTCGTGTCTTTGCATACGTCGGATACATGATTATTTTTATTTACTGACTTGCTTATTACCGATAATTATCTCAGAATTATATGCTGCTCTAAATAAAACATGACATATGAACTAATTACACCTCAAGGAGTATTTAAAAACTATTTTGGAGGAGAGACAACATGTGATGGTGTCTGAAATATTTTAGTCTAAAATTTATCAGAAAGTTTTAATTCACACTGGTAGGAAATGAAATATATGTACAAAGAGCTGAGCGTCATTGCCGGAACATCAAAAATAAATAGATAGGTAGGCATAATGTTTCAATTGAATATACTTATCTAATCGAACACAGGAATTATAATTGATAAGATAAAAATGTAATATATTCTAGTTTGTTCAAACCTATTTTTGATGAAAGATCAGCGGAAATATAGAATATGTGATGAGCTATTAAGTACAGGGTGGAAAGATAAAGTTGTCGCCTTAGAAAAGACAACATGATTCCATTTCTGCTTCATGGAAACCGGTTTTCTTTTTCTTCTTTTTTTTTTTTTTTGTTGCAAACCATCTACTAGTTGGCCAGTTGTGTACGAATCCCAAGAGCGATAGGAGCCTTGTATCATGTCTGAAAGTGACATAATGTTGAACGTGCGAGATCGGAGATGCGCCGCTGTACAATTCATGCTCACAACTATCCAAGTTATGACAACAGGACCATTGCCAGTACCCTCAAAATGTGAATCCGGACGGTTCAACGCTTGAGGGCAAAGCTCAATGCATCGGACGACCATTTGGAGGTTGTGGAGCAGGACATTACCAGGAAAACTCGGACCAAGGAGTTCATCGAAAAGGTCCAGGCAATCATTGATGAAATTCCCCAGCGGCCTATTCAGCAGATTGCCAGAGATATAGGCGTCTCACACAAAACTGTGAATGCATGTGTGAAGTATAGGTCCTAAGAGGCGCAAGACAAGCCAGATCTTGACTGAGAAGACAAAGAACCTCAGGCTAATCAAGTCCGTCAGGCTCCCCTCCTCCCTCGACCTGAACCCGCTGGACTACTTTGTTTGGTCATACTTCGAGAACATCACCAACATGACCTCCTACAACATCAAAGCTAGCTTGATCGCTGCCCTCCGCCGAGTATTCGCCGAGCTCCAGCTGGCGGTTGCAGAAAAGGCATGCTGCCGGTTCCGGAACCGGATAGAGGCGGTGATTGAGGCTGAAGGTGGCTACATTGAATAGATGTCAGATCTAATACATAATCAAGTTTCCTGAATTGATTTTCTCAATAAATGATTTAAAATAAAGCTGTAGTGTTGTTTTCTTTAGGACGACAATTTTATCGTTTCTCCCTGTGATATATTTGGAATTTTTTGCGATCATTTTTGTCACGTTTCTTTTAGAAGTGCGTCCTTGAATTGTTAATTCTATATGGCTCTCCAAAAACATGTATGCTCGGAAAGAAAATCTTCCAAATCACTTCTCGAACAATATTAGTTTGATAAAATGTTCATCCGGGTATCATGTTTTTCAATGGTTTTATTCCAGATAATGTCAGGTTTTTAATTTGGTTATCTTTATTTAACGGCATATTAACCTTCGTAGGCCATTTAATGTCAAAGCCATGCTTCTTGAAGAACAGGAGTTATAATATTTAATCCCTAGTTGGGAGGATAAGAGGGTTCATACCTTTCTCAAGAGTATTTTTTCGAAAGTGAACGTAATAGCGTTACTAGAGTAGGAATATATATATACACACACACACACACACACACACACATATATATATATATATATATATATATATATATATACTGATGTGCAGCCATTCTTTGACAGGAAAAGCCTAAGAGAAGTTATTTTGAAATAAAACCTGCATTTTGTATGGTCACCAGATATCTTGCTATACTTGTCCTGACACTGTAGTGATGTATATACTTATTTGATAGAACACAGGAATTATAATTGATAAGATAGCATTTTAATATATTTTAGTTTGTTCAAACCTATTGTTGATGAAAGATTAGTGGAAATATAGAATATGTGATGAGGTATTAAGTAGAGGGTGGAACGATAAAGTTGTCGCCTTAGAAAAGACAACATGATTCCATTTCCGCTTCATGAAAACCGGTTTTCTTTTTTTTGAACGGTATAAGTGTTGGATATATCATGATAATCCAAAGACGTATTGTTTTACTACCTTATGGTCCTAAGAATCTTGTATATTTTTTGCAAGTCTAATTTGTTATTAATCTGTACGTCCCAGCCGAAATATTTAGACCGGCTCTCTTTTTCAATCTCTAATATATTGAAATAACTTTTAAAGTGAATTCAAGAACTTATTCAAAAGTTACCTTAAAAACGATTTTTAAAAGACAACCATACAGCTTCTTTCTGTTATTTTCACCAATTCTTGATGGTCAAGTAGAATTGGCATTATTTCCTGATAGACAAAGCCTACTTTTATTTAAAAAAAAAAAAAATTAGGTTGGCTTAGCAGAACGGTTATCATGTGAATCGGTGATCCAATTTCAAATAATGAACTCGGCAGTTTGCGTCTCTCTTGATGCTAATTCCTTGTGGAAAGACATGAAGCCATTTTTTCTAACTTCGTTTATGGCTGAATTGTATTGTTAGACTGTGTTATTTAGCTTGGTACAGCAACCACTTTTGGTGAAAGAAATCTCTAATTCAAATCTATATGTAGTCATCTTAAAAATCGTCCGTGTTTCACATCTTGTTTATGATAGACGGGTTATATAAACACGTACTTGAACAAAAAATAGAAACAATACAAGTTTCTTTTTCAGGCAAACTTGAGTTTGTAATTATACATTAAATTCTCTAAAATATGTTTTTACTTATTAAATAGTTGCAATATGCATCATGCGTGATTTCTTAATATGAACACTGATAGAGCATTTCTAAGGAAGATATTGGACAAGATAAACAACTTTACCAACATCTGTGCTTTTCTTGACGGTTACCTAACCGGAAACAATGCTTTTCGGAGCCAATCTAATTCTATGTCTTTCTTTATATTCATATATTAATCATTCTATACATTACTGTGACTGAGAGAAAATTATTAGAGTTATACAAATGAACCCATACAGCTTTTCATTTATGTTCAGTGCCATGTCATTGTGAAATTATTGGTTGTTAACGTTGAATCAGAAAAGCTTTCTGTGTTATATACTGTTTATGAATTTTTAGACAAAATTATCAGTTGTAAAAAAAAGGAATTGCTTTTATTGTTATGTCTTTTTAGGAAGTATATATCGATATTTAAAAAAAAATATTCTGAGTAGTTTCGTAAAGTAAAAAAAGATAATTAAAAAGCTGGATAGTTGATCTCGAAACACAAAGCCTGATAAAAATATCTTTATATAAAGGAAAAACTGAGTTGAAAATAAAAATTGAAAAAAAAACTTTTGAAAATAAAAGCATTAAAAATATATGTAAATAATTGAAATTCGGAAAAAATAATAATATACGAATACTGATACACAAATCCCAATAATATATATATATATATATATATATATATATATATATATATATATATATATATATATAGCGTACCTTGCAAAAGTCTGAGACCACATGAAACTTCTGTAATTTTCTTAAGTTCTTCAGCGAATAAATAGATATTTAGCATCACGTTTTCTACTGGTGAAATACTGGCTCCACTCGAATAATTTTCAAACCTAATTATCATATATCGTTGCAAGGGTTCTGAATGAAAAGTGCTGTAAATGCGTGTCTATAGCATGCAAGGATGGCTAATATTACGATATGATTTATTTAGCTAAGTAATGTTTAATCAGAATTATGATTTTTTTTTATTTGGTTTGGTTTTGTGTCACATCAACCATTATAGATTATTTAGTGTCATATCCAGTACACTCTTTGGAGGAGTCTTACCTCTCAGCAAAAAAAAAGCGGTTGGTGTATTCTACAGCCACAGCCACAGCCGACTGGGAAATATGTCATGTGTGTTTTGAAAGGTATTGGATAGAGATCAAAACAAGTATAATGCAGGAGAAAGTGCCTATATACCACTGTTGCAATGGTTTTACACACGATTGCAGACGTGTGCTTGTTCAGTAGAACTTGTCCGAGAAAAAATTGAAATGTTGATGTGATTCCCAAATTTCTGGTAACAAATGAACAGTTGTTGAAAAACTTTATTTAATCAAGTCGGCTTAGGTGACATCATACGCCGACTGCATCACTGCAAATGAGTATGTCCCCCACAAACGCGCGTCCAGGATATGAGACAAAACTACACCGGACGGTAAGGCTCCAGTTCTAGACCTTTGGTAAATGTGGAGTATCAATTCGATGCCGTTACTCCCAGGTTCGCTCTGATCCAGAGCCGTGGGGACCTATCTATGGATCAAATATAACAATTTAATCATGTAATATACTTGAAACCATTTAACTTTATGCAAACAATAAATAACAATATTTTAAAGCATCTAACTGAGTTCTAACAATAAGAAACAGTACTTGAAACCATTTCATTCTGGGCAAACAAATAAGATATGTCTCGTTTAAAAACTGATGTTACCTACAAACAATTCACTTAGAAATCAAGTATACGTATGAAAAGGATAGAACATTAAATAAGCATCAAATTAAACCAAATAACCTAACCTTACTTAAAGCTTCATTAAACTGTTGTGACAAGATATTAAGAATTCAAATCTGTCGTTAGTAGTTTTGCATAAAATGGGGACAATATACCCCAAGTACATGCCGAAGAAAAAAGAAGCTCGGGAGTAATCTATCATGGGTATATATCAGAAATATCACTCCCATAAATCATGGATATATGTGATAAAAGGAGTTTTTCACTCTATTCTTTCACTTATTTTAGTTTAATGACTTTGGTGCACATTGCACTGTATTTCAAAGGTTAAAAAGCATTTACTATTTATATATATATATATATATATATATATATATATATATATATATATATATATATATATATATATATATATATATAGCGAAGGAAGCAATTGTTGCAGGAATTTAAATCCATTGTTGATGTAAATTCCATATGATGGTTTGGAAAAACTGAAACATTATCGCGTCGACTTTCTTCCACAATAAATTTATCACTTTCGATTATTTTGCTTTTCGATTTTACTCCACACACACACACACACACACACACACACACACATATATATATATATATAAAGAGAGAGAGAGAGACAGAGAGAAAGATAGATAGGGACAGAGAGAGAAAGAGCTACGTGTGCGAGTAGTTTTGTTTTATTAAAAAGAAATAACTTTAATCCAAGATAACAAGATATTTCGAATGAAAACACATTTCCAAAACCTGAAGAACACGCCTTAAAACTTCTTATCGGTAATCACAAAAATGGTTATCAAGATGTTGAAGAAAAGCAAAATAAACCAGATAAGTCTCTCCGTCTGCGCCTCTTTCTCTTTTTCTCTCAGTTTTAAGACTTCAGAAACTCCTACTGTTTTTTTTTAATATCTGGACAGCGTGTAGTACACTTTGATTGCTATTAGTCTCGGGTCCACTCTTACTTCGAAAATGAAGGCCTTCTTGCTTCATATATATAGGTTAAATAGATATGTTTCTAAATTAGTTGCATTTGATAGGAATACTTGATATCATATTACCATGTACAAAAATTTCTTCCTGAACTAGACAAAAATGTAAATATAAACATACAACGTATGCAACTCCTTTGAATAAAATAATCTTAGACAGATTGAAATGCCGTTAAAATCAATCAATCACTCAAAATCTTGGGATCACTGATCCAAAACTAGCAAAAGCCGATATGCAAAACAAATGTAACATATTTTCTGCCTGTAAATTTCTTCCAATTTTACTCCCTACCACAAACAACAAGGTTTCAGGATCTTTAGATATTTTAAGTCTGTTTCTTTAAGCTTGACAAAAGGATTTACCGAATTAATTGTAAATTACATACACAAACGCTCTTCCTCTTTAAACAACAAATATAAAACCTAGTCTTGAGAAAACTACTATTATCATTTGCGGTAAAATAATCCATGTATGATCACCGCTATAATGCTTACACCCCTAACATAATATGCCTCATATGGACCCGTGGGATATCAATTCTGATTCTAACTAATTATTACTTTATAAGAAAAAAAAAATCAGCGAGGTTAATAAAACTGCATTTCACAAATATTTCAATCAACGTTTTGAAGTCATGCCTACCTTGAAAACAATCATTCATTAGCCTAAATTTCACATGTAGTCAAACTCTGATTACTAGCTTCACTGCGATGTATTAAAAAATCCATCATTAAACAAATAATTGATCAGAAAAGAAAACAGCAATAGAAATTTAAAAAATTATCTCGAAGCAAAATTTGCCTTATCTTCAAGAAAATAAAGTTACATTAAAGAATCCGTTATCAATGTACAGGAACAATCAATATATATATATATATATATATATATATATATATATATATATATATATAAGAGAATGCATGTGTGTGTGTGTGTGTGTGTGTGTGCGCGCGCAATTGTGTTTGTGTGTGATAAGAGAAAGCAAAATCCCGACGAGATGGTAATGCAATTCTGTCTTCTTGTGCCAAATCATTGTTGACAGATTTGGCAATGCTTATAAATAGCAATAAACGTAAATGGCGCTTGGGGCTAGGAAGCGAGCCATTGTAAATCAAATAACTGAATCACTGATTGGCACCTGACTATATTTACGGAGGCGTATTTTAGCCAGTGGACAGATGGACACATACCTTCGGTCATCCATATGCGCATGTGCACCCATATAACATATGCTAATACGTATATAGTAATACGCATGCGTTTTGGACCAAGGCTTAAAAAGAGACTAATAATACTAAAACGCATATCTAAGGAAGTGTTTATGGATGTTGTGTCTTGGTTTTCTTTCCAATAATGTCTACAACAGCAGCAAATACATTTAATAATTCATTCACCTTAAATTTCTCACATAGTTAACGAAAGGATATTCCCTACATGATTTTATTTACAGGTTCGATTTAAGGGTCTCCTATCTCCGTCAAAACCTAAGATTTAAAAAGAAATCTAAGAACTTTTCGCTTTTGGACTCGTCGGATTTATATCATTAAATCTATTTTTAATAATTGTATGTGTAATTTCTTATGTCGGAAACTGAATCTCTATAAATATATCACTCAAAATCTCATAAATTATATATATATATATATATATATATATATATATATATATATATATATATATATATATATATATATATATATATATATATATATATATATATATATGTCTGTTCATAAAGTACATAAAATAAAGTTGAAGAGAGAAGAAAAGAGATAACATTAACTAAATTCAAATCAGTACTCTTGGTACACCGGACATTGGCATGATGCTTAGAGTGTTCGCCGATGACCCGGTAGACAAGGGTTCAATCCCAGGTCGATTCATACCAAAGACTCAAAAATGATACTTGATGCCTCCCTGCTTAACACTCAGCGTTACAAGGTACGGATCAAAGACAAAGTGAACCAACCCATGGAAAAGAATAGCACCCACCCCCACACCTTGAAATAGTAGCCATCGAAAAGGAAGCTTTTAGGTCCCCCTCAACTATGGACACCAACTTTACTTTACTACTCTTGGTATTCAACTAAAATCACCAGCAACACTATTTTTGACTATGAAGTATATCTTATAATTTTATTTTTGGATGAATTCTTAAATTTCCAATGAAAGAACCACATGGAGCTATTTCTGATGGGTTTGATTAGTGCTACACTTGGACAAATCTGTTTCACTAAAAACGTCTGATCAAACACTTTTGAGACAATTGATTAAAAAAAAATTGACATTTGGCAATTATTCGTTTAGACTTTGTCGAAATATTTCGTCATATATCTACATGTTTGGACGTATATAATTTTTCGTGAGAAATGGTTATACTATATGTATTCTTTTCGTTATAAGCAAGGTTTACAGTACTGACAACTAAATTTAATGAGGTTGTTAAAATGTAATGGTGTATAATGACGTGTTGTTTTTAGTTTATAACTAAAGATAAAGGTGATTGTATATAAAAAAAAAATTCTACACCCCATTACTTTTTAACAACCCCATTAACTTCAGTTGTCAAGATTGGAAGCCATGCTTATATATATAAAGAAAAACTCGATTGTTTTTAATGACATTTTATTTGCTAAGGAGAAGGTTGGTTGCTTGAAAATATTTTAAAAATTAAAAAGAAAACATTCAATGCAAAAATCAGTCTTTATATATATATACTTACCTATCCTACGCTCGGGCAGTATATGACACAAGGTGTAATTTTAAGCGACGTTTATCAAGTTTGAATTTAAAGTTTTTTCTTCTCCTAGACTAGTTCTCTTGCTTCGGCTGGAGAACCTAGTCTGCCATACTATTTACCATATAGCTGGAGGGAGAATAATTAGATTCATACCTTTCCTAAAGGTATTAGTGCTATGTGAAATGCCATCAGTCTCGTCCAGGATTTGAACTCGTATCGCCGTGTCCATTTCCTACGACGATAAGCACTACACCTCGGGCACCTCTAATGGTAGCTGTACCAAAAACACCAATCACGATTGGTATAATTGCCAAAAGTATCAGTCTTTATTGAGAATGAAAATGTACTCTATCCTGCGGTGCTTTACTTCTTAAAACTCCTTTTGAAGTTATGTTTTCTAAAATATAATGTTGCTCCACACTCAGCAATTTCTAATACAGATATGCTATTTTTAATTTTCTAAAATAATTGGAGAAATTAGAATTAACTTGTTTTCTAGAAAGAACAGTGAGAGGTTAACTAATTAAAATTTTCAAAATAATTAATGAAATTTCTAATTAAGGTTGACTCTTTTATAATTCTCTTCCAACTGGAAATTCACTATCAGAGGAGATTTCAAGAACTAAGCCTTTTGAATTATTATATTATTGTTAATAGATTAATATACCTTACGAACACACTACCGAATCAGATCATAAACAACAATAATGTAAAATATTTTAAGATTGAAGTAGAAGATTTTTGAAATAAAAGTCATAAAAATGATTTTCCATGGCGCTTTTTTAAAGCATCAAACATATTACTAACATAATTTTATCTGTATATTGATATTGTATTAATATTGTATGTGTACTGTGTAAAGTTTCTTTTTTAAGATTGATGCGTGAAGATTGTAAAAAAAGCTAAATGACCAAGGAGGCATAAAAACAGATAGACAAGTAGAAATAATAATAACAATAATCTCTCCTGGCTGATTATCAAACAAAACTGAAGGAAAGGGAAAAGAAGGATAACTATCTCGACCTTGCTAGGGTTTTGGAAAAAACCGAAACTATGGAACATAAAGGTCACAATTATACCAATCGCGATTGGGTTTTTGGTACAGTTGCCAAAGAATTATTCAAGGGACAGGTGGACTTGGAGGCAGGAGGAAGAGTGGAGACCATCTAAACTACAGCGTTATTGAGAACGGCAAGAATACTGAGAAGAGTCCTGGAGATTTGAGGATACTTACTGTCACTCAAACTCTAGTGAAAAACAATCAGCTCAAACTGGTGTGAAAAACTCTCAATAGTAATAATAATTATAGTTATAATTATAAACAACAAAAACCGATCTACTATGTTAACGTTTTGAACAAACAATAAAAAATCTCAACTTAAATATGAATTTTTCATTGTGTCGAAAATTGTCGAAACGCAGTACATATTTTTGTATTTTCTCTATGTTTTGTATATAATCTCTGTGTCTGAGTACACAAAATAATGTAGAAATTAAGAAACGTAAGCAGAAAGGAAGTAAAAGAAATAATGGCCAGAGGGTGAAGTGACAGCGGGAGGTAGAAGCTTAGCTGAGGAGAAAATCCTGAAAGGGATCTTCTTGGGAGACGTGCTATCACCATGATATTAAAAGCGATGATTTCACTGAATCACATACTTAGCAATTGCACAGATAGCTAGAAACTTCATAAATCGCAAGAAAAGATTGACCATTTAATGAACCTGGACGATATCAAATTGTTTATAAAAAAGAAGTCAGGAAACCCTATTAGAGACAATGAGGGTATACAGCCAGGATATAGGGATGGATATTGATAAAGAAAAATGTGCTATGTTAATAATGATTCGCTGAAAACGACAAAAGTTGGAAGTGTCACGTGGTGTCCCACTGAGAAGATAGAAATAAGATTACTACTATTCACCGTGCATGAATTAACAGTAGCAAGCCGTCAAAGTAAAAATGTGGATCAGAGTGGAGACCAACAGATGTTGGTACTATGTGACCTCACTCGGGTCGCCTGCCACGGGAAGGAAGAAGGTAGAAGCCAAATGATTGGCTGGGACGGAACTAAAGCCCAGAACTCCGGGTAGAAGAAGACGAAAAAACATCTCGGACACGAGGGAGCCATGCCTTCAGGCCAGAACTAAAAATAAGAAAGTTAGTTGTTGGACAGGCTTCGTGGCGGACGGAACTAAAGCCAAGCACTCCGGGTAGAAGAAGACGAAAAAACATCTTGGACACGAGGGAGCCATGCCTTCAGGCCAGAACTGAAAATATGAAAGTTAGTTGTTGGACAGGGTTCGTGGCGGACGGAACTAAAGCCAACACTCCGGGTAGAAGAAGAAAAACATCTCGGACACGAGGGAGCCATGCCTTCAGGCCAGAACTAAAAATAAGAAAGTTAGTTGTTGGACAGGCTTCGTGGCGGACGGAACTAAAGCCAAGAACTCCGGGTACACACACTCTCTCTCTCTCTCTCTCTCTCTCTCTCTCAATTTGAAGAAAGACTGAAAACGAAAGAAAAGAAAAGAAGAAAGACATTTGTGTTCATGCACTATTCATTTATATGTTTGATACGTTGAAGGTGTATATCTGTGTGTAGTAAAAAGGATTGATATATTTTAATGTTCCCAAGTGCTCGAAGTTGTTATTTGTAGCATCTGCTACGAACTTGTAATTTCATGTTTCTTTTTCAGCTTCTATTCGCCTTATGATATGCTCGCTTAAAATTGTCCTTTAAATTCCTTTAAAATTCTTATACGGGAAACCGGAATTGCCGACTACTATAATCAATATTATTACGTCTAAACCTAGAGGTCCATATCTTCCATTGTTCTAGGGGAGGAAGACTAGTGGCCTTGGTGGGTGTATGAATAGTGTGAAATTTTGAACCCCTTGCCAGCGGCGGTCAGTCTAGCCATAAATTAATCCCCCTCATAATATGCAAGCTCTTATGTGCCCGAGAAAAAACTCTGAATTAGGACTTATTCTACGAGGGATCAAGTGCCAGTCTGCCCCGTCGTCACACGTGCGAAAATAAAGTCCCGTTCTGGGATAAAAAGTAAATTTTCCCGTCACAGAAGGAATATAATAACCAAATGAAGGAAAAATCAGAACGCTGGGAGTAAAGAAAACTAATAAGTAATGGGAATATTGGAAACGGACACCATCAAATAAGCAGGGATGAAAGAAAAAATCAGGGGAACGAGTTACCAACTCGAAACCAAACTATACAGCAGAAATCTTCCCCAAGGGATAAATACCTGACCTATCTCTTTGTAAAAAATTCTCGGGACCATTCTTGACCTGGATGAGTGAAAAACTTCACCAAATAGACCAGTCAACAAGGAAAGTGATGACCATAATATTGCCTTAGATCAGTGAGATGACATAGAATCTATGTCTCAAGAAAAGCAAGAGCCAAAGTCCTCACAACCATGGAAGGTAGCATCGATACACCGATACAACGAATCGACGACTACATAGAAAAAATCGAAGTTAGACTAATTTCAATGGCTAGAAACAACATAGACAACGTAAGTATAACCAGAACAATAATAACAAGAAAGCAAAAATGGTAAGAAAAACAACTGTATGGATATTTCAAGAAACAAACAAGTGAAATCTCACTCGAGAACGCTTGGACAGGACCAATAAAGTGAAACATTAAGATAGAAACTGAGTCCCTACCAATGACAGCCTAAAACAACACCATAAGGACAAACTCTGTTAATGCTAAAATAGATATGATGCAACAAAATTGCAAGTATAAACTATATGATGATAGAGACGAGATGGTCAGTTATTTAAGCTATGGAGCAAATTAGCGCAATCTATTATAAGACTTAGACACAACTGGTAAGAAAGTTGATCCGCTGTAAATCGTGCAAACTATTTAAATTTGACCGTACGAACAAATGATATATTCACAACCCAGAATCAGTCCAAGAGAATGAGACGCACAGACTTCTCTAAGATTTTGAGATACAAACATATCGTCTTATCTCAGCCAGACAACCAGATTTAGTCATAGTGAAGAAGAAGAGAACCTCCCAAGCAATGAATTTTGCCGTCCCAGCAGACCACGAAGTAAAAGTAAAAGGAAGCGAAAAGGGAGATAAAAATGAAGTTATTGCAAGAGAACTGAAGAAAATATGAAACATGACGTTGACGGTCATAGCATTTGTAATTAGTGCGCTTGGAAAAATCCTTAAAGGAATGGAGACGAGATTGCAAGACTTAGAAGTAAGAAGACAAGTAGAGTCCATCAAGACTAGACTATTAGAGAATTCTACGAAAAGTCCGGAAGATTTGAGGAGATTGCTGTCACTGAAACTTCAGTGAGAAACTCTTTGCTAACGCAGGTGGGAAATGCTCTCAAAGGAGTTAAGCACAACTACTAAAACTACAACTATTACTACTAATATTATTACTACTACTAATAGTAATAATCATAATAATAGAGCAAAACAGTAATTTCATCCTTTGATTGTTAATGCAGCGTCTTGGTAACGGTTAGTTAAATTCCCCTGGAATGACTCTTATTCTTTTTCTGTAGATATCTATTTTTAAAATCAAAAGCTATTCTGAGTTCCCAATATATCATTTATATATACCAGTAATTTTTAAAAGTGATTTGAGGTTTAACCTAATACCGTTTAATTCGAAGTGGATTTCCAAGTTGGTTTCAAATATCTCATTGTTTACAAAACAAATTAAATTAATTAATGTATTTCATGTGTTTGTAGTAGATTTTTTTCTTTTTTTTTTTCAATGAAACAAATTTTTGTGTTTCGGATTTTTTTTTATAACTTTTGCGAAGAGGATTCTGTTACTTTCTATTCTATCAATAAGTTTTTTGATAAGCTTAATTTTAATTGAAGATTCTAAAGTACTTGTGCTAGTGGTGGTACAGTATTTTAAAGTTGATCTATTTATCTGTCTATGCCTGTCATCTCATTAATTAACTTTTCCTGCCTTCACACATATTTTTAAAAATTAATAAAAAAGAATATAAATGTTCTTAAATTCATTTCAATAAGATATAACTTAAGCAAGATATTCTACAAGTCTATTTGCATAAAAAATAATACTATCTCAACTTTAACCTTGAAAAACATTTCCGATTATTAGAAAAAACGATGCCGAGATTATTTTAGACAATTTTTTATACACAACTGAAGTTACTATATCTAGTCTTCTCCAAAGATATCTGAAAAAAATCATAATATTAAAAAGTAAAATCTGTCATTTTTTATCGTCATGATTTCTGCATGAAAAAAAACTGCTGGCCAGATATGGCTCCTCTCTCTCTCTCTCTCTCTCTCTCTCTCTCTATATATATATATATATATATATATATATATATATATATATATATATCACTCACTCAATTTTTCTATCTATCTATCTATCTATCTATCTATCTATCTGTCTTATATATATATATATATATATATATATATAAACGTCTATAAATTTATATACGCTCATTCACACACACACACTCACACACGCACACACACACACACACATATATATATATAATGAGATTCTTTCATTTAAGAGGAAAATGAAGTTGATTACATGCCCCTAGTTTACGAGGTTTAGCTAGTTTTGGCAAACAGCTAAATGTTTGGAGCATCCAGGAAGAATCAAAATTCATCATCCTAGCTCACTAAACATAATAACCACTGAGTCAGTCAACTTAAGACAAATCTTTTCTTTCTCTGCATACAGACTATAATATGCTTACTTTACCCATTTCTACTCGGTGTCTATTCCTTTCACTGTGGATCTAATTGATCGCTGCCTAAGTTTTGTAATGTATTGCAAACCTTTTTTTTTTTTCAGCTTGACCTTATGTTTCTTGTTGCAAAGCCCACATTGTACAGGATTAGATGAGAAGAAATATTACCTTTGTAAGCAATCAAGATTTAATATGTGTTGCCGTGTGCTACTTACTGTCTCAACCATTAAAACCATGTGGTTTATAATCTAGGAATCGGTAAAAAAATGTTTCGATTATTTCTAGACAAAAGATGTTCTTCTTGCAAGAAAGGAATAAAGAGTTATACCTGAAAATTAATCCACCTCTCAGATTCTAAAAGAGCATCAAGGTATACTCCTTGACCACCGATAAACAAATTGTATTCATTTAAACAGTATTAATGTGTTCATATGAACTTAAAAATAAAGTATAAATACATACAATCTATTAAATATAACTTCCGATGCGATCAGTCCGTTCTTTCTCATTTTTTATATCTTTTTTTTATGACAAAACAGGGGAAACATTATCTCCTGTAAAAATTCTCCACCAGTTCTATAATTTGCATATAACGAATTATTACATATTACTAATCGATTGAATATTTTTTTGCTTAAGAAATGAGAAAAATATTTTGTTGGCGCTTGCTAGATTGACATTAATTGTGTTTCTTGTTTAAGGACAAAAAGAATGTATATTAAAATGTGATATCATACTGCGATATTTAATAACTTTACCGGAAAAATGCACGTCGAATATTATTTTAAAAGCCATTGATTATAGATAATCATACTATTAAATTAATACCAAGCGAATAGTAATTTTATAAGGAAGCACAACGATTATTTATAAAAAAATGAAATAATTAATGGAAATCTATTTCAATTTAATGAATGATTTTTAAACTTATTTATTCAAAAATTTAGGATTAGAATATATAAAATTACATACACGATTTCATGAATTATTTTTGTCAAATTACTCTTTGTAGGATTATCATATCTTATACATTTTCTAAATTTAATATTTCCCAATTTATTAATAAAGAAGTATAAAACAAATTTACTAAAATAAATGAAAAATTGAATGCGTAGAGTAACATTATTCAATAATTACTTTAAATTCGAGGACATTTTCCCTACATAAAGATAGTAAGAGATCAATGAGGAATAAGTCCAGGTATTATTAATATTCTTTTTACAATTTTCGCATACATTCTACTTCATTGTTGTCGTGCTCTGTTGGAGGATCCAAAAAATTCAAATTATTTTTCTTATATATATATATATATATATATATATATATATATATATATATATATATGTGTGTGTGTGTGTGTGTGTGTGTGTGTGTGTGTGTGTGTGTGTGTGTGTGTATGTGTGTTTCAAACCATCAAACTTAGTAAGCAGATAGCCTCGTCAAAGATTTGAAATATGTTCATAATGTCCATTTCTTACAATGATAAGAGTACATCACAACCACACACACACACACATATATATATATATATATATGTGTGTGTGTGTGTGTGTGTGTGTGTGTGTGTGTGTGTGTGTGTGTGTGTGTGTGTGTGTGTGTGTAAGTAAATAATGGAGTGTAATCTGACAATTTATTGAGAAATATTCAAAACAAGGTAATCTAAATAGGAGAGATTTATGGAGAAAAGGTTGGCCGTTTAATTAGTGAATCAGCTGATTCACTAATTAAACGGCCAACTTTTTTTTATTATACAAATTCTTTCTCGACTTTCGTATTTTGTACTTTTAAACATCCATCGTTGATTCAACATCTCTAATATCATACCTCACTGTCCTGATGAGGGTTTATTAGAACCCAAGCGCCATAATATCGACTTTGCTTCCCAATAAAAGCATCTTTCTACTATGATTACTTTGTTATCAATCAATTATATATATATATATATATATATATATATATATATATATATATATATATATATATATATATATCATACCATCAAAAACAATACAAATTTTGGAGGCGCTTGTAGAGTATTGGTTATCGTTGGTATGGCAACTTATTTCAGAAAAGGAAAACTGTTTATTCAGACTTTTGAAACACAATCTAAAATTGACCTTGTGTCACATTCTACTCGTGGTGGAGTCTTAGGATATCCATCTATATATATATATATATAGTACAATTAAATGGAGACTCAAACTCGGTTAAGCCGTCATAATAAATTTATTTCGGCGGAGAATATATATATATATATATATATATATATAAATGTATATATATATATATATATATATATATATATATATATATATATTCAGAATTTGAAGTCGGTGTATTCTACGATAAGACTTACTTCCTGGAAGAAAATATTACTTTATCAACTTCAGAAGTATGCGTTCACTTTGATCGTATACAATTTTCTGAATCTGGATCTTCTGGCATTGTCCGAAGCCACTAAGACCCACTTTGATTCCATTTGATTACACTTGTATGAGTTTTCTGTTTTGATATAACTCTCTTCTATATTAGCGCTGGCACTATTTCATCCGACTTTGATCGAGGTTTTGTGTAGATTCTCTGAGCTGATATTTTATAAGACTGTATACCAATTCACTGATGTATCATTTTGCTGTATTATAATTTTGTAAAATTATCACATTTGTTTTGGAATCTGAAGAGCCAAGAACAATATTCGTTTGACCAACAATTGTATGGTCAGATACTGCCTCTGAAGCATACTTTCTTAACTGAGATATAAAACATCTCTTTCATATTCGAATTTAATTTCTCACATAATCAAGCTCTCTTAATTAACAATTTGGTTCTGGGATTCATCAATGGTTATCTACATCATAAAATCGATGGTAAATTGACAAGAACTTGGATGAATAAAAAGTTTTACTATATTTTGAAATGTGCTTATTTATAGCACACATATCACATGACAGGAACGGCTCAGCTGCTATGCTTGGTAGTATATAAGTAGTTGGTGCGCTGACACGATCTGCATTGCTTCACTCCATAAGCAATTTGAAAGTTGCACGGAAATTATACTTTAAGAGTTCAAACTAGCCCATAGCGCTGCAAACCAAGCCAAAACTTTTTTTACGAAATAGGAAGATGCAGGTCATCACTATAAACAAATCGTTGAAGAAATTCATTCTGGTTGCAAGGACCACGACAATCAGCCGGGGTCAGGTAGGCTCCGTTGTAAGCCATAGGAGCAAATCTTGCGCGTAACACTTGGAGAGTATTTAGTAATTTTGGCACCTTTACGACTTTAGCAATAGCAGTCCGAGCAGCCAACATATGTCTCTCGCTACCAAAGTATTGTGAAATTTTTCTTGGTAAAATTGTTTAGTGAAATCATCATCATCATCATCATCATCATCATCATCATCATCATCATGTCGTGCCGCTAGCACGGATATCCCTGACCCTCTCTCGCTATTTCTCCCTATCATTCATCGCCTCTGATAGGTCTTCAGGGCTACATCCCGTATCCTCTCATAGCTGCTGTATCTATGTTCGAGTTGGTCGTCCTGCTTTTGCCCGGCTATATGCGGGGGTCCATAGGAATACATCACTTATGAGCTTGTCCTTGCTTCTCCGGCAGTGTCCTGCATGTATGGTTCGTCTAGATTGGATAGTTTTCGTAATGGGAGGCAGGTGGCCGTGTAGTTGGTGTCTTGTAGGGTGTTGCGGCCAGGACTTGTTCAATATTGCTCGAAACATAATTGCTGTCTAGCTTCTTCACCTGTCGTTTAGTTAGCGTCCAAGTAGTGCATCCATATAGCTGTATCGACACGACCGCTGCCTGGAGTGAAGTAAAAATTAATTTCCATGATTTAAAATACTGTGAAAGTATTACTATTTTTAAAAATGCGATCACACGAGAACATTGCGTATCATTTGCAAAATGAATTGAATATAAATTAGAAATATGGAAAAATGTTTAAAGCATAAAAATCGGAATGGTAAACGAAAAGAAAACGTTTTTTGTACGTTTGCTATTGACGAAATATGCAACATAAAACTAAGTGAATTTTTATACAAGTTATTAGTCGTTTTGAAAAAAACAATAAAAATAATTGACGAAAACGCTTAAAATAAATTCGTAGAAAAGGTTAATCTTCCCGGCTTATTCTACCGTTGATTCATAGCCAGATGAGCAATTGTGTGATCCAGGCTTTTCCAAGTCCCTTTATTATGACGTTAACTGTTACGCACTATGCGCCTCCCTTGTTTATCATTGTCTAAAGCTCAAGATAAAATAACATATCATCCTGTTTTTGATTTATTATTTAGATACTCAGGTCGGCTGAAAATTAATAAACTGTACGAGATACTCTCATGGAATGTGACCAAATGAGATTTATTTTTCAACATACTCCTTTTTGACATCCAAATACTCTTCCATCGGTTTTGCGGTGCTTGGATCCTACGAATGAATAAAGTAATCCGTATTAGATATGAAATCACAATATGAACTTATCATTTTATAGATTTTTCAGCCCATCCTCGATCAAGTTTTGCGAAAATTAACGTTTTATGTATTTCTAAAGAAGAAGTTTGGTTTTATTGCTTCAAATTTTGTTGAAGCTATGAATCACAATTTTGCAGCGAATTCTCATATTAAACCTCTTCTATCTCAATTTTTCGAAATATTGTTTTCTTTTGTAAAGTGAAAAATCAATCTAGTCTAAAGATTGTACCTTACATAATATTTACTCGAGAACAATAAGTTATACTGTAAAAATGATGCTAAACCCCCCTCCCAGATAGATAAATATTAATAGCGACAATGACATCTCCTTATCTCTTTCACGAATCCATCTTTTCCAAAGCGCAGCCATTTCCTCATATTCCTTAATTGTCTGCATATCCGCTCTTGATTAAATTCAGTCTAGCTGTCACACCTATTTACTGTCAATGACGCCTGGCCGTCAGATTTGAGGGGGATATCCATTATCTTTTCTATGTGCAGGCGGAGGTATGCGACCAAGACAACAAAATAGACAATTTAAGCACGCATCAGAGATTTTACACGCTCCATAGACGAGTGGAAGCAAAACGTGCTTTCATAATGCTTTAGAAAAAAATAAGAAAATTGAGGTCTAAACATAATTTTGATCACTTTACTGACAGTAAGAAGTTGAAATTAAAGAATTTATTTCAGTCGACAATTGGATAGTTGTTTTATATTTAAGTTTTATTTTCATAGGACACAATAAAGAAATATTAGTTATACGGGAATAGTTTGAAACAATAACAGTTCTAAAATGAAATTGATAAAAATCAAATATTGCCAGTTTATATATAAGAGGAAGCAGATATAAAATGTCGTTTTAAATGCTGGGATTTATTTTCACGTAAATTACAAAAGCTCCTGTACGTACAGTAATACTGTTCGATTGATCAACTTTTCCCGCTATGAAACAGTGTGTTTCTACATATCCACCAGCAGCACCTATGCCTTTTTGTCGAGCGAAGAAAGATGCACACCGAACATCATGACCTTATTTCGTTATATCGGGTCACAAGTGTAGCCTTATCACCATCAACTGCTATGGCGGTGTGGGCTAATTGTCAAATAGAGAGTAAAAAAAAATAATAGTGTCTGACCTTTTGATACCGAAAGGAAAGAATTATGCAAGGTGAGGGTTAGCTTCTTCGTGTTTCTAGGAACATGTCGTATCTTTCAGTTCTTTCTTGTTCAAGCGATCGTTTATCTCTGAGCATCTCAGAGAAAAAGAGACTGAATCCCGAAATCTGAGATTGGCATCCTCCGAACACTCAAGCCTACTTCCGATTCATGTGAGTGTCATATTCTCAAATTAAACCCAGCTCCCATCACCACTTATGGCAATATGTGTGTTCCAGAATCAAGAGTGCCAGATCAAACATATCTTGTTAAAACTAGTGTACAGGAAGAGAAATTGAACTCTTTCAACACATCTTTCTGGGGAAATCCCCATAGTGAAGTAGTTAACGTGTTTGACAGCGATATTGTAGTAAGCGAGGTCGAATTCCAGGCACTCTATAACGTTCATTTTCAGACTAATACTCTTGGGAATGGTGTGAACCCGCTTTATTCCTTCACTTATGGGTTAAATACTACCCATACTTTTCTTTTAAAAGGAGTGATTTGATGTAAAATAACTCACGGAGGTTGATATGCCATTAACCAAGGAAAACAAACAAAATTCCTCTTTTCTTCCAGCAACTGTTTTTTTTTTAAATTTTTTTCACAATCTATATATACCCTTTCCGATACCATTTGCTTACAATGTTACTCAAAGTGGCGACTGGTAGTGTTAGCATTAAATATTCACTCTAAAAATTATCAGAACAAAAGGATTTTTACCGCAATTGACTTGTTACACACAGAAGCAATTTACCGCCATTGACTTGTTACACATAGAAGTAATTTACCGCCATTGACTTGTTACACATAGAAGTTGAGCGGCAGTCAATAAAAAAGAGCTTTAGAAACAAAAGTAAAGCCGTGTCCTTGAATTCCTCCATACTTACAAATTGCATTCATTGATATTCATAGACGCATGCTGAACATTTATGGAGACGAAAATTTGAACGCATGCAGACTTAGTCATCATGACCCACGTTCAAGTTGTCAAACCACAAAATAAAGAACCACTCGATCAGTTGGATCTATAATGGAGAAATGTTTTAAAATTTTCCACCTTTTTACACAGACCATAGTTTGCTTATAATATTACCAGCTACAACTAGGAGTGAGTCAGTTAGTGGGGAGGTTCTGCTTTAAGAATGACTAACTCCTTCATTCTTAAAGAAGAACCTCCGCCAAAATGTCCCTGTGGAAACCAATATTCAATCTAGCACATTTTGACAAAATGCACAAAACTCAACCACACCAGGAAAAAGTTTTATAAAGCAAACAGCATGAAGGAACTATTTTAAAAAATATCTCTCAAAAACATAATCAACTTCTTAAAAATAATCGGCCTCCTATTAAAGATATTGACTATGTTACCAACACCTTCGACCATCAAGTTTATACAACCAAAACGTTTTACCTATTTTAAAACATTAATTCCGGAGTATTTTTAAAAAATTAATATTCATTTATATCTAGGTACAGACATAAATTTCAGAATTTGACACTCAATGACCCTTAAGAGGTTAATTTATATAATATATGTGTAAAAAGTCTCCGGCATTAAATAACCGATCGAGGTTGTTATGCCATTAAATCCAACCAACAAACTACTACAACTAGGTGTTTACTCATTTCACTGTTTCATGTCATTTTCCTAACCGTAGCATGTAAGCTTGTCTTCATTGCTGGAAAATATCAATAGCGGTGAGTCAAAGGTCACTTTCTTTTAACTACTCTCGGCTAAAATGACAGAGTTAGTCAACTGACAGTATGTTTTATTTGTTTTATATTTTTATTTATCTGTAAACAGGTTATAAGAAATAAAAGGCCAAGAATTTTTTTCCTGCTTTCCTTAATACTTCCTATTATATTTCCTTTCTATAGCTTGAAAAACTATACCATTGATTTAGACAATTTCGAGGTGCATACGATAGGTTTCCAGACTTTTCTCGTATGGGCACTTTTATTGATAGTACACTCATAAAACCCAAGTCCTCAACAAAGTAATCTCCTCCGGCTGCAATGCACTTGTTGTACCGTTCCAACAACTTCTGGAAGGCCCCATGGAAGTCCTCTTGTGTGAGCGTGTCAATGACCTTCGTCACAGCCTCTTTCATCTCCTCAATTCTCTCATAACGACAGCTTCTGAGCTTAGGGGGTAACCAAAAGTCACTGGGAGCAATTTCTGGACCATAGGGAGGCTGAGGAACAGTCTTGATGCTCACCTTGGTCAAAGAGTCTCTAACAAGGATGGAGTTGTGGCCTGGTGCATTGTCCTGGTGCATATGCCACTGACCCGATTTGAAGAGTGCTGGCCGTTTCCGACGAAATGTCTTCCTGAACTCCCTTAAAACTCAACATAGTTACCTTAACCCTAACCCTAACCCTTTGGCCAATCAACTCTTGTGTATTGACTTCCTTACTCCTCCCACACCTCTCATCATCCCTCACAGACTTCCTGCCTTCCTTGAATCTCTTATGCCACTGAAAAACTCATGCTCGATGCATGCAAGATGGTCGAAAAGCAGTCTGAAGCATTCCATATGTTTCTGTGGCATTTTTTCCAAGTTTAAAACAGAATTTTATTGCATATAGTTATCTTAAAGTGTCAGTTTGCATTCTTGGAATTCACTATCTGTGACAATCAGGCTTTAGTAGGGTGCATTCTAATTCCTGCTGAAGCTGTTCCTTTGAACCTGAAATCATAAAAATTGATCAGTCATCACATAAGATGTATAGCAATACCATACTGAATTTTCAAAAGTGGATGCCCATACGAAAAAAATCATGAAACTTATCGTATGCGCCTCGTTAATCTAGTTTGTTCTATGAATCTTCCGGGAAACATGAATGATCATTGATTAAATAAAATCAAAGTTTTTGCGTCTTATCTACTATTAATCGCTCTACTACCATCTAAAAGAAAAGTTTATCATACTCTAAATGTATTTATTACATTACTTTTGTCAGAAATATTATTGTGCAAAATCACCCTATATAATAGTTATTGCTTGTAGTAAGTGTTGAGGTTTCTGTTACTATAATTAGGCGTATTTATATATTTAAAAGAAAGCCGTGATAATTAGAGTAAAAGAGATAACTAGACTTTACAAGATTTACATACTCGGTGTGTTAAGAAATTAAAAATTTGGTAAACTTTTTTAACAAGCCAAAAAGAAGCAATAATTCAAACGTCGATTTTCTTTAAAATAACGTCCTTGTCATTCAGCACAATTCTATCAACTTGTTTTATATTAATCAGAGCAAAGATGAAAACCCTGTTTTGGTAACGTGTGCAATTGAGATGTCTTATTTTTATTATCTGATGTTGAGGTTTCAGTCTTGAAGAGCACCTTTTCATTGCCCCCAGGTCCACTCTTTCCTGGAATGGTAGTAACCTGTTAGTGCCCCATCAATAGATCAAATAGAACTATTTAATATCATTCTTAACTTAAAACCACTTAACTGTGTTCAAACAAATTGATATTGATGTATTGAAATTAGTTTTCAATACTTGAAACCATTTCACAATATTCAAAATAAGCTCTAACTCTTTTAAATACTATCTTACTCAAAGTTTTCACTAACAAATCATGTATGTTTGTATAAACATGATATGGCATTAAATAACCCATAAGGTTTTTTATGCAATAAAACCAACAATCTAACCTAATCTAACCATATTTTAGCAAAGAAATCAATATCCAAAAATACTGTGTTCGAAATGGATTTTCAGTTTAGGAAAGAAGAAAAACTCGCACAAATGTTGATGGCGTATGCATGAAGAGTAATGCTCTCACAGTATGCGGTGTTTTGCTAAAAAGAGCAGACTAAAAAGTATGGATGAGACTGGTTAAAATATACTAAGAATTAATTGTAGCTGGCTTCGAAATTGTCTCCTCCTTTTAGCAACATTCAATGAAGTTGCTCATCTGTGTGCACGTCTTTTTTTTTTTAAATGTTATGTTTTAAATGTTAAAATCAATAGAATTTTTTTGAATAAATCAGTGTCAATAAAGAAGACTTTAAAATGATGTTGTAAGTGATTCTATATGAGGATACAAGCATGGATCAAGATGGATTATTTTGTCTGCTGTAAACAAGAGCTTTCGTGTCGTGTCCAGAAGAAAGTGACCCGAAAATAATATCATTTATTTCGTTATGTTTGATTTCAAAATGCGAATCCTGATATTATTTAAATGTACAGAGAAAATAATATATTCAAATATAACTAATGTTAGTCTTTTACTAATTTGGTAGCTAAGTCATGAATAATTCTATAATATTTTATTATATATTAGGATTGAAATGACTTTGCATATCCCATCTTCCACACTTGTTAAAAATATTAATTTTATATCAGAATCCCCATGAACACTCAATGAAACATGAAACTCGGTTAAAATAATTAAAGATAAAGTAGCTATATCGAACGGTACTGTTTTAAGGAAAAAACAACCTTAAGATATGAAATGAATATTACAAAAAAGAACGAGCGTACTAATAGCGAGAGGAACTAGACAATTTGAGGGGCTAAACTTACTGGCACCTTGGATGGAATTAGAGGATAAAGTTTAAACTCCAACTAGAAGAGATCACACAAATTCTCTCGGGGAACGTTTGAAACTACTCATCCCTAGCACCATTTATAGGTAGATCAAAAGACAGTTAAAGTCAGGGCAATTTCTGCTGTTTTCCATCAACAAGTTTGTAGGTTCATAGTTTATTTTTAAACATTCCATGAACATTTAAATCGAGAACCGAAAATAAGAAAAAGAAATAACTACTTTAGGTGATAATTTTCCTTATAAGTATATAAAGGCAAGCCTAGTTTCCAATTATCCATCTGTTTTGTAAAACAGAGCTGTTGCAACAACATGGCTTAAAGGTGTTTATTGTTGGAGAATTTATCTTAAAGTTTCCGTGAACAACTGAAATTGTTTAATCTAAACGTTACCTGATTGCAATAAAAAGACTTATCAAATTTACTTCATGTTCTTTAAAGAGAATACCCGTCCCCAATTATATATATATATATATATATATATATATATATATATATATATATATATATATATATATATATATATGTATATATATCGACAGTGGAAGATAAAGAGAGAGAAATAGAGAGGAAGAGTACAAGAGAGGGGTTCACTTTTAAAATGATTATCATCGTAGAAAATGGAAACAGTGCCCAAATGCATATCCTGGACGAAGCTGTTAGCTTTTCCCATAACAATTTTGCCCTTAGTAAATCTTAGAATCCAACTTTCTCCTCAACAGTTATGGGTAAATAAAAGGTCTGACTTGAATCTTTAACCTTGGTATGGCAAATAGTCAGAAAGAAAGAAATATCTGAATTCAAACATGCTAAATTCCAGTTAAAAAAATTGAGTTTATGTCGCATCTTCCTCGTAGGGAGGGATTTGATAGTCTTTGTTATGTGATTGAATAATATATTAGATATATATTATTTGTAAACATAAGTAGTTAAGTAAAGTAGTCTACGTTCACTAACAATTCAATTAAACATCATATATTTTTGACATAAAATAGAATATTATATATATATATATATATATATATATATATATATACGTGTGTGTGTGTATGTGTGTGTGTGTAACTTCATGTAGAAGCCGAAGAAATCGAGCATGAAAATAGCAGCTAGAAAGTTACAATAAACTGAAAGAGAATTTTATTCCGGAACCGAACCAATCCTTTAAAATAATGACCATTGGAGTTGGCGCACACCTCACTTTCTTGCTATGTAATAATCCGTATGAGTTTACAAAGAAAACACTACATCGCCCATCTGGGTGGACGCCAGGAGAGACGAGAGTTTCCAAATCTTGCGATTATTTACACAACTCAACAATAATATAATCTTTCAGGTGTACGCGCAGTATATTTGGCAGCGGCGATGTTCCAAATTTGGGATATTGTAGATATCCTTGGCAGATAAAACTGATTATCCGACATTTCTTCCGTCTTGG
>OY757909.1:60768915-60896415 GCA_963585895.1 Sepioteuthis lessoniana | reverse complement strand
GCTTTATTAACCTCTGCATATAGGGTCTCAGCTGGGGATGTTCTAAAGACTCCAGGCACTAGCCTGAAGCATCCATGAGAGATTGGGTCGAGGGTTTTCAAGTAGCTCTTTCTATCTAAACGGTATATGATACTGCCATAGTCCAATTTTGATCTAATTAATGGTCTATGTAATAATAATAGCGTATTTCGCTCAGCTCCCTATTCTTTGTGGACCACCACACGCAGCAGCTGCTGTTTTGTTGCATTTCATTTTTAAATATTTTAAGTGTAGATTGAAGACCGGTTTCTTGTCAAATATTATCCCCAGAAATTTATACTCATCTACTACCAGGATAACTACATCATCGAGTTTAAAACTGGGGTCATTATGCAATTTATTTTGACAAAAATGGACACATTTGGTTTTTGCTTCAGAGAACCTGAAACCATTTACTGTTGTCCATCTGCTGATTTTCTTATTCCTAGTTGCAATTTTCGTTCAATTTTGTGGATATATTTCGAGTTGCAACATATCATGAAGTCATCCACATATAGTGACCCATCGATTCTAGGTGGCAACTCTTTGGTTAAATTATTTATCTTTAAATTGAACAGGATTAAAGACAATATACTTCCCTGTGGGACACCATCTTCCGGATTCTTTATACTTGAAAATCAGGTATCAACAGGAATTCTGAACTTTTCAATTAGATAAGAATCCAGAATCCCTTGATGAATTGTGTTAATCTGCCCTTTATAACTAATTCATGCATTTCCTTCATTACTCCGTATTTCCATGTTGTAATATAGGCTTTTTCCAGGTCGAAGAATATAGCAGAGAGGTGTTCTTTTTTAATGAAGGCTTCTCTGATATTTGATTCTAGGTGTATTAGATGGTCTTTCTGGCTCTCTTGCTACATTTTTAAACAGAACGCTATTAAAGATGATAGAACCCTACGAATTTTCGTATTTTTTTTCATTTCACTTTTTTTTATTTGAAAATCATTTTTCGGATGAGACATCATCACATAATAACATTACACAAAACGTATTTTCTAAAATAAAAAAACTTTGGTATAGTAGTCTTACATAAATAATAACGTCTTCAGATGATTTGTTTTCATATTTACATACGGTCAGATTTATTTCTATTTTTTCTTATAAATATAGGAGTATATGAAATTCCAGGTCCAAACCTTTATGCTAGCAACAACTAATACAAATTCAGCGGAGAAAATTTATTCCTCTACATTATATATATATATATATATATATATATATATATATCTATATATATATATATCTATATATATATATCGTTCTGTGATTCGTGCTCAGAGATTAATATTTTCTTTAGTCTATTTCCATAAACAACTAATGCTTTTAAAATAGCATCATATACATTCAATAATGTTTACTTAATTATATTTTTCTGAATTTCTTGACTAATTGGTTTATTTTACACTATCTTATGTAAATTACTGAAGATATATTTTAAAGAAAAAGCTTCTCCTTTTCATATTTTTCTGTTCATTTAAACTTTTTGGTTCTCTTAATAGCTTTGCTTCAAAACACGAATCACTTATCAAACTCTAATGGAGAACTAATTTAGATATCAGCTCATGAGATAGATAGATAGATAGATAGATAGAGAGAGAGAGAGAGAGATAGAGAGAGAGAGATAGAGAGAGAGAGAGAAAGAAAGAGACAGACAGACAGACAGACAGACATAGAATGGTAGGAATAAGTGTTAATTCGATTAATCTAACCGAAGTACTAATTTGGAAATGCAAGGTGTGCTAAAATTTCCAGATTGAGACTATTTCGCAATGCAAAAATAAACAATGAATGAAACCTTTTCTTCAAAACAGTTTTCTTGACGTTCAGAGATTTTTACATGAGTTGAAACTCCTGTAAAACCTCTTCATTTATATGTCAAAAAGTAGATGCGTTATATTTTATTTCTTGTAATGTCCCCTATGACCGCAAGTATTACTTTGCCCAGTCGGCTAGGGCTGTAAATACACCAACTGCACCTCTGCAGAGGGTATGACCCCCCCCCCCCCCAACAAACGAGTGTTCTAGATATAACACTGAAAACATCGGAATGGTGATATTCAAGTAATGCTGGAGCTTTGGGAAATACGGAACGCCCCTTCATTGCTATTGCTTCCAGGTCCACTCTAGCCCAGAGTGGTAGCACCCTATAGGTTTCTATCTATGGGTCAAATTGAACTAAAATGCGTATTTATACTAAACCGAAGTGCCTAAATATAACTCTTTTGATATTTGAACTGTGTATTTATGCTAAACTGAATTGTTTGAAATAGAATTGTCTTGAAATTAAAACTGTACATACGCTAAACTGAATTGCTTAATATATAACTTTTTTTTACATTAACTGTATGTAAACAAGATCTATACAGATACCAAACTGGATTGGTCGATTTAGAACTGTTTAACTAAACTAAATAGCTAAAAATAAAAATATTTTTGTCAATTTAACTGTGTACTCATGCTAATGTGATTTGTTTGAAATAGAACGGATTATTTGTATAAAATGGATTTGGCATTGAATAACCTAGAAAAGTTGATAAACCATAAAACCCAACCAACCAAATATTACTCTTAAAACAATTTTTCAGTCAACTAGAGAAAATCACAAGGATCCATTTGAAGAGAGAAAAATGTGTGACTTTATGATTTACTTGTATGGTTTTAGGAGAAAAAGAAACTGCCAATGAAATTTATTTCATCTGTTAGAGGAAAACGTATCAAGAATTAGTGCTGATACATTAAAACTTTGTCGTCGAAACATTGTGGCCAATAAGTTTTTTTTTTATTAAAAAGTGACGCTCGCATCTTTATCATAATCTAGTATTCCAAATTTCCAAATTAACACATTTTAGATATGTATACATTTTTGATCTCACATTGAAAGACTCTAAATGGCCACAATAATTTTATTTACGATAGCGTTATAGATATGTCGATAATAAACCGTCAGCCTGGCAGTGGGGCTTAGAATACATTGAATCTATCCCCGCCAGAGGACTAAGATCTCTGCGAAAGGAGTATTTGGAATGACACTAAATTGCTTCTGGTGGTGAGGCTCCAGTTCTTTAAACCTAGTGAATTTATGATACCCCTTCAATGAAATTATTCTCAGGTTTACACTCACCACTACCAATTAGCGTTCTTGGAAGGGGTTAAATAGATGTCTTTCAAAATTATTTGTATTCGATAAAAAATGTGAAAAAACACATTTCAAAAACTACCCAAAAATGTCAACATGAATGTAAAAATCCCCAGTCGGATGGAGCTGTAGAATACACCGGCTCTATCTCTGCAGAGGGGTATACCTTATCCCCAACGAGTATCCGGGATATGACTGTAAACTATTTGATTATAAGGTTCAAGTAATGATGGAGCTTTGGGGAATGCGGAGTACCCCTTCATTGACATCGCTCCCAGGTCCACGCTGGCCCAGAGTGGTAGCACCTAATAGGGTTCCATCTATGGGTTAAATAGAACTAAAATGTGTATTTATGCTAAACTGAATTGCTTGAAAAAGAACAATTTTGACATTTGAACTGCGTACTTATGCTAAACTGAGTTGTTGGAAATGGAACTGTTTTTGTACGCTAAACTGATTTGTTTTACATAGTACTGTTTTGAGATTAACTGTGTGTAAACGAAAACATACTCTTACTAAACTGAATCGTTTGAACTAGAACTGTTGAAACCAAACTGAATTGCTTGGAATAAACATGTTTCTGACAATTAAACTGTGTACTTTAGCCAAACTGAACTGTTTGAAGTAGAACTGTTTATTTGTATAAAAATGAATTTGGCATTAAATAACCTACAAAGGTTGATATGCCATAAAACCCAAAAACGATGCTCGATTCCCTAACATTAGATTTAAAAATAACCCCAGACGGGTTGAATATGTTAAAACCAATGAATCAATCAAACAATCAATTATATATCACCTATTTCAAAATCCTTACTGTGGCCTACCTACAGAGCTCTTCCCAAAAAACGTCATGGTTAACATTTATCACTTTTATTTCAATAAAGTGTGAATGAGAAATCTAACAAATAATGAAGTTTTTATTTGTCACTCAGAAAAAGGAAATCTTTTCGTCTACACACGTTATACCGGACGAAAGATACGAATGTTTTAACTCACTCTCCCTCATTGAGTCTTCTCAGACTCAAACCTGCTGAATTGATCTCTTGCTCTGACGTCTCAGTTTAGTTGGCTGCCTTTTTGTTTTACGTTTTCTTTACAAAGACATGTAATCCTGACGTATAGTTAAGTCAAGTAACCAAACGGCATATGTTGGTGTTCTTCGACTAAGTGCAATGGCGGCATGTTATTTTTTGTTTAGTTGTTTTTAAACAAAAGAATGATCTTTGCTTGAGAATCCAACATTTTTTAGAGATGAATAGCTGGATCAAAGTAAAGAAGATGAGGTGATTTCAAAATGAGCTCATATGACAAACACACACACACACACACACATAGGGGATGGAAAGTATGGAAGGTGGGACCTTCGGTGAATTCCCCACGAACAGTATTTAATAAATTAATTCATAAAAGAGGAAGACAAATATACCGAAAGAATTACATATACAAACAATTATATTTATGTATATATATAAATGTGTGTATTTGTGTGCTTGTGTGTGTGTGTGTGTGTGTGTGTGTGTGTGTGTGTGTGTGTGTGTGCTCAAGTCACCTACGAATCAGTCGTGTGAAGAGAACTGGAAGGTCCGAAATATGTGGCCAAATTTATATATATATACGGAATAATTATAGAATATAATGATAAACTTATATAGAAAATTTGAAATCGTTCGCCGACTTCCCCACCACCACACATCTATATATATATATATATATATAATGATTGGTTTTATTTGATTCCTTTCTTTGATGCCATATCACGCGTCGTCGGTTATTTTCAGCAAAAGCCTTTCTTGAAGCAAAATTATTTGTTTTCCTATTTAACTCTTAGTCTGAAGGATAAGGGGTTCATGAATTTTTCGAGAGTATATGTCCAAAAGTGAATGTAAGCACGACTGGAGCAGAAACTCACTACGGCGTCCAATTCCAGCAAACAAGCTCTCTCTCTCTCTCTCTCTCTCTCTCTCTATATATATATATATATATATATAGAGAGAGAGAGAGAGAGAGGAGGGATAAGGGCAGACACACACTCAAAGACGGAGACAGAAATTAACTCAAGAACTTAATCCGTGCAACAAATTAATCATTAAAGTATGTCTAGACAGATTCAAGTCGAAAAAAATATATCAGTAACCAACAAGATTTTGACTTGATTAATCTCATTGGCTACCCAGTTTGTGAGACTGAATACGATGATGAAATCCCTGCAGAATGGTACGATACACACCTAAATAAACGAGAGTCCTGTTTATGGCACGGTGGTGAGACTCTAGTTTTTTCATTGCGTATCCCTTCTTATTAATAAAACTCCTAAATGCGATCTGGTCTAGACTGGCAGTACCTGTTAAGGTTTTATCTTTAGGTCCAATATATCAATTTGAAAATTAATAGTATTTGCTAGGAATGCAGGAAAATAATTAGCACTGGAAGGAAAGGTTTGAAATGGTGCAGACAAATAATCATTTGTTAATTGGAATAGTTATTTGAAAAAAATGAATTGTGTATAAATTATTAGTATTAAATTGCAACTTTAGAGTTGCTATTTAATACTAATAATTTATACACAATTCAAATATGAACAAGGAAGTTATTTTGATGAAGAAAAAAGTGAAATTAAAAAAATAATTTCAATGGAATGATAGAAATATAGATAGTTATGATTATCATCAAGTATTTACAAATAAATTTAATTTTGCGTTAAATTACCCTTAAAGTGTTGATATGTCGCTAAATTATCCAAAAACATATAATTTTGTATGAATTATTTATATTAGACAAACATATATGATGCCGCATAAATGTTTTCAACCAAAATATTGTTAGCAAGTTGGAATTGTTCATTTACACTATATAATAGTGTATGATATATTAGTATCAAAATTTGGCCCTATATTGCCCATAAAAACTTTATATGTCATTAAACAAAAAACATCATGCATTAATCCTAAGATTGGAGCGCTAACGTAAACTGGTTACCATTAAGTAAGGAATGTTTTTTCTTATCAATGGCAACTAACTCAGAAAATAGAATTACGCCTCATGGAGTCATACTTGAAACCCAGTCCACACAGATCTGTATATACCAAGCAAGCTACAAATATTGTATACTCATAACCGTACGTATACATTATACAAATATATGCAGAAACATAGTCAACAATAATGACGAACTTCAACGAACGAACACACTTCTTTATAAAAATATATCTCTCACACTTTATTCTCGAAAGGGTTGATGTTTCTTGTGTGTGAGTTGGAGATGGGGACAGGCCGTTACATATTGACCCAAGTTCTTCTGACCATAGCAGCACTTCTTCCTCATTTTGGCTGGGTTGCTCGACCGTGGGTCACTGAGAGCCCAAAACCCTCTGTCTGCCGCTAGCTCTCAATTCAGCATCTTGTCTCCAACTGACTCCAACTCCAGCTGACTCAAGCCGTCTGTGTCTTGGTTATATTTTTGTTTCATGTCCACCTGCTTCCGCTGTTCTTCCGCTTATTTACACAGGTGCATCTCTTGAGGGTCAATATGTTACACCAATATATACCAGTTTATTCCAATCTATTTCAATCCATCATATTTCTATCTATCTATCTATCTATCTGAGAATTTCTTGTAACCTTAGTTATCTTTTGATTATCTTTTAATGAAGTTTTCTTTGCGGAAAAATCTCCGAATATTCTAGTATTGAGTTGCAATGCATTACCCAAGTTCCCTTTTGTCATTGGCTTACAGAAGATGACGTTATTTTAAGATATATTTTCTAATGTAGACTATGTTCATTCACATTTCTGATTCCTTTGCTCACAACGAGATAAGTCTTATTTTCTAGTAAAAATAAAGAATCCTATATCAACACATAAAAAGTAATGAGCAAATAGTTGCCATTTTGAATTATTGATGCAGTGATTGTTTACCTGTTTAACTGGCTTCTCTCGCACATGCACGTAAATACCCCCCCCCACACATATATATGAGATTCTTCCCTGAAGGTTGAGAAAGCTGATTATGAGATGAATAATTACCCTGACATCTTTCCCTGTCTCTTTTGAAGTAGTCCCCGGTGTACAACGCTCCGAACGGTTTACAAAATAGCAATATTGCTGATTCTCAGCGCAACTTTCCTTTCCGGTGCTTCCTGCATGTGTCTATTGCACAGTGTTTCTGTACTTCTCGATTGTATAGCTAATTTTGTTCGATACCAAGTTCTAAATTAAAATAAGGTATAGAGAATTGATGCAGTATAGCACCTAACTAGAATTTAAAAAAAAATAAAGTTTCTTTTAAAGCAAACATATCCGTTCTAATACAAGAGGAAATCAAAACGGATATTAACAGGTATTGTTTATCACCAAACTCAACTATATTGAAACTATGAACGGAATAATATGAATGAGCAGCTGTCATAAAGTAGTTGAAGCCCTTGAATATGTTTATGAACTGTTTGTTTTGCTTGCAGGTTAGTTGTAATTTTACAACGATTTAAAGCTGTGGTGGTTGGTAAATGATTAATTGGCTATTAACCAGCATCGCGATTTTAAAAATGATGATACGAAATTGATATTTAAACATTCGATATTATCATTTTTTAAAGTCCTGATGATGATTTAATAGAACTGAAACGTCATAACGTCGATTTTCTTTCTCAATAAATTCATCACTTTGGATTACTTTATTTTTAAATATTTCTGCTTACTGTCGGATAATTTTCCATTGTTTACTTCCATATGTATATAAATGTATATATATATATATATATATATATATATATATGTATGATAGATAGATAGATGGATTGCATTTTATATATTTTTAAAAAAATGCTCAATATCATTGTTGGCCACATAGACGATAAACTGTTAGATGACAAGCACTGGCGACTGTTTTAGCTATCATAACGTATATATATATATATATATATATATATATATATATATATATATATATATATAAACACCTAAATCGTTTCTTTCACCTAGATTTCTATCTGGTGTATTTGGTTTGGAACCGTTAGTGTTTATGGGATCCCTTGTAATTGGGACAGACGCTACAAAACATTAACCAACCCATCTAAAAAAATAAGGATTACGGAAAATCAGTAAGACAAGAAAGGGCACTTTCAACTCAGACGAAGGTAACTTCACATGTAAACATGTCAAAAGATAATTTCCCGCTTTTAGAAGCTTAGTAGAATTTCTATGGTTATTTTATCCCGTGGATGTGACTTGGATCCTCAATTTTCTGTCAGTAAATCTCGAAGGATCACATCTTTCAGGAAGCCAATTCACTAATGACTACATGGGAGGTGATGGCCTCTGCATTTATTTATTTATTTATTTGGTGGTGAGGGCTGCTGAAGAGATTTTTTCCCGTGGATTACTCAAAAAGCAGTCAAATTCTCATTATTGTCTATTTCACTAATCTTTTAAATCAGTTACAAGAAAATTTTTAGAAAATTAAATGATGAAGTTGACTCTCAGGGTGGTATTCCACCAAGACAATGTGCTTGGTAACAAATAAACTGTAGCCGTTTTCTACTATTCAGGTTTCTACGATGAGATTTCAGCGTGTTTTATAAATTTAGAAAGGAACTCAACTGTCTTCATTTGGAAACGGACGATAACTTCAATCATCTTTAAAACTCTATTTAGAGGAAAAAGACAATATCATTTGCTGAGGAAGAATACATAAGCTTCAGAGCGGCTGGTGAATTTGAAGGAGTAAATTTCTTTTGAAAACAGATAATTTCACTTTGGTACCTGGACTTATCAAACGGTTATTGCATATATATATATATATATATATATAGAGAGAGAGAGAGAGAGTGAGAGAGAGATGAAGACGTTAAAAGATTATTGGAAATGAGACATGTTTGCCAGAAAATAGTGTTTAAAGCCTGGTTTACAAACTGGATATATATCAAATTGTGAACATAAAGTCCGTTTCATGATTGTCTTGTTTTTCACTTTTATGTATGATTATTCTGTGCACCGCAAGTAAATCAAGGTATATATATATATATATATATATATATATATATATATATATATATATATATATATGTGTGTGTGTGTGTGTGTGTGTGTGTGTGTGTGATCTTTTGAAATGAATCAGCAGAAAGTGACTGGTTTTGTTGCATTTCCAAAGAAGCCGAAGCTGGTTCGTCCAAAGCAATACCCGAGTACACGTCTCGTAGAGTTAACATAAGCAGACTTTTACTCAATATGAATGACATGAATAAGAGATAGCGAGAGCAAGAATATTCATATCCAACATTCGACATGCATGTGCATGGGAGTGAGGTAGAAGAGAGCGCATTTAAAAGCTCTGTTCATTAACAAAATGGAAGTTCTGGGTTGTATTTTCCCAATTGCTTTTAAACTTTGCCACTTACGAAATCGCTCTGCCATGTTTAATTTGGTCTGACAGTTCTGAAATCAGCCACTTTTAACGGAAAGATTGGCCAGATTCAGATTGATCCTGTCCTTTGAAAGGTGGTCTCCAATTGGCAGATGTCAAGAAATTTAATTTCTTTTCTTTCATCGATTCTTTCTGCGAATACTGAAATTCAATGCAAATATGCGAACACATATATTCTTAAGTGTGTACATACGTCAGTATGCCTGTCTATGTGTGTGGGCTTCTCCCTCGTTTTTCATTGAAAGTGGAAAACGTTGGATTGTGTCGATCTGGCAATAAGAAGACGACAAATAGCAAGCTTTTATTTAGCGTTAAAGTAAAATTTAAGATAGGGCAACAACTTTTGTACATATTTTAATTACTTCTACGGTTCACCGAAAACTCCAGGGAAATATATACAGGGAAATCAATATCATAATAATGTGTAAAATTAACACAACAAAACCAGCAAATCTTAGTATTGTTTCCCTATTATACACGTCGGCATTTCTTTCAGTAAACTGATGTCTTGATTTATAGATATCAGTCTACGGAAGGCTTGCCAATTACCGATATTTTTGATCAACAATCTAAATAATATTTGATCAGCATTTCCTTTGGTGATTTCGAAAGAAAGTCGAATGTAAAATCACTTAAATCAGAATTATATATATATATATATATATATATATATATATATATATATATATATATATATATATATGGTAGTGTCTGTAATTCTGGGCTTTATGTATTTTGCATTCGTCTGAGAGAGAGAACGTTTACAAAAAATAGACCGATTAAGTGGGGATTATTTGTGTGTATATGCTCCTAAGTTTTTGCCCTATTGAATGTTACTATATTTGTGTATGTGCTGTTTGCCATGTGTATATATATACATATGTTTGCATATGTGTACATATATACATATGTTTGCATATATGTATGGACGCATGAAATATATACGCAAATATACGTGCATGCAACAGTACATAAACAAACATACTATCATTGAATATCCCATAAATTTAGGCAAACAAACCTATGAACACGTACACATAAAAAAAAACAGTTTGTAAAAAAAATCATATTATTTTTTTCCCTTCTAACGAATAAAAATGCATGAAACCCAGGGTCACAGACACTACCACGTAATGTGTGTGTATATATATATATATATATATATATATCATTGACATTAAGCACTACTTTACAATGCTGCATCATATGGTTCACCAGTAACCCACAAGGTGAGTATGTAAGAACGATAAACCTCTTATGTATACACTAAAGTCTTCATAAAATTTAATCGAGAGAATTCAGGTAGAAAAAAACTTTTTTTCAGAATTCTTTTCACTAAATGCAAACACTGTATTGATTTACATCGGTTCAAAACAACAACAAAAATGAATTCCGTAAACAGCTATTTGACCCATTGATAGGACCCTGTGAGGTGCTACTAACCTGGGTCAGATTGGACCAGGAAGCGATGGCAGTGAAGGGGTACTCCACGTTCCCCAAAATTCCAGCATTACTGCAGCCTTACGACCAGATTGCTTAGTGTCATATTCAGGATAATAATTAGGGGAGTTTTTGCCCTTTGCAGAGATGCAGTTGGAGTATTCTGTAGCTTCAATCGACTGGGTTTCTCACACACACACACATACACACACACACTCACACACACACACACACACACACACACACATATATATATGTATATATATATATATATAATTAAACTCAAATTGATTAGAATTTTTTTTCTTAATATACGTTTTTCTTTATAGTGGATAAAGAATGATGAGGGCTTTAAAATAAACGATCGCTAATTGATTAAAAATGAGAAAGATTTCTCGATACCTGTTAGTGAGAATAAGGTCTTTATATGAAAAGGTAAATGCAACTCAAATATTTTCGAAGATTTTTGCTATATTTAAATCATTTTGGATACTCTTTTGCAGCCTACCTGAATGTCCGCATCCGAAAACCCAGGGAAAAAAAAATAGTTATGAAGACATATGATGCTGTGGCGATTATTTTTAATTAATGTTTTCACTAAATCTAATATAGATTTTTGCGACATTTTTCTTACTTTTCGTCCAATGATTTTTCTCCTGCATTTTAAACATTCGGTGTTATGCTTTTTTTCCCCTAGAAGAAACAATAAAATATATCGATAAAAAAAGCGTTAAGAGAACAGAGAAGTCGAAGGAGAATTGAAGTACCATGAAAGAAATAACAAGGGAAATTATCCGTGTTGGAAAGGCAATTGAAATAAACAAAATGATGACAATGTGCGCATGCGTAACATAAATCAGAAAACCGACTTCACCTTGGAAACTTTTTTGGACGTTATATTCGCTGCTGATACCCAATCAAATTATTTTTCTTTTCCTAATTTCTCCCAAGGCTGTTTGCAATAAGACATTTCTTTTTGTATTACTTATTATCATTTACTTTTTCTTATTCTTATTTTATTCTTCCCTTATTTCGAAAGCATCATGACTTTTCTGAGAGAACTCAGTCTGTCTGGAGAATAATGTGGAAAAGGCGAGGCTTAAGATAAATGAAGGAAACGATTTAAAGAAATTAGCATAAAACAGTGTTAAAGGAAGGGAAAACTTAGAAGAAGAAGAAGAAGAAGAAGAAGAAGAAGAAGAAGAAGAAGAAGAAGAACAACAACAACAACAACAACAACAACAACAACAACAAGATATCGAGAAAACCATGAAAACCTGGAGAGTGGAATTGACAGCAGAAGGAAGAAGCTTAGCTGAAGCTAATATCCAAAGAGGTATATTTCAAAGAGATGCACTCGCCGTTACTATTTATAATTGCCATGATGCCACTTAACTACATACTCAGAAAATGCGCAGGCTGCTAAGAACTAGGTACATCGCAGGGAAAGATAAATCACCTAATGTACAAGGATAGCATCAAACTATTAGTAAAAAAAATGGAAAAAAAAGGAAACTCTTATACACGCAATTAGAATATACAGTCAGAACATAGGAATGGAATTTGGCATAGAAAAATGTGCCATGCTAGTAATAAAAAGTTGCAAACGACATCTAACTGACGGAATGGAACTACCAAATCAAGACAAGATTAGAACGCTCGAAGGAAAAGGGAACCTACAAATACTTGGGCATCTTGGATGCTGACAACATCAAACAAGTAGACATGAAAGAAAAAATTCTGAAAGAATATCTCAGGAGAACTAGAAAACTACTCGAGACAAAACTATCTTGCAGAAACCATATCAAAGAATAAGTACCTGGCCTGTATTCCCTGTTAGATATTCTGACTCCTTTGTAAAGTGGACCAGAGAAGAACTTAAGCAAATGGACAAAAGAACCAGAAAACTAATGCATAAGGCATTACATCCTAGCATCAATACCACGACTACATAGAACAGTATGAAGGAGGACTGATCACAGCCATGTACGAGACAGTCAACATAATGGACAACCGAATGGCAATATCTAGGAAACAAAAATGGGAAGGAAAACAACTCTATGGACGTTTTAAACAACTACGAAACAACATCACACCCAAGAATACCTGGACCTGGCTAAGAAAAGGAAACTTTAAGGGAGCAATAGAATTTCTAATAGCAACACAAAACAACGCTATAAGAACCAATCATATCAAAGCAAGAATAGATAAGACTCAACAAAAGACAAAATGTACTCTATGTGGTGACAGAGACTAAACGATTAATCACATAATAAGCGAATGCAGTAAATTAGCACAGGAGTATAAGACTAGACACGACTGGTTTGGCAAGGTGATCCACATGCGAAAAAATGGTATATGCATAACCCAGCAACTGTCCAAGGAAATGACACCCATAAACTCCTATAGGACTTTGAAATACAAACTGATCACCTAATCTCGGCCAGAAGACCAGACCTTATAATAATCAACTAAAAAAAAGAGAATTTGCAAAATTGTGGACTTTTTGGTCTCAGCTGACCACACAATAAAACTGAAAGAATGTGAATAGAATGATAAGTACCTCGACCTTGCTAGGGAACTGAAAAAACTATGGAACATGGAAGTGATGATTGTACCAATTGGTGTAGTTGGTACTGTAACTAAAGGATTGATAAAGGGACAGGAGGATTTGGAGGTTGTAGGGCGAGTAGAGACAATCAAAACCACAGCATTGTTGAGAACGGCCAGAATACGGAGAAGAGAAGACGTATATCCTGGGTATGACACTAGATAGCATATATGGTGGATAATTTTGGGAGATCTGGGGAGTTTGGAGGGAATTTTGTTGCGACTACTCTTAGCATCTTCCAGTCCCGGAATATGGACCGGTTAGGATTCCAACTATGAATCAAAAAATCTGTGTGGAATTACTATTATTATGTGGGAATACTTAAAACCCAATAGCCGAGTGCGAATCATTAATCATTATTTAATTGGAATAGTTAAGTGAAATATATAATAATGTATTATTAATTAGGAAGAGACAAGGGTACTTGAAATCATGTATGAACATTATTTGTTTGAAATTTTAGCATTGAATAACCCATAAATATTCAATACAACCATTAAACGCATAAACCAATCTAAATCGAAAGTAAAAAAAGCACATTGTGTTAAGTAATTGTTTGTGAGCGAAAAGAAACTATTATTTTTAGTGAATCTTCTAGTTACCCAAATATCTGGTATGGTGCCAAAACTAAAGAACATAAGAACATACTTAACGTTTCATAGATTATCGAATTCTCATTGTAACAGCGATCCATGATAATATTGATACTTCTATTTAGGAACGTGGAAAGGATCCTAATTATTACTCGCTGGTAAATCTGCAATTTGTTTGAGAAGAAAATGAAAAGCAGAGATCCCTGAAAGGTAATAGTAGCGTTTGATACACGTATCGGAATGTTACATTTACGAATTTACTTGAAAATTACTGATATTTCAAAAAATAAGGCCTTTGATATTTTTTATCAATAATTTGCAAAATCATAACGACACAGATAAAAGAAGAATTTAATCACTCAAATCGATGCCATGGACTATACCTGGAAGAACAGAAATGATGCCGTAGGTAACAAGAGGAATAAATTAGATACTATATATAGATCAGCACCTCTTCAAGGAGTTAAAAAAGGCGGGAAAATGTAACCGTGGTATGCATTGACTACGGAAAATTTAAAGATATGGTCCAGCAAATGTGCATAATAGAATGTCAAAAAATATATAAAACATCCGACAAAGTAATAAACTTCATCACAAAAGTCATGGAAAACTGGAAAGTAACAATGATACTTCTTTTTCTTTCCTTAGTGCAGCTATTACTAAAGGCTCTGCAAATTTCGGGATTGGTGTAGACAGACGGTCGGAGTGTCCAAGTTTTTTTGAGGATAGAAATTCCGTTTTGAAATTGTCATTAAATAAAATGATTCCCCAACCCTGTAGTCTGTTAGCTGTGAGATTACGGATACCATTCTTCCATCCGAAAATTGTTAGTAACAGTCGATGATCTGTTTGTTGAGTAAATTTCCGTCCGTGAATATACCTGTGAAATTTTTTTACTGACTTGACACCTCTTTTTCAATCTGTCCATAGTTTATTTTCACTGGAAGCAAATCTTAAAAAGCATGGGCTTTGTGGTTCCATCTTCAAATCTATGGAGAATAACTGTTCCAATCCCGTAATTACTAGCATCGGATGCCACGATTATTTCACGTTCAGCGTCAAAATGAGCAAGCGATATATCTGACAACAAACAATTTTTTTTATCTTCTGAGAATCTTCTTTGCACGCTTTTGACCAATTTCATTTCACTCCCTTTTTAGTAGGTTGTTAAGATGGGTTCTAAGCTCCTACATTATGAGGATGTAGATGCTCTAGTAGTTGGTCAATACTAGAAATGCCTGAAGGTTCATGACTTTGTTTAGTGCTGGTATGTTATTGATGGCTTCAGCTCTTTCAAGGTCAGCTCCTTAGCCATTTTTGTCTATTATTCGACCCAAATACTTTATTTGATTCTTTAAAAATTACGTTTATGGAAAGCTGTTTTTATATGTTCTTGATTTTGATCGTCATTCTCACTCTTTTTTTTTTTGTATGTCGTCGTGGTATGCTCCGGCAAACTCTAATCCTGCCAACACCATTACTTATTTGAATAAACTTTGATCGACTCTCAACACAAATGGAAGTCTATTTAGTTTATAGAAGTCTTTACGTGTGTTTATTGTTAGTAATTTTGAGCATTCTTTGTCTACTTTTACCGGGATGTGAGCATCTGATAAATCTAAATTTGAAAAAAAATTGCCATGACTTATTCTTGCCAGAATGTCCTGTACTGATGCTATATATTTTTGAATGCCCTTCCGGTAAACTGTGTCCCATTTTCGCTAACGTACCACGTGGTCATTCAGGCAATCGTTCAATCCAGTCGAAAAAGCAGCACATAATCTAATTTTCTTGTTATTTTTTTCATATACACCGACGCTGACGCTCGATCCGCGTATTCCACTTTAAAAATCAAACCCATTTCTTTTAAACGTTCTAGTTCTTGGTTCACTGGTTCTAAAACCGATGACGGCACATGTCTTTATTACTTAAGCAACGGGTTTACATTATTCTTTAAATAAAACCTTACCTCGTTTTGGTGCATTAACCAAGTCCTTCAGAGAATACGCGTGGGAATTGTTTTGTTTTTCGGTTGCTTTACTTTTTCCATTTGCCGACATATCTACTTTATTGCAAAATGAATTCATGGTTAGTTCCCACCAATGGAATATCACAATCAAGTCTGTATTGAACAGATTTGTCACCTTTAACGTGAATGTCTTCTCAATAAACAATACATTTGCAGCTAAATTAGCCTTTGGAGTTCAGCCGTCTTTCCAATACACCTCGCGTACATTTTCAGTATTTTTCAATGGAGAGCTATCTTTTTAACACGTTTTTCTCATCTATAATTGAAATATCACTACATGTATCCAAAACTAGTGGAACTATTTGACTGTTTATCTTCGTATTCACATACCTTAGTTTCTCGCTATCTTTACTTTATTTTTAAATTACGTTTGTTTGTGTTGTTCTGTTTATTTCTGCGGTGAGTACTTTTGTGTCCAATATAGCCACACAGAAAGCAAGCCTTGTCTTTAAAAGAATAGTCTTTTTTTTTTTAAATGGGATCCTCTATAGCCATTGCACGGAGGTGATTTTGCCTTACTTTACTTTTTTTTTTAGCCTAAACACGGGAAATATTCTTTTCCTCAATCCTCCTGTTGTCTCGGTTCACAATTATCAATCTTTGGCACACCTCAATTTCTGTAGTGTTATTTATGGATATTGCTCCATTTTGGTCAATATCCGGAATCAGATATCTTTATCCTTAGCCGCTGTTAGTCCTTGCACAAAAATTAAGCACTTGAACATGTCGACCGGCAAATTATCTGATTTGAATAATTTACATTGTGAATGTATGCTTCCAACGTATGTGAGAACATCTTTCTTTTCTTGTTTCACGATGTTCAAGCATTTAAATCTTGTATGAAAAACTGTCTCGTTTATCAAAGGTTCCCGATAAAATCTTTATTGTCCCTTCAAAAGAGATTTCTTCCGTTGTTTGTTTGTTTTGTTTTGGGGTTTGTTTTTTTTTGGTCGTATACGATTCGAATATTTCGTATTTTCTTCTGTACCTAGTTTTTGTAACAACCAGGTGATTTTCTCTTCATCAGATCAATGGGCACATCTTTTCGAAAAAATATTTTTTATCTACGAAAGTAAGCCGGAAAAGTGACACTATTTCATGGGTCATATTTAAATTCTGATAATGAATTAGTTATACATTCGGCTGAAAAAATTTTTGACCTCATTCCTCAATATTACTTTTACATAACACAGCTTCACATAAAAATTTTGTGTCTAGTTTGTTGTTTGCGTAATTGCATCAATTCATCCTGAAAAAAAATTGTGACTTTTCGAATTTTTCTTGTTGCTATTGTAGTTGTTGTTGCTGCTACTGCTACTGCTAGTATATAAAACATTAGTCCATTTCGGGAATTGTTCAATTTTGTAAAAGACATATCAAAATATTTTCATCAGATGAAAATTCAAAATTGAAATAAAGCGTACTCCACAATTCAACTCTATTCAAAGTCAATGTCGTTTACAAAAACGATAGAACACTTGAAGTTTTTGATTTTTTAAAAATAAAGCCTACACAAGTTTCTTCAAACAGATCAATTGATTAAAACATTTTTTCAGGAAAAAACCCATTTCTTTGAAAGGTTGAGACCCATGTTCAAATTTTGTGTTCACACTTATTTGACTTTATCCCTTGTGTTATTAGTGCCACAGATAGAGAAACAAGAAATCTTACTTTTAGGCCAGTCGTATCCTTTGTGTTCCGAACGTTATTCCCTTTTGAAAAAGTTCTCGTCGTTTTAATAGAGCCTTAGGAATCCCAGCTTCGCTATTGTAATGGTTTAAACAGTATTGTCGAACACTTTTCCGTAAGTTCTTTTCCAGAGTACGTCGTATTAACTTGTTACAAGTATTTTCAATGTGAAAATTTAAAATCCTCGTTCATCACTGTTGTATCTTTGAAAAGGGTTACAATATACAAGGTTGTTATTCGAGTGAAAGGAACACTCAACACAATAGCTTTTGAAGGAAAAAAGGTTTATTGCAATCGAGAGTACAATAAGTGGATAGACAGAGAGGAGTTAGACATTACTAATCACCGAGACAAGAAGACGGTGAATGCGCTGCTCACAATGAATAGTTATCTATATTTTTTAAGTCCAAATAAAAAAGAGGGAGTACTGGATATTTTATTAGAACATAAAAAAAGTTACAAAAAGCAATAGTAACCAAAGAATAAATTAAAAAAAACAACAAAATTTAAGAAAACAGATTTTGGAAGGAAAACAACTTCACTCATATTTCATGCGAAAAACTGGTGAGATTGCAAACTAGAAGATCTAGAAATGTCCAAGAAATAGAAACTTCAAGTGAGATCTGATTTATCAGCAGCACAAAACAACGCCAAGAGGACGAACTTAATTAACGGTGATATAGATAATGCAGAACAGAATAGCAGGAATAAGTTACGTGCTGATAGAAATTAAGGGATTAATCAAATAATAAGTGAATGCATTAAAGATGCACAAAAGGAGTATTAGGCAAAGCATGACAGATTGGAAAAAATGATCAACAGGGAATTGTACAAAAAATTTAATTTGACCATAGAAGCAAACAGTATATACACTAACTAGAATCCGTATTCGATAATAAGACGAGAAATAAACCGATGATCAAATCCCGGACAGAAAAGAAGAAATAGTATTTATTATAAAAAAAACATCAACAAAAAAATTCAGCCTGTTGTAGATTGTGCGTTTCTGGTAGACCATCAAGTGAAAATAAACGAAAGCGAAAAGACTAATAACTACTTGAATCTTGTGAGAGGACTAAAACCAATGTTGAACATGAACGTCATTATGATAATAATTGGAGTTAGTATGCTTAGATTGGTGCCTAAAACCCTGGAAAAATACTCCTCCAATTTAAAATCAGACGAAGCATTGAAACCATCTCGATCAAAGTATTGTTAAAACTTTCATAGAAGATATGTCATAGAGAGACAATACGTGCGAAGAAAATAAGGGGGAGAAGACTTTCCAGCATTGAAGAAAGCTTTGATGCATCGATACATCGATACGGAGAGTAGTACACAACATTAAAAAGAACAGCGAATGACTAATTACAGCGACCAGAAAAAAAAAACACAAACAGCACAAGTATCAACCGAACAATACAAACAAAAAAAAAATATGAAGAAAAGCAATTGTAAGGATATTTCAAGAAAAAAAAAAACAAAAAAAACAAAACGAAATCCCACACGGGAAGATTTAGACCTGACTAAGAAAAGGAAACCTCAAAAGAGAAACTGAATCTCTTCTAACTGCAGAAAAAAAAATTGCGCCAGGAGGCAACACTATGTTAAAGCAAATATAGATTAGGTGCAACAAAATTGCAGATATAGATAATATGGTCGATAAAGACAAAACAATCAAAAATACATTAAGCCTATCCAGCAAATTAGCACAAAAAGAGCATATGCACGAACCAGAATCTGTCCAACAAAATTTTCTGGGATTTTCATATACAAACAGATCCGCTAATCTCAGCTAAAAATCAGTCCTTATAGTAATTAAAAAAAAAAAAAAAAACTCCTGAGTAGACTTTGCGGTCCCATCAGAGCGCAGAGCGAAAATCAAAGAAACCGAATGGAAAAGCTAATACTTAGATCTTGGCAGAGAATTAAGAGAGCTATGGAACATGAATGTTATGGTGGTACCAGTTGTGATTGGTGCACTTGAACCGATCCATGAAGGCTTGATAAAGGAGCTGGAAAATTTAGATGAACCAAGATCATCCAAACTATAGCATTGTCAAGATCGGCAAGAATACTGAGAGGAGACCTGGAGACTTGAGGAGGTTTGCTGTCACTAATACACAAGTGAAAACCTTGCAGGGAATAATAATAATAATAATAATAATAATAATAATAATAATAATAATAATAATAGACAAATAACGAAAAATAGATTTGATGTTATGATGTATAAATTGAATACACAGATGTGAATGAGATAAAAAGAAACCACAACATTAATAATAATAATAATAATAATAATACCTCGACCTTGCTAGAGAATTGAAAAAGCTGTGAAACATGAAAGTAACGATTGTGCCAATTGTGATTGGTGCGTTAGGCACAATAACTAAAGGATTATTAAAAGGCCTGGAGGACTTGGAATTTGGCAGACGGGTAGAGACTATCCAAATGACAGCATTGCTAAAAACGGCCAGAATCCTGAGACGAGTCCTGGAAACTTGAGGAGACTTGCTGTCACTCAAACTCCAGAAAAAACCATCAGCTAACACTGATGAGAAAAACTCTAAAGGAGTAAATGATAATGATAATAATAGTAATAGAAGAAGAAGAAGAAGAAGAAGAAGAAGAAGAAGAAGAAGAAGAAGAAGAAGAAGAAGAAGAAGAAGAAGAAGAAGAAGAAGAGTAAATAATATGATTAATTATAATATCCATCAAGAAAAACAATAATTATAAGAAACCTTCTAACAAGTGCGGGGAGTTCACATACTACAGTGGCTAATATGCTGAACTGCGACATCTTTGCAAGCGACTTCAAACATCAGTCGAGCTGTTACGTTCACGATCGGACTAATATGTCTTTGAATGGTGAAAATTCCCTTTTTACCCCCATATATGGGTTAAATAGTACCACTAAGGACCTTCAACAAGAAAGGCTATGGCATTCAACAACCTGCGAAGGTTAATAAGCCATTGAACAAAAAAAGAAATGAAACCAATCCTATGTTCTGAAAACATTTTTAAAATTACCGAATGAATTACAAATGGTTAAAAAATCAAATAATTTGGAAAATTATTTTAATAAATTCGCCAAGAATATTGTGAATATTAACGGTGTAATAAGTTAAGCAACTCTCACTTGTATGCATACATACATATAATGTGAATCTGATATGTATTCGTACACATATATCTATAAATCAATATGGACAATTACTGCCTCCACACAAGAACGAAACTCTCTTGCATTTGCTACAAATTCCCCACTTTTGATTTTGCATGTCGCCCACACTATGCAAATCTTCAAACACTTGGTGGTGAAGCGCAGGTCCTTGCTTAAAGCATGCCCCACAAAAAGAAATCAAGAAGTTTGAGATCCGAGCAATTAATTGGCCAGATGTCAGCCCTCACAAAAATGGTACCTTTTCACTAAGAAAAGCCTGAATTGCTTTTCATGTATGATTTAGTGTTGAATCCCGTATCTACAACACATTGTCAAACCTTAGGTTCTGCTCTTTCCACTGTAACAGTCCAGATACTCCATTTCAAAACAGCCGCAATGAAATGTGGATTCATGACACTTCCATCACTAGCCACGGCACTGCATACCATCAGAGAGGTAGGATTCTTAGTTTTAAACACAGGTGGGAAATTAGAAGGGCCGTATCAAATAACACGAGAATGTCCACTGTGAACATTTTCTTGTCCACGAAGAGCTTTACCTGCATGAATAAGAGAAGCTTTGGGCATCTCTCGACTCTGATGGCTTTGGCCTTGACTGTTAAGTGGTGCCGTCGTCTTCGAATATAGCTTGTCATGCCATGTTCCTGTTGATAGCTCTAGACACTGTGGAAAGAGACACATTTCGTTTCTTAGCAAGAGTTGTCATGCACGGGGAGGGTGGGCTTCAATCGAGCGTTTGAGGCCAGCTAGAAACTTGGGAGTGTATTTAGAATCACTTTGAGTCTTTATTCTTTTCTATCAACCAAGGATTTATATTTAAATTGATTAAAACCATGATAAACTGTTGCTTTAGGAAGTTTCATCAACCTAACAATGTCATTTGTGATGTGCTCGGCACGTGCCAATAAGTCTTTGGCGAAATTTCTGTTGTTCCATGGCTTTCCGAATCAGTTCACCGTTCAGCTGAAAAGAAAGAGGATGACGAGACGTTTTTGCAAGCAATATTTTGTCAGAAAATGGCTTTATGAACCCACAAAATCAACGGCTTAAAGTTGATTTCAATTTATCTAAAAAACCTTGTTTATACAATTATGACCCTTTCTTTTGAACGAGAACCGGTCAACTTATTAGATTAAAAATGATCTTAATTTTTTTTCTGAAATACCCGGTACTTCTCAACTTTTATTAGATCTTTTAAAAAACCCTATACATTAGCATCCTAATCATCATCATCATCATCATCATCATCATCATCATCAATGTGTCTTGACAGTATAATTTTTAAATGTTTGCTATTTAATGAAGAGTTGGAATTATCTTGATAAAAAAGCACGTAATCTTTTTGATCATATTGAAACCAATAATTCTTGCTGTCTGCTCCAGGCTAAGCACCCAAAATTCGATTTATGTTGGTGTAATTGCTAGAAGGTCTCTATCAACCTAGTCTCCATTAGTAGTTTTTGCACGTCATTTGATTCATGGTTTAAAAAAATATTAGTTTTTGACGTTAGAGGGAGACATTTGGCGTTATAACTAAAGTGTTGAACTGCAGATTCGAAGTAAGTGAGTTCGAACTCTAGTGGCGTTGTCACGTTCACTTTCGGACTTATATAATTTGGAAAAATATGGACACACTTATCACCCCAGCTATGGATTGAGGAGCATCAATATTGTTCTTCTATAATGAGATTTTAAGCATTACATACCCCATGAAGGCTGATATGTTATAACAAATAAAGACCCTAAACCAATTGCGGTACTAAAGATTACTATAACTCGAAATCAAACTATATATATATATATATATATAGTTTGATATATATATATATATATTTCCGTATTTTTAAGTCTACAATCCGATTTTTTAAAGTTTCACATAGTTTCTACTCACTCTATATAGTCGAGTTAGCTGGCAGATTTAAAATCTAAACATTTAACACAGCGTAGTCAACTAATGAAACAGTTCTCCCAACAATCGATACAAACAACTTATCTTGTATCCAGCAGATTGTTTCAAGCATTTTAAACGTGTGTTTAATGAACATATTTAAGACGTCAAATGCCTTTAATTCAAAATATTAAAACTGTATTACAAATTTGGTATTATATCAACGTGATATCCAATGCTGTTTCAAAAAATTGATTCATTGGTGGTAATCACTCATCGGAACGTCACAGCAACCAGGTGATGTGTCAGACACCTACAATATATTGTTTATCTGCACAATCTCATCATAACGCATTTGCTTTGGAATGATATAAGCTCACACGTTAAGATTAGCATAGTTAGTTTATGGATGATGTACTTCTGATCACAGAGAAAAATACTTACATCACCTGGCTAATGAAAATCTAATGCAATATAACGTTAGTTTATTGAATATACAAATAGTGGTAAAATTATAAGGACTTATATGGAACAGCATTTTAAATAAAAGTTACATGAAGCGTATTTTGACGAGCAAAAGCTTTATTCTATCCATAGCATACTTCCTGATCAGGATCAAAGTATACACAAAATATACGTAAAATCCAGAATTTTGAACTAAAAGTCTTGAGATTGACTTATACAATATATATGCATATATATATACTTCTCCGGGGTTTGAGCAATCTCTGGAAGAAATCACTACTACTACTACTAACCCTATTTACCCAACCCCTCAGGATATGACACAAGGTCAGTTTTTAAGCGAAGTTTAACAGGTTTAAATTCAGAGTTTTCCTTCTCCTAGACAAGGCTGAAGAACCTAGTCTGTCCTACTATTTACACATAGCTGGAGGTAGAATAATTGGATTCATACCTTTCCCAAGGGTATTAGTGCTATGTGAAATGCAATCAGTCTCGTCCAGGATTTGAACTCGTGTCACCGTGTCCATGTCCTACGACGATAACCATTACACCACGGGCACCTCCACAAAACTACTACTACTACTAATAATAATAATGATAATAATGATAATGATAATAACAATTAGAAGAAGAAGAAGAAGAAGAAGAAGAAGAAGAAGAAGAAGAAGAAGAAAATGAGTTTTTAGTTTATGAGACTGTTGGTTAGTTGATTGGCTCTGTGGCATGTAATCCCATGTTTCGTTGTTTTATGTTAAAGTTAGTTAAAAATTGTTGGTCTCCTGTTATAAACAGTAAAACCGTTTACTTTTTAGTCTAATTAAACAGCTAAAAACTACATTATTCAAAAGAAATATATTTGCGCTAGAGACGGGACACTTACCAGGTACTATCTCTCCGGGTATGAATGAACCTGGGCGTTATGACCAGAAAATAATGCATCTACACTACCGAGAATTCCATAATAGAGCGTCACCACAAGGTGCAATTTCGTATCAGGATTAGGACAGATCAAGAAGAAGCATACAATGCCGCATCTCTAAATAAATAGCAATATTAAGAAAGAATAAGATGAAAATATACAAACGGACGAATTCAGCAGAGACCCGCACAAGCACACCTCGGGTTTGTGGTATTGAGCGGTTTGTCTATTCATAGGAGGCCTTCTCATATGGTAATACCTACTTTGAAGGGCTTAGTTCATAGCTTGGCCTCTGAGGCGCCTTAATATGGGAAATACCGACAGGTCCAAGCATTTTTCTATTTAGCTACTCATGAGTTTCGATTTGTGTCTGGTTCCTTACTGCAAAATGACCTTGTGTCACGTTATGGCTTGTTGTAGAGTCTGTTATTTATGACAAAATAACAAGCATGATGAGCAAGAAAAAGAACACAAAAAGATTGAAATTAAAGAAAAAAATATAGAAAAAAGACTGAAATTAAAGTAAAAAATAAAGGTCTCGGGAGAAAGAGATAAGGATAAGATCAATGATGAGGAAGAGAAGAGGAGGAGAAGAAATAAGAGGAGACAGAAACGGCGGTAATTTATTTGAGATTGTAAATCAAACGTTATTTTGATAAATATATTGATTACTTCTCTTCATGCGTAGACTCTTCTACACAAACACCAAGAAAATACACCAATAAACGTTCTGTTCTTGTAGAGACAATAAAAAGAAATAATTAATGAATAAAACAAAATTCAAGACCAAAAGAAAACGAAACCGAAAAAAGTTCAAATGCTAGAAACGTATCTGGGAGTTACAAGAGAACTGAAAGAAATTATGGAACAGAAAAGTGGTGATAGTTACCATCATTATAGTGTAGTGAGGAACATTTGCAAAGCAGGTAAAAGAAATGTGAATGATTGATATCTGAAGTAAAATTTCAAAACTAACCAAACGACAGCATTGCAAAGATAGAGCCATTAGATTTAATTTTACGTCATCACTTATTCAGTTCACTAGTTATTACTTATAGAAAATAACTCAATGAACAACAAATTAAAATCAAACTAATTGACATGAAACAAGATGTCAAAGGAAAAATAACAGTTTGATTCCTAGACACAACCAAATTAAAGTATTTAAAAACAATTAGACACAGCGATAGATTTGACTTACAAAATATCTATATTGTAACACTTCAGTCAGTTCATGTGAATATCGTGTATAAGACATATTGACATAATTTGTCATCTAATAGCTAGACCAATAATTAAATGATCTCAAATTGTAACATCATGTACTTAAACAATTTAAGATTATATGTTCAATTTTTAATTTGTCTTTCTTTGCAGTTATAGAAATACGATCCACTGGAAACGAAAAGGCATGTGAAAAGTAAATTTCGTGCTTCTTAAGTTGTCTCTTCGAAGGCCGTCAAAAATTCTAAATAATCTGAACCAGAATTGGTCAAGGCATTTGATTACGAAAGGATATCGATTTTTTAGAAACACCCAGTACATATCAAATTATATGAAAAAAGATTTAAACACCCAGCATTTCTGCTAATACAGAAAAAATGGTACGTCTTAGCGAGTTTTTTTTTTTTTTTTTGTTGCTATAATATTGAATTTTTTTAAAAGAGAATAAAACAATTAACGATCCACTTTTAAAAAATTTAATCAGAATGGACTAAATTCGTTCTGAACGTTTTGCTTTATAATATATCACGGTTAATAATCATTAAATTCCAATAATTGTGTACTTAATCGCATTTATTCAAAAATATTTATGATATAAATATTGTTAATAAAACATGACTCAAAATCAAAGTTAATGGCATCCATAACAGAATTTCTTGTAAATCTATATTAGAATGATTTTATTTTTATGTATGCTCCTGTAGCATAGAAAATACTAACTTATGGCCAAGAAATAGTTCAAAACTTATACAAAAAAATCTATTATTAATACAATTATCAATAATAACTTGCTCAAATGGATTATTATTTTTTTTACGAATTGACCTTTACAAAAACTAATTACAGAGCACTTTAGATTATTTTTACACCAATTTTTATGCTATTTGAAATGCAAACAACCTCTTCGCCGATTCCAATTTTTACGACAATAACCTTTAGAATTAGTGGGTCTCCCGAAAAAACAATTATAATTTTTATAAATTTGACCTGATTTGTAACCGAACTTAAAAGTCATGGAAGATGGTATTTAAGTCAATATATTAAATAACAGATGGGAAAAATGCGAAAATGCAAGGAAAAATCGGAAATTTCCAGACGATGCCTGTGATAAATTCAGCTAAAATAATTAAACTATCTATCTATTATTACGGAGACAATTATAACTAACATTTTAGCTACCGCAACGAGTTCCTACTGGCGGGAAAATGTTGCAAATACATCATGTAATAACGATACGGACAACATCGAGGAACCACTAAACTGCTTTTCCACAATTAGAGATATCATTTAAGTGGCCTTAGTAAGCAGTCATGATTGAGAAACAATGGCAACAAGTCTGGAAAAGACAAGCTCATTTATGTCGCCAAGGATAGGTGCTTGAGACATGCAATTTGGATTAATGAGAAATTAAAACATAATCAATTTAATGCGGAATAATTATGAAAGTTTTTCGCTGGCACAGACTAGCACCGGTCTGACATTGTCAAACGTGACTCGCTTGTATCTATATTTGTCTCGGTGTCTTCTCATACAAATGTATATATTCATTATTATCTGTAAGTATGCTGACATTTAGTTTTTACTATTAATAATTTGCCTTTTTTTTTCATATGTACATCTCATAGCAATGAACACACACACATACAAAGACATATATATAAGTGTATGTATGTATGTACGTATGTGTGAATGTCTATATGTGTAGAAAATTCTATTCAAATATACACAGACACGTATATATATATATATATATATATGGAATGTCCCACAAATAAGACCCCTTTCCTATCATACCCTTAGCAACAGTATATCGAGTAATCACCAGGCAACCACATAGTCTGATGGTCACATAAGCGAGAAACTGATTGATACAACGTCCCATTGACAGTGTCTACGGCATCCTAACTTATATATATCTGCATTTTTACTTTTAGTTCTCGAACGAATGAATATATGAATTAAAACAGCAATGCTAAATACTGTTCAATATAAAAATAGTATAGTGAAAACAATGATATTATTTGAAATAGAATAAAAATATGAGAAACATCACTTACAAGTATCATTCTCTTTTTATCCCTCAATTGTGCAAGTTATTAGGGTGAGTTGTAAGAGGGATTAAACTATCAAATCAAGAAAAAAATTGAGCGTTCGAAGAAAAGGAGACAGTACAAATACTTGGGAATATTGGAAGCAAAGAAAATCAAGTAAGAGAAGATGAAAGAAAAAATTTAAAAACGAATATCTCAGACGAACAAGAAAGCTACTCGAAACCATAGTATATAGCAGGAAACCAAACAGTGCTTCTCGTAAGATACTCAGGACCGTTCTTGAAAAAGACCAGAGAAGAACTTAAATAGATTGACCACAGATCAAGAAAACTAATGACCATGCATAAGGCCTTACAACCAAGAGACGACATAGGCAACCTATAGGTGTATGGAAAAGAAGACAGAGGACTTACCAGCATTGAAAACAGTGTTGACGCATCAAAACAACGACTTGACGACAACATAGAAAACCGCGGAAGGATGCTAGTTACAACAACCAGAAACAATACAGACAACACGAGGAGCAACAAACGGAACTAATTAAAAATCAAAAATGCGAAGAAAAATGACGCTGTGGACATTTTAAGCAACTAACTAGTAACATTTCACACAAGAAAACCTAGACGTGGCGAAGAAAGGGAAATCTTAAGAGGGAAACTGAATCTCTTCTAATTGCAGCACAAAACAACGCCATAAGCACTAATCATATTAAAACAAGAATATATAAGACGCAACGAAACTGCAGATGTAGGTAATGTGGTGATGGAGACGAAACAATCAATCACATAATGAGCGAACACAGTAGATTAGAATAGAAATAGTATAAGACAAGACACAATTAGGTTAGCAGGGTGATTATCTTGGAATTGTGCAAGACATTCAAGTTTGACTATGTGAACTAATGGTATATGAATCCCCCTAGAAGCTCTCCTGCAAAATGAGACGCATAAACTCTTCTAGGTTTTCGAAATAAGAACAGATCACTTTATCTCCGCCAGGCGACCAGACCGAGTAATAATCAACAACAACAAAAAAAAAAAATTAGAAAAAGAGAACTTGCTGAATTGTAGATTTTGAGAGGTCATATACTATAAGATGATTGACAGCCCTGTTTGATCTGATGTTATTATGCTTTACGTTTTATATTTTAGATATACATGTCTGTGTATTGAAGCCTAAAATCAAACGATCATTTAAATAAATCGTTTATCAATTAAAAAAAAATCTTTTACTTTAACTTCAATGGAAAAATTATCATTTCATTCTTACTTGGAAGGAAGAAGAGACTGTTTTCATTTCTCTCGTTCTTTGTCTCTCTTTCCTTATCTCTCTCTATATAAACAGAAATACACACACATACATACATACATACATACATACATACATACTGACTACACCACAGGTAGAATGCGACTAACGGAGAAAAATGGTTTAAATTCAGAGTTATCACTTTCCTAGACTAGTTGTCTAACCAAGGCTAAAAGATACAATACGTCTATTTGTCCTTAGTGAAATAACAAATGGATTCATGTCTTTCTCTTTATTTGTGTAAAGAAAAAAAGCAAATGTCGTGAAGGGTTCGAATTAAAGTCACTGATTGCTTTTGCTTACACCCAATCCGTTATGTTATATATATATATATATATATGTGTGTGTGTGTGTGTGTGTGCGTGTGTGTGTGTGCGTATTCATACTTAGTTATTATATATATATATATATATATATATATATATATATATATATATATAAAACTAAGTATGAATACACCCCCCGTATATATATATATATATATAACTTGTGAGATACGGCTGGGACGCTCTGAGTGAGTGGTAATGATGCCTCGGCTCCGAAACCAGGCCTGAACCCAGGGTCATCATCTAATGAAGACTTCATTGGCAACAAAACCGCTATTTATATGGCAGTTTTTGTATACAATCTTATATACGCAGACAGAAATATGGGAACGCAAATATGTACACAAAGTATTTTAGTGAAAAGGATCTTATATGCGCCGAAATCCATTGGTCTTTCTATGTTAGCGTGTGTTTAGATATTCGATGTGGTTGTAATGTTTCGCTCGTTAAATGTGGATTTCGCGACTACCGCCATCCTACATAAATGAGCAGACAATCAGTTATGCCGTCTTTTGAGTGTGTGTGTGTGGGGGGAGTGCTCTGTGTCCTGGCGTATGCGAATGTGTGTCTGTAAAAATATCTTGTTCTAAACAAAGTGTTCGTCAAGTATTTAAAAAATATGTCGCTCTGTATGAAATATTAGTTGTTGGTGGCATTTAGCTTTGTAATTTATTCAAGAATGGCATGTATGATATGCGCGACTGTCGGCAGTGGCTCCACATCAGGACTCTAATTTGAATTTATTTCTGCTCGTGATCACTATTTAATGCATTCCTCTAATCATACCAATTAGCACTAATTAGCTTAAATTCAAATCAGTATGAAAAAGAAGGCGACTGAATGAATGATTAACATAATCTTAATTACTGACCAAGTTATGCGTGTAAGGTAAAGTAAAGATGGCAAAGAGTTTATTTGAAATTCTATTCAGACAATTGCTGTAAGAAAACACTCTTTTATTGATTAACAAATTTGACTTCATAGAAAATTTAGAATAGCCTTTTAATGGAAGTATTTATGCAATCCAATTTTATTTCCACGTACCCTGATATATATAGATTACTGGGAAAAGATAGGTGAAATACTATATATATATATATAATATATATATATATATATATATATATATATATATATATACTGAGATATATATTGAGGTGCATGGAAATATATGCAGTGTACATTCGTTCTTATATATATATATATATATATATATATATATATATATATATATATATATATATATATATAGGAAAAAAGAGGGAAAAAACAACCGTTTTTTATTATTACCACAGATGTTCATGAAATTTCATTAGCTTAAGCACACAAAGGAAGAAATTATTTTGCGGAGATGAAATGAATGAATTAAAATTAGAGCGGTGTCCCTTCAACCTTCTTAGGGCGATATTTTTGTTCTACATTAGAATGACAAGAATCAATTACAATTGACAACAATAATGTAACATAGGATACATTCATCAATGAAACCTTTATATATATATATATATATATATATATATATATATATATATATATATATTCATATATTTATATTTACATATATATATATATATATATATATATATATATATATGTGTGTGTGTGTGTGTATATATATATATGGAGGCGTGCTTGTGTGTACAAACTTATACATATATATATATATATATATATATATATATATATATATATATATATATATAAACTTAGAATATCCTCGAACCCTAGGAAACCTACACTCGAGATAAATCCCATCCAAGCAACTCAACGTATAATCAAGAAAAGGCAACCTATTACACGAGGACATATAAAACAACTCGTCATATGATAGTATTCTAATTAACTTGACACATGAGACCACCCAAGCCAACTAATTATAAAAAATAGCTCTGAAAGAAACTAGCACCAAAATAAACTCAAACCTTGATCCCACCCTGGACAAATCGCACCAAAAGCACCTCACCCTAGAGAATAACACCAAAAGCAAATAGCACTATGGGCAACTAAACGAATGTAAGCATTAAAGTCAACACACCCCATGAGATCACCCAAAGCAACACGTCATATCAACGATGTATGATCCTAAACAACTCGTGCCCAAAGCAACTCGCAACAAAGCAACTAATCGTATGAAAGCATATAATACAACTGCCAAAACATTAACACCCAAGGCCACTTTTCCCCACTGCAACCGAGCAAATGAAAGCTCTCAAAGTGACGGAAATCAAAAGCAACTCACCATATAATAACATCTAAGACGATATTAACTATGATGGAACCCAATACATCCTGGAACTAGGTCGAGTTTAACAACCATAGAAGAAATTAAGGAATATCCCCTCATCTCGAAGGAAATTCACAGTACCACCAAAGACACCATTAAGCGAAAGCAACTAACACACAAAACAACTCACCACGAAACAACTCACCATATGAAATCAAGTCAACTTGACTTTTAAGCATTTTTAAGGCAACGCTAACTCGAGAATACTCACTAAATTGATACAAGGGAAACAGCATAGGAGCCCCAAATAAACTTACACTAAGAGCAATTCGTCATACGATAGCACCCAAAGAAACTCAAACTCAAGGTAACTTGAACCAGGATTACACACACCGCCACTTGAAACAATTCATCTTAATATATGGTAACACAAAGATAACTTGATGTATAAGAGCACCCTAGTAAACTGATCATATTAAAGAGCCCTAGGCTACTCATCAGAACTAAATAACACATAAGACAACAAAGCACTCAAGTCAACTTGACTAACTTGACCAAAGCTGAAGGTAATTTGGCTAATGAACACTCAACGCAACTTTCACCAATTTTCTTTGGACGCTCTCGTACACGTATCCTTCGTTTAACACCCAAAGCAACTTGACCCAGTTGACTGTTACCCGAAAGCAATTCATGCCAAAAGCAACAAACCATATTAAAGTAGCCAATGCAAGGCAAAATAACAGAATCCAATGAAACATAAAATAAAACCCAAAGGAAACCATGGCAACTCATGAAACACAGACTGTATTTTTTTTTCGATTTGTCTCCTGTTTCTAGTTAGATTGATGTTTAAAATATACACAATAACATAGTCAAAATAATTCGGTTTGATCGTTTATATAAGAAGTTCTCTTGAACAAAAAAAAAAGAGAAATAAAAAAAGAATATCCTTGATACAGACTGGTTGATAGGTTAGTTGGTTGGTTGGTTGATTGGTTGGTTGTTGAGTTTTATAGTATATCAACCTTTGTAGATTATTTAATGCCAAATCCATTTTAATGCAAATAATCAGTACAATTTCAAACAATTCAGTTTAGCATGAGTACACAGTTTAATCGTCAAAAACATTTCTATTTCAAGCTATTCAGTTTATTCAAACAGTTCTAATTCAACCAATTCAGTTTAATATAAGTAGAGATTTTGTTTACACACAATTAAATGTCAAAGCTGTTCTATATAATACTATTCAGTTTAGCATCTGCACAGTTTCAAAGTCAAAAGCAGTTCCATTTCAAACAATTCAGTTTTCCATAAGTACGCAGTTTAAATATAAATACTTACTTCAATTGTCAAAAACATTTCTATTTAAAGTTATTCAGTTTAATCAAACAGTTCTAATTCAAACAATTCAGTTTAGCATCAGAGTACAGTTTAGTTCTATTTAACCTAGAGAAAGGACCCTATCAGGTGCTACCACTCCGAGCCAGAGTAGACCTGGGAGCAATGGCAATGAAGGGGTGTTCTGCATTCCCTAAAGCTCCAGCATCACTGGAACCTCCCCAGGACACTCGTTTGGTGGGTAGGGTCTTACCCTTCTGCAGGGGTGCAGTCGGTGTATTCTACTGCCTCAACCGACTGGGCAATAGCATGTTGGGAACTTTTAAAATTGTTAGATATAAACTACATCGAAAATATTAGCATAAATAGATAGATAGATTGATAAATAGAAATTATATGGATTTTAAAAAATTTTTGGATCGATAATTACATCGCACAAATTCGAAATAGAATGCTAACAACAGAGAGAGAAGGTTTTAAAACTCTCTCTCATCTTTTTAGCTTCATTAATCAACTCACACGAACTGATAAAATTTCCAAAAGATAAGCTTTTAATGTTGGCAAAAAAAAAGGAAATCATTATTTGAAAACCTCATGTTTTTTCATCTCTATGTCTTCATTCCATTTGGTTTCCCAATATATATATATATATATATATATATATATATATATATATGTGTGTGTGTGTGTGTGCGTGTGTGTGTGTGGATGTATAATTATCTACATATATATAGCATATAATATATGCATTCTAATTAGCAAGTGTTATATATATATATATATACGTGTGTGTGTGTGTGTTCTTGTATATGTGTCAGTATGCTATATACTATGCAATATTTATTTATATATATCATATATATGAAGTATATATCAATTGGTTGACGGCAGTACAGGGCGACACTAAGATTCACTTTTCAAAAGCTACAATACTGAGGAGTATGGAGGGGGCAACTCTTTTCCCTCTATTGCTCCACTTTACTCTGGAACCTTACCTTAAAATATTGAGTGTTAAGTAAGGTGGCATCAAGTACCATTTTTTGAGTCTTTAGTATGACTCGGACCATTTTTCGAGTCTTCAGTATGGCGCGGCCCATTGGCGAACACTCTACCCATTATATCAATGGCCCCAATACCGGCCCATTGGCATAATGATTGGGCTGGGGGAGACCGATGGTCAATCCCAGGTTGAGTCATATTAAAGGCTCAAAAAGTGGTACTTGATTGCACCTTGCTTAACACTCAGTGTTTTAAGGTAAGTTTCAAGAGTAAAGTGGAGCAATACAGGGAATGGAATAGCGCCCTTCCCTACTCCTCGCTGTAGTATCTATTGAATTGGGAGCCTTTGGGTCACCCTCGACTAAGTTCGTCAACTTTCTATATATATATATATATATATAGAGAGAGAGAGAGAGAGAAAGAAAGAATGGGAGATATAAATTGTCAGCTAGATTTTAAAAAAAAACGAAAATAATACTTACAAATCACTCTATCAGATATATTCACTAAATTACGTTCGATTATCATTAATTTTTTTCTCATTTGATAAATCAAAGCATATTCGTTTGGAGAGGTTTCTTACGTTGGTTTAAAAGCTTAACGACCCGTTATTTTCTCATTTCCTTTATGACCTATGAAAAAAAAAGTAGCTCTTTCTCATTTTTTATGAGAAATAACAAATGTCTTCCTCTAGTATCTGCCGAATAAGATTACTCTTATGTTACCATGTCGTTGACTATTAATCAAATTGAATCGCAGGAAACGGTGTCAATCATAGCCACGATCTCACAGACAAATTCTGAAGTTATTCTTTTATCAGAGTGAGTGTTACGAGCTGCTGTTCCATCGAATCATAATTGGGCTCCTCCAACTCTTTTCGAATCATCTGCACTGTCTTTTCATTCAAACCCTAACATGCTAAAATTCTGAATTTGCTTTGTGAATGGCAAGCAGTACAACATACCATTACCAGATTATGGAGAAAAGAGCTGTACCATTGCGCATTTTCCTCACTGACACTGACCAACTGATGCAAGTTTACATCACAGTAGAAAAAATCGGAAATAAACAATGTGCATACTTGAGGCATTTTACTTAAAATTATTAGAATTTAACCTATCACTCTCTATATATATACCAAAGTCAACTCACCATATGAAAGAAACCAATCCACTGTGCTGTAAGGGAGAACACCAAGATATTTGGTCCTTTCATAGAACCTTAGGAAATGCACTATGTGTATACCTACTATGAAACTTATCATTGTGAAACACTCATATAACTCCCCGGAAGTACTGAATACACCTTACCATAATAAAGGAACTTATCGTGTTATTGCACTATATAATAACATTCAAAGTAACTCTCCCTATGATAGCACCCAAGCCAACTCGCCACATAAGAGCAACTAAAGGCACTTTGCAGTATAAGAAATACTAAGTCAATTCACCAACAAGTCAATTCGGCATAAGAGAATTCAAAGCAAGTAGGTCTATGATATCACCCTGGGCAACTTACTCCTGAAGAAAATCACCACATGACAGCAAGTAAGGAAAATGCCTATACAAGTGAAATCAAGGCAACTTCCTCGTATGAAATCAACTACCAAAAACTACCAAAGCCAATCGCTATATGCAAATTACCCAATGCAACAAGCTATATAATAGCACCTAAGTTAACTCGACACATAAGGATGTCAAATTCATCTTATTCTTTTGAGAGTACTCAAAGCAATTCCCTATATCGTAACACTCAATCAATTCTGTAGCACCTACGACCAATCGCCATCGAGTCAACTTGATCTATGGAAATCATCATCATCATCATGTCGTGCCGCCAGCACGGATATCCATGACCCTCTCTCGCCACTTCTCCCTATCATTCATCGCCTCCGGCAGGTCTTCTGGGTTACATCCTGTGTCCTCACGTAGCTGCTGTATGTAAGTTCGTGCTGGTCGTCCTGCTTTTGCTTGGCCATATGTGGGGGTCCATAGGAGTACATCACTTACAAGCTCGTCCTTGCTTCTCCAGCAGTGTCCTGCGTGTCTGGTACGTCTAACTTGTATAGTTTTCGTGATGGGAGGCAAGTGGCCGTATAGTTGGTGTCTCGTGGGGTGTTGTCGCCAGGACTTGTTCAATATTGCTCTCAACATTCTTGTGTAGTTGCCGTCAAGTTTCTTCTCCAGCCGTTTAGTTAGCGTCCAAGTAGTGCATCCATATAGCAGTGTCGATACAACCGCTGCCTGGAAGAAACTGCGTTTCATTTTATCGGTCAGGTCTGATTTCCATATGATCGAGAGCCTATCTATAGCCGTCCTTGCTTTCGTCAGTCGTGTGTCGATGTCGTTTTCGGTTGATGAGACGCTACTTTCTAGGTAGGTGAATTTGTCCACCAGCCTCAGAGAGGCTCCGTCTAGTGTGGTAATGTTGCCCGTTTCTATAGAAATACTCAAAGCAATTCGCACCCAAGTCCACACACAAAATGAATACATCCAATGCAACTCGTAATGTGATATCACTTGGATGACGCCAACACGCCAAATTAAAGAACCCGTTGAAATTCACCCCAAAAGCACCCACAGCCATTTGATACATGTTCGGACATAAAGCTTTTCAACATATGACAGCATCCAATCCAAATCATCACACCATTTAAAAGACCCTAGGTCAACTCGCACCATATAACATCGGCCAACGTAACTCGTCATTTTAAAAGAGCCATGGCAACGCACCACAAGATGGTAGCTAAGAAAACTGCCGACCAGACAACTTGACATATGCCATCACCCAAAATAACTAACAGCCTTGATAACTCACAGTATAAGAGCACTCACAATAAAACGCATTCAAATTAACTCACCTTCTGAAAGAACCTGACAATATGCAATTTAATCATACGTTAACCTACTTAATACATGATTAGACCCAATATAACACGTCATATCTGAGCACCAAAAGCAACTCAACCTTAAGGCAGCGCACAATATGATAGCACCCAAAGCAACTGCTGCATATTGACTCTCCACAGAGCCGGATGGTCCAGATGTGTAAACGAAGTCATTGAAAGACGCACCAGTGTGAACAAGAAGGCAGAGATGCATAAGAGTAAGCAGCTCACGTGGATTGAGCCGGAAATGCATTGGCATTATGAAATTATAGATACACTGATACCTACAGAGTAACAGTCAATCTAAGGGTAGAGGTCTGTTACAGAGAGCGCCCGCCGAGCGCCGCCAAAGGGAGAGACAGCATCCCACTGCAGTAACAGTCAGTCGTCAGTCGTCAGTTAAGTCTTCAGTCAGCAGTCTTGGGTCTTGGAGTCCCAGAGTGGCCGCAGGGGGTAAAGTGGCTCCTTGGCGAAGACCATTTGAAGACGTCTCGTCAAAGAAGAAAAGACATGAAGCCCTGAACCTGAAAATTGAATCACAATATGGATTAAGAAAAGGTCGATATAGCGTGTCCAAGTCCTTTAAGTCCTCCGTGTGTCTTTCTCTCTCTCTCTCTTTCTCTTCCCCCTCTCCTTCTCTCTTTCTCTCACACACACATGCACACACTTACAGTTGACTTCATACCCTTACGAGTGTAATAAAGAAAGAGAGATATTTTATAAAGAAAAGTATAATGACTCCTTCATACATCGTTGATTTATCACGGCTTAATAAAACATTCGGCACTATACCACACAAAGTGACTCGCCGCCAAATTGATGAGAGTACACAAGATCTTGCTTTATCATAGTACACAAGACAACTCACTATAAAAATTACATACATGGCAACTCTTAATATTATAGCACCTAACATAATGCATCATATCAAATAACCCATTCAAATTCATCTAAGACTTCCACTCGAAATATCAGCCCCAAAAGACTTGCCATGCGACAGCATCCAGGGTAACACAATATAAAAGTAACCATTTCAATGCACTAGATGGTAGTACTCGAAGGAATTCACCACATTATAGCTCCCAATGCGAATTTCACCAAAGCCAACTTGTAATATGTATATATATATATATATATATATATATTGAGTTCTGAGTTGTAATTGTCGACATACATTTAACATAAGATATATTTGGTGTCAGAGAGAAATACAGTTCACCATCTATCCAAGCAAACTTAGTCGTTTGTTGTCAAAAAGGCACCCAGGCAGACTAATTACTGCTTTAGTGACTACTACCTCGTACGAACACCGCTCTTATATAATCCACAGACCAGTCTATTCCGTGGTGGGGTTCCTGTCGCCCAACAACATTCCCTTTTATGCATTCATTACTTCCTTTGGACGTTGTGTTTTTCTCCGTTTTCTTGAACGTTTCTCCTAAGAGACTTCTAATAGCATCGGTACATCGAACAAATCGCAGATAACTTTCATCGGTTCTTCCTTCTGCTTATATCCGCCAAGTGCCTTTTTCTGATATGGTTGTGATGTCTTCTTATAGTCTTTTTCGAATCTTTGATTATATACATTAACATCCCAATACTTTTTTTCAATGACGCCAAACTTCCAGATTTTTCCCGTATCTGTATTCTTTAAGGAAATGTTTTTTCTCCTGTTATATATGATTTTATAACTATTTATTCCTTTATAATTTTTTTTTATTTTCCTTTAGCAATAGTTTATCAAACACAGATATTATTTTTCTCGTGAACAATAATTCCGCTGGTGCCGATCATTAATTTTTACCTTGGTTCAGTGTCACACGATATACCCTTAAAAATTGCAGGATCTCTTCAACAGATTCATTTCCGTCCCACTATTCTAATGCTCGCTTGTAAGTGTCTACCAATTTTTCTGCCCGTACATTAGATCACGGGTGATATTGAATACAATTGAAAAAGCTTAACGAACATTTTTGAACTTTTCTGTCGTAAATCTTCATCCATTATCCAACACAGTTGTATCAGGAATACAGAATCTAGCAAAAAGTTTATCTAAAAATCTAACTGTACTTCTGCACGTCGGTTTTTTATATTTCATCACTTCTGCCCATTTCGAGAAATTGTCCCTTCAATGGACTGGCTAAATCCATATTAAGCCTTGACCAAAGTCTATTCATCTTTAACAAAGGGTAAGTTTCTTTGGGGGTGCTTTTGCTGTTATAAAACTTCTGCAGGGTTTTACATTTTCTTCTATTTCTTTTTCTCTATTCGGCAAAAAAAAAAACAAAAAAAAAAACATCCACAAAGTTCTATCTGTCACTGGTATTCCGCTGAAAATTTTCCACGTTCGATTTCACGTTGACAAAAAATAGGCAGATAAATAAATTTAGACTAGAGTAAAAATGTTAGTATATATTCAAAGTTAATATACAGCTGAATTTAAAAAAAAATTGGTATAGATATTTTAACTTATTTTAATAAGTCTTACCATTACCGGCTTGTGTTTTGGTACCTTTCAAAGAATAAAAAGATGACAAATTAGATTTAAAAATTATAAGTTTGTTATAAATGTTTGAAATTTTGATATGTATTTCTGTAACTGTTAATTTGTTGTTTTTTTTTTTTTTGTTATTTTATAGTCTGAAACAGAAAGAGACCGGAAGTAGCTTTATATGTCATAAAGCTCGTACATAGGTAAAATGGTCTTTCTTCCTCCCTCTACTTCCTTCCTCTTTTTCTCTCTCCTCTCTTGTTGTATTTTATCTTCTTGTAGAATTTGAAGAACTCCTGCTAAAATCCTTTTGGAGTTTATTCATATCAATGTTCTTAACAGGATTGAAATAAGTTTATTATTCTAATGTGACCGAGTATTGATTTTTTAAAATAATATATATATATATGTATGTGTGTGTGTGTGTGTGAAAATTAAGCTAAATCCAAAAGTATGAAAATGTACAAATATGAAAACACATGGTCTTTCAAAGATGAATATATTTTGCCGACATTAAACGTACCCTTTTTAAAATTTGAAACGATTAGTGTTTCAATTGGAAAATACTAAACCTACATCAGGGTGTGTGAATTTATTTAAAAAATCGTATTTAGAAAGCGATATTTTTAATGTTGTCAAAAATTGAATAATCCTTTGAGTACCTTACCATTTTTGTAATATTACATTTTAGTATAAACATACATACGCAGACACACACACACACACACACACAAACACCCATATATATATATATATATGTGTGTGTGTGTGTTACTGAAAGGTATTTAAACCGTTTAGGTATAAAGAAAATCAAACGAACTTTCAAAACAATCAAACAATTATTAAGAAACAATAATAACTATAAATCAATGTATCTTTCAAACGCAGGTTTATATATGACTTGCTACCCGGACTGTCCAAGGTCTTATTTTGGAGAAACAAGTAGAAATTTACCGAAAAGAATAAATGAACACTGAAATCTCTTTATGTATTGGTTATTCATAACATCTCAACCAACCACAGTTTCGACTTCAAACACTCAAACATCTTCGCATTCATTCATAATAAAAAAACATCCGTAAAATTATAGAATTATCCTTCATTCAATATTACAAAACCATACAACAGAAACCAGGATTTTATACACTATCACCTAATCTTGCTAAAATGATCTTCGAAGATGTTAACTTACACAAACAAGCATAGTTGAATGGATATCTCTATCCGTCTTTCAAATAAATGCACTGACTCCGTCAGTCCAAAATATTTCTCTTTTTCTTGACGCTTTTTCTTTTCCCCTCTTTTTCCATCTTCCTCTTCCATTTTTTCCTTCTTACTTCTTCTTTCTTTCCTTCTTAACTAATGCAAATCCATTTTCATAGACATAGCGTTTTTTTTCTAAAACTTTTGAAAAAGTTTATATTTCATGACGTCATATAGTAGTTGAAAATTTTTCTGTATCGTTTAGAAATCATTTTTAATTCAGAATTCTCACTCTGAATATGAGCTCAAATATGTTCTCTATATCTACCTGTCATCTTTAATTTTTGTAATTTCATATCTTGAAACATTTCTATTTCTGGTTGAAACGCGTTGGTAAACTTTAAAAATTAAAAATTCCTCACCCATTTCAGCGTAGTTTTCTTTCCATTTCTTCTTTTTACAACATAATTGTTTGATTAATTTTAACTCCATATCTCGGTAAATGTGTATGTATACTAATATATATATATATATATATAAGTGTACCAGTATGTATATATATGTATATTTATATGTGTATATATGTATATATATGTATACATATATATATATGCATATATATTAGCGCGCGCGCACACACACACTCACACACACATATATATATATATATATATATATATATATATATATATATATATATATATATATATTTATATATATATATAGTAGAGTTTAACGACTGTGTACATCTGAGTGTGTCTCTACATCTATAGAAGGAAACAAAATAAAATATACATAAAAACAACGTATGAAGTCTTATGTGATATTTTACGAGAAAGTCTATCGGCTATATGAAATTTACTTTACGGTTCGAATAGAGGGTCTAAATTGAGCAAAGACTCCTGGTAAAAATAGATATATCTCCGATTTCAATGGGAAGGAAACCTAGCTTCTAGGCGCAAAATATAGTCGATTTCCCAAAGTTCACCGCCTTACAATAATATTTAAGCCACTAATGAGGTCTATAACATGGGCTAATACCCTTTGAAAATGCAAATACCCCAGGAAATTCCCTTTCCACAGGGGATAGTCGGTTTACTAGGGGTATATACCCCCAATGAAAATAAAAATTACTCATATTTTAATATCATATATATATATATATATATAACTTACTTGAATATATATATATATATATATATATATATATATATATATATATATATATGTGTGTACGTATGAGTATATATGAATATATATGTACACACAAATATATATATATATATATATATATTTGTATATGTGTGTATATATGCATCATTTTGTATGTATACTTTGGATTATATATGCATATTTGTATATATATATGAGTGTACATGTATACATACGTATATATATATATATATATATATAGTCATCCACAGACAGACTGTTTCGTTCTATCAGAACTCTTCAGTGTGGCTAGACACGCAGGACGCTCGAAGCCGGTATATGTTTATGAGTATATACGTTTATATAAACATATATATTCATGAGTGTATATATATATATATATATATATATATATATATATATATATATATATATATATATACATTTTAGAATGAGTAGTTCTGCAGATTATTTCAAATTTGGTATTTAGTTTCTTTTTATTTCATATACTTTCGTTTCAGACTTATCGTCTTCTTCAGGAGATCTCGAATGGTTAAGTTAAATGGTGATTATTGTTTTATAATAATGACTGTTTTGATAGAATGTTATCTTGTTTAATTCCCTGTTCTGTGTCCCTGAATGTTCCATTGGAGTTAATTGTCTATGATAGACCTCTAGTCTCGGCAGATGATCTTTGAATGTATTCGTATCTATTTGTCTACGTACATGTGTTGTGATTCTTGAATACATATTGCAACAGGAAATTTCCACAAGCTTTTATTTACTTGCATATTACATGCAAAGACCGCAGCCTCTGTGACGACTGCTTCAACCAACCAACTAAAATATTGAGATAAAGAGTAAGAAGTTTGGATGGAAACATGATTATATTTAGTTTAAAGAAGCCCTTCTTTTACACAAAACTGGCATTACTTTCTTTTGAGTTAGAAGAATGGATATTGATTTATAATCGACATGATTGTTCATGATATTTTATGAGGAAAAAGAAGTATTGACTTCAATAGTTTATTAAACTGTATGATATTTTTATGCTGATAATAAGAGCTTGCGAATATTCCACCCCAAACATTCATTATTAACACATAATATCAAGTAATATTAAAGCAGCAATTTTCACAAAGTACAATCTTTGAAGTGTCTTTCTGAACTCATTCAACGACAGGTATTTCTGCTAATAAAAAAAGGAGGTGCCCGTGGTGTAATTGTTATCGTCCCAGGAATTGGACACGGCGACACGAGTTCAAATCCTGGACGAGAATTATTGCATTTCACATAGCACTAATACTCTTGGGAAAGGTATGAATCACATCATTCTCCCTCCAGCTATGGATAAATAGTAGGGCAGACTAGGTTCTTCAGCCTTGGTGAGGCAACTAGTCTGGGAGAAAGAAAAACTCTGAATTCAAACCTGTTAAATTTCGCTTAAAAAATGACCTCGTGTCATATCCTGCCCGAGCGGAGGGGTTGGTAAATATGGTATTTCTGCTAATATATGTTTTTCATCATACAACCTGTAAACCTACGTGTGATGATCTGCCCTCATCAGCCATCAACCAGAATAAGAATTTTCCGTAATTCTATGGTTGGACATGAATGTTTTCTTAAAATGCTGTACTAATCATGTCCAACAACAGAATTACGGAAAATACTTACCGAAAACATGACAATCTTAGAACAACAAAATAACGAGGAAAAACTACAGATCCTCGAGGAACTACATATTAGGAACATACAACGCCAACTTAATTAATTTTGAAAACAGTGCTAATGTACTTAAATGTCTTTAGCCACTGTCGCTATCTATAGAAACAAATCCGAAAAGTAAACGCTACACAATACAACAGTACAAACGCTCATTCTTATAAAGTAGCAATGTAGATACAAAAGTTACATAACTTTTGCAATAGATCCGCCCCTGATGATGGCACAAACTTGGGAAGAAATCCTTGGGAAATAACTAATTATGTTCAATCAAATATGTATCAATTGAGAAATGATACCAATATATATATATATATATATATATATATTAGATACCCTGCCCGGTGACAAAAGCTGCTTAGTAGCCCCAGGAGTGGCAGTACTAACTTGAGCAACAGAAACTGTGTTGGCGGCTAATGAGAGCAGGGTATCGAATGTGTTTTCACACGTTGTATGATGAAATATATATATATATATATATATATATATATATATATATATATACATGTGTGTGTGTGTGTGTAAAGCAAAACCAAAACTAACCAATTAAATCACAGGGTCTATAATTGTTTGCGAAATAATATATCCAATATTTATTCCAAAGGTCACAAAAATCTTCATTTAAATAGATTTTAATTTTAATATTCATCTTAATTCAAGCTGTCCAACTTATTAGATAGAATGAGAATAGCTTACATTTTCATGGAAGAAAGATGTTTTACTTTTCTCTCTAATTTTTTGAACATTTGATTTATGGCTGGAGCTGTCATCCATGAGTGCCATAAACGTTTTTTTTTTCAGCTTATAATCCAGAAGACCACATCAAATTTATTTCTAATTTGTTCTCATTCAACGAGAAAATAATGATTCTTTTATTTTGCTATTTTGTAGACTTTATTTTCTTCAAATGTTTGTTAAGGTATAAAACAAGAATGGCGATATAAATAAATATATCAATACCCATTTATTTTTCATAGACAATCTGTATGCTTCCAAATTATTAAGCTTAGTTACACAGTTAAAAAAAAAAAATAAATACAATAGGCTAGAATTAAACATAAAAGAAACTGCGAATTGTCTTTATTTAATGATTAATGTGAGTAAACATTTCTGTCATGTTTTAGTGCATGAGGCCGAATTTAAAATTTTCTACCGAGGTCTGAATGGTGACGAACCACATGAGACAGTAAGGTGTCGAGCTCGTCGGAAATTCCCCGAACTCAACTCCCCAGATTTCCCTCTATAATCTTGAGCACGGTCTCGGAATCCACGGTTTTAGGCCTACTGAATTTTCCTGAACTTCGAGGTTCTTGCAACCCTTGCGAAATGTTTTCAGCCATATAGTTTGTATAATGTAACGTCACTTTTAACAAAGCCACTTTTTTAGTTGCTTCAGTTCTGTTATGGCCAAGTTCAAACTAGAAAAGTACGAGTTTCCTAATTTGAATGCAATGCACTTTCATGTGTTGATATCGAATCACACGGGATCGAAGCATATTAACAAGTACCAAAATATGGCAAAGTCTTTAACTCACCCAAGCAATTTATTTATTTACCCTGTTTCTCCCAACAAGCAGAATTTAACACAAGCTGAATTTATAAATGAAGTATTATAGGTTTAAATTCAGCCTTTTTTTCTTCAAGACCGTTTGCTTTACCAAGGTTAAAGAGCCCAGTGTGCCCTACTATTTACCCATAACTTGAGGGAGAATAGCTGGATTCATACCCTTTCCAAAAGTTTTACCCCTAAGTAAAATACAAACTGCTTCGTCACGGATTGGAACTCGGGCTGCCACGTACCTATCCTAAGATGGTAACCTTTACAACACGAGCACCTTCCTTGTCATATAGATCTGAGAAAGATGAATAACACGCAGTTGCGAATTGTAATAAAATTATTTTGACGAACGTTAATTGGGATCAATTTTCTAAGATTGAGTTAACGAATATCTTAGAAAGGGAAGCATGTTGGAATTCTCTGAATTTTCTTTCCGTTCTTACCGACTCAGCGGTTAGATTTTCTTGTAAATTACTTGACTTAGAGTTTATATGACGAACGCTCCTAAATTAATTCAACAAATTTATTTCCACGGATACCGCAGCAGATGCAGACATTACATTAATACCATTAGATAGACTACGTTTTAACTTCTTTCAGCGTCATAATCGACATTGTCAACGCATTTCCTTCTGCGAAGTATGACAGCTTACTCTTCGGGCTAGTAAGATTTCTCTGAATGCTAGATTCACTATTACATTATAGTTTTTCCTAAAGACATATGGGAATGTTGGTATTAATGAAATGGAAGCTTTCCGCCAGTAATTTCCTTTTGGTTTTACTTGTTACTGATAGCAGCTTAACGGCAATCTGGAAAAATGACGTCTGATATGTAAGCAGATAGGCATCGCTTAATCACTCCGCACGAAAACAATTACCCCTCTTGACATTCATCTATGTTTGCAGTGGATATTGGATCGTTCCGAAGGGAAGGTTATGCGAACATTTATAATTTAGAAAACGCAACGAATGTTATGTTTTAATGCTCGAGTTTGTCTTAACCATCTGAGATGTGTGCAAAATGAGTCCTTTGAAATTTTAGGATGATTCATCATTGAAAACTGAAATACACAAATACTTTGAATAGATTTGCAACGGCAAATTATCTGTATATCTGTCTTAAAATTGCTCTTCTTCTCAAAGCACACACACACACATACACACACACAAACACACACTCACGAACAGACAGTTTCGTTTATATAGAAGTGCACCTCTAAAATCAAACCTGAGAGTTCAAATCCTTTAGAACATCTTTTTCTTAACAGATCTATCTATCCATCTATCTATGTAAGTCAGTGTGTGTGCGTGCGTGTGTGCATGAGTGTATGTGTTCATGTGTGTGCGTGCGTGCGTGCGTGTGTGTGTGTGTGTGTGTGTGTGTGTGTGTGTGTGTGTGCGTGTGTGTGTGTGTGTGCATATGTATTTGTCTCATTCTCTAAATACTGAGCCTGCGTGAGTGAGGGAGAGACATACAGAGTATCATAAATAGTTCATAAGTACCTCGTCAACGCAGTAAGTTTTCTTTAATAATAAATATACCAAGATTTTATTATTCATACAATAAAAACGAATATTATAAACCGTTTTTCAATGCCTTATAATCGTTCGAAATCTGTAAAGAATTATATGATTAGGTAGTAATCCAAATGCCCAGTAGGTTGGGGCTGTTGAATACAGCGACTGTATCTTTGCAGAGGCGTAAGACCACCCCTCCCAACGAATTCCTGGGTATGAATGTGAACAATTTGATGGTGAGGCTTCAGTAATACTGGAGCTTTGGGGAATGCACTGCATACCTTCATTGCAATTGCTCTCAGGTCCACTCTAGTCCGGAGTTGTAGCACCTGATAGGGTCCTATCAATGGGTCAAATAGAACTTAACTGCGTACTTATTCTAAACTGAATTGTTTGAAATAAAACTGTTTTTTTATGCTCGACTGAATCGTTTGAAATAGAAATGTTTTTGACTATTAGACTGTTTACTGCTTCTAAACTGAATTGTTTGAAATAGAACTGTTTATTTGTATAAAAATGGATTTCACATTAAATAAACAACAAAGATTGATATGCCATAAAACTTAAACAAACAAACAAACAAAAAAACAAACAAACATAAGTATATCTTTATAAATATATATATATATATATATATATATATATAGAGAGAGAGAGAGAGAGAGAATTTTTTTTTGCTCGCAGAAGTGTTGTGGAGTTTCAGTACTGCAGTATTTTTAAATGATAATACTCAATGATATCCATTTTAATTAGATAACGTTCCGCTAGAAATGATATAAACCTGATACGGTTGGTTTAGAAAATTTCAAAAATATTGTATACATATTTATGAACCATACTTAATTTATCTATCTATTTATCTATCTATATGCGAGAGAAATGGTGTGTCTGTGCATAGATAGAATAGTAGATAGATAATTATTAAAACCTCAAAATTTGAGAAACATAAAATGCGAAATGGCTTTCTCAAAGAATGAAAACTAATAGAAAATTAGATTCGTTATTCAACAAGTGAACACGTCTAACAACAATCTCAAAATACTGAGTTGCATGACCAATGAATCAATCAATCATTCCGTTCAAACCCTCTGAACTTTTTATAGCGTTAAGTTGGTGTCGCCTTTTTCTCTCTACTGCAACTTTCTAAATAATTTTAAATACTTCACGTTGTGATTTTTAAACTAGTAACTTGGGAAAAAAAAGAATATGTAACCATGAACACTGATTTAATCATGAATAGCACGTGTTTATAGCAAAAAACTGAAAAAATATTATAAGACATACTTAAATACTAGATAGCGCACATCATTGGTTTATTTTCTTTGTTTAATGACATCTTAAAACCTGTGGGACATTAAATGCCAAAGATATCCTAGCAGAATACATCGGTGATAGAATTTAACCCAAAGCTGGTGAGGATAAGGAGGCTCACACCCTTTGGTATTACTCCTAAAAAGAACGCTAAGGAGCGACTGGAGTTCAAACTAACTACGAGGTCGTAGTTTTTACCAAGATGAAGACAAAAGTCCCTAATAAAATTAATACTCAGATTAAGAAGCCTCATCTCAAAAAAAGGATTCCAAATAAAGACAATTGAGGTCGTAGTCCAACACTTTAACTATTACTCTTTGTGGACTCTAGAAAACAAAACATAACTAGTCATTGCTATACTTTTTTGACTTGATAAAACACTTCGGAAGCATGCAGACTTTCAAGTACTATGCTGACACATTACCTCGTTTTGAAACAAATTTGGTTATCTGTAATGTGGGTCTATAGTCTAAAACGGAAAGTTTGACAAGATACCCTAAAGCTCTGTATCTAACTGAAAAATATAAGTGTATGTTTCCACTGGAACGATACACGCAATTTTTTTACTTCTATTTCTTGAGCATGCTTTTGAACAGGATAAAAAAAATGTAAAGGATTTTTTTTTTCTTTTTAATTCTTTTAAAAATTTGTTCAGGATCAAAATAGTGACTTCACTATGCTATTTAGAAGAACTGAAAAACTTGATCGTAAATTTGGTCGAGAGTAGATTAAGAGTTTGTTCAAATATTTACAAACACAATTTTTGATGGATTTTATATAAACATTACGATGTATAAAGTACTGACGACAGACATTTGAACAAGTACACACTCTTTAGGCTTTGCCATGCTCAATGTATTTCTCTGGGTTTCATTCTCTTTTAAATCCGATGAAAATCTAATATTCACCAATCTAATCGTTCCTGACAAATCTTTTGTTTCTGTTAAATAACAAGATTTCGTTTTCAGCCTGGAGTTGAACCATCCATTTGAATTACTGAACAATTGGTCTCACTGTCTGTCTGTCCGTCTTTCTCTCTGTCCCTTTCTGTCTCTTTGTCTCTTTGTATATATATATATATATATAGAGAGAGAGAGAGAGAGAGAGATGTCTCTCTCTCCCCCACTTCCTCTCTCTCTCTCTCTTTGTCACTCTCACTCTCTCTGTCTGTCTGTCTGTCTGTCTCTCTCTCTCTCTGGAATAATTCTAGTTTTTACGACGTTGATGTCATGGCTGTTGATTTTGTTCTTATTGTATAATTAGAATGTCGTTTTTAATTAATTTAAAGCATGTAATGTTAATCCTATGTGAACGGAATAAAATATCTCTCTGTCCAAATGGAACTACTTTAATATGATGGAAAAAGAAAACAACATTTAAAACAAATATAATATATTTACACTGAAGAAAATAGGAACAGGAATTTTTTTGTTTGCTTGAGTTATTTTATTATTTTTATTTATTTTTATTTTTGTTCATGGTTTAAATTGCAAACGGTATTAAAAATCTTTAAAATAAGCGCAGCTATGTTCTTAAATGGGATCTTGAAAAAAAGAAAGAAATTTATTATTAAAGTTAAAAATTGATAAAAAATAAATAAAACCTAACGAAAAAGCAAAAATATGGAATACAGAAATGTAAAAAAAAATAAAAAAAAAATCAAACGTAAATTAGGAAGAAGTCTTTGGAGAGAAGACATCTGTCTAATGAGAAAGTATTTTAACAGAGAAACTAATTTTGATTAACGCCTTTTTTCCTTGAAATTCATTTTCTTTCCGATATTCCTTTCCTTTTTCTTCTGCATTTATATAGTTTCATTCTTTATTATTGTTTCTTTAAATTTCTTTCGTATTCAGTTATATCAAATACGAATCATTTTAAAACAGACCAATTTGACCCATAGAAATGGTTTAATTTGATTTCTTTGTTCAATGCCATGTCAAACTGCATGGCTTATTTTCTGCCATAGCTATCCTTGTAGAAGAACAACAGTTATGCTATTTAACCCAGAGCCGAGGCGATAATTGGGTTTTATACGTATGCCGAGGATATTAATCCGACAATCCACGTACAAGCGTGTCTAGAATTCCAACTAATTTACTTCTGAAAAGCAATTCAGTACTTTCTCGATTGTGCCAAAGATCCTCCTCATATATATGACCGTAGTATTTATAACCACATCGGTTCAGATTGGATTTCAAACTAAAGGCATTGAAGAAAGGAATGTGGAACTCCCTAAATCCCCAGAACTGAGGTATCAGCGTCAGATAAAGGTAAGTATCATACTAAACGTATCCTTTTTGGTGGGGAAGGGTTCAATCCTCAGCACGAGAAAAAGACGGCGTATTCTGAGCTCTGTCGACAGGAGAATATTTGTTTGGTTTGGTTGGGTTTGTTTTATGGCGTATCAACTATTTTAGGTTATTTAACGCCAAATACTCCTTTTACATATATCTTTAATATATATAGTTCATAAACACATTTTATTGATTATGTTTTTAATCTAAAACAAGATCATTCTTTTGCACAGATTTAAAGAATTACACGGACATTTCTTTTACACATCAGACATTTGTTTAAACACAGTTAAATAATCAAACAGTTTTATTTCAATCAATCCAACTTAGCATAAGTCTTTTGTTTGCACTCAGGTTAAATGTCAAAACGTACTATTTGATCCATAGATAGGATCCTAGCGAGTACTTCCATTCTGGACGAGAGTTGAATTGGGATCGATTGCAGTGAAGGAGTACTCCTCTTTTCCCAAATCATCACCATCATAATGTTTACTTTCATATTCAGGGTACTCGTAGTTGGGTAGGGTCTTAGCTTTAGGCAGAGATGCAGTCAGTGTATTTTACAGCTCCAAATGACTAGGCTAACAATATTTGTAATTAAATGGAACTGTATAATTTCAAATGATGAACTTAAAGAACAGAAATATATACGAAAATCACAGTGAATTAATGTTTCTTTTTCTTTATTAAACCTAGATTAGTTTGACTAAAGGCCATTAAAGTGCGACTGCCACTTAGAATCACACTCGATAAACTAGCCTTGTTCTTTACGAGACCAGGCTATTTAGCACCTAATCAAACAATGTACTGTTTCAAATAATATGGTAAAGCGAATTTATTATATTGACGCTGCTGAAATCCTTTAATCTAACGTAGATAAGGATTGTAGGAGGCAGTCATTGTGTTACTGTTATAAACGTTTTAAGTAAACATGGCCACTCGAATTGAAATCCTGCACGAGGCTATTTTCATTTCACATAGCGTTAATACCGTTTGGAAAGTCATGAACCTGACTTTTTCCCCTCCAGTTATGGATAGATAGTAGTACAGAGCAAGATCTTAAACTTTAGTATGGCCACTGGAAATGTCTGTATTTAAAACTAGACCTGGAAAGGAATAGGGTCCGTCAGATTATTCCTGCCCAATACATCCTATATGAGTTGCATCCAAACCAGATGAATTGAGCCGTTTGTAAGAGGTAGTGATTATCAGAATACATTCTCCACTTATTAGTTCATCAGTGTTACTGAAAACTCGTACTATTCATCAGGTAGAACCTTCATGTTACATTAAGATGGAAAGATTGGTTTGGTTTGTTTGTTTTTATGGCATATCAACCTTTGTAGGTTATTTAACGCCAAATCCATTTTTATGTAAATAATCTGCTCTATTGAAAACAATTCAGTTTAGCATAAGTACACAGTTTAATTGTCAAAAACATTTCCATTTCAAACTATTCAAGCAGTTATATGTAATAATTCAGTTAAGTGTAAATACAGTTTTAATGTCGAAAGACAGTTCTATTTGAAATAATTCAGTTAAGCAATTTAAGAGTAAGTACGGTTTAATAGTCAAAAACGTTTCTATTTCAAGCTATTCAGTTTACTCAATTCATTTTAGCATTAGTATGCTGTTAGTTCTATTTAACCCATATATAGGGCCCTATCAGGTGCTACCACTCCAGGCCAGAGTGGACCTGGGAGCGATGGCAATGAAGGGGTACTCCGCATTCCCCAAAGCTCCAGCACTGCTGGAACCTCACCATCAGATTGTTTAGTGTCATATCCAGGACACTCGTTGGGGGGTTACCCCTCTGCAGAGGTGCAGTCAGTGTATTCTACAGCCCCAGCTGACTGGGCACTAAGATGGAAAGAGCTTGATTTTATTACTTTCTACAAAATGCTATGTTATACCCTTATGTTCATACAGATATCTTCCTACAAGTCTTCTTATTACTCGGTCTTTGGCACTATATGACATCCCCTTTAAAACCTCAGCCCACTCAGCTGTGGCTGTAAAATACGCCAACTGCACTTTTGTAAAGAAGTAAGAACTCCTCCATCAAGTGTCCCGCATCGGAAACTTGACAGCATCTAATGGTGAGACTTCACTCCTCGAACTTCGGTTTGTCCAGTAGGCTGGGGCTGTAGAATACACCGAATGCACCTCTGCTGATAGGTAAGACCTCCGAAACGAGTGTCTTGGATCTAACACTAAATAATATGATGGTGACGTTCCAGTAATAAATGCTCCCAGGTCCACTCTAGTGGTCGCCCCTGATAGGACCCTATCTATGGGTCAGATAGAACTAAACTTTGTACTTACACTAAACTGAATTGTTTTATATGGAACCGTTTTTGACATTAAAATAGTACGACGCTAATATAAATTGTTCGAGAAAGAACTGTTTTGTCATTTATTTGTATGTAGACAAAAATATATTTATACTAAACTAAATTGTCTGAATTAGAAGTGTTTGACTAAACAGAATAGCTTGAAATAGGAATGTTTTTGACTGTTAAACTCTGTACTTAAGATAACCTGATTTGTTTGTAATAGAACTGTTATTTTGTATAAAAATAGATTTGGCATTAAATAACCTACAAAGGTCGATATGTCATAAAACACAATCAAACGAACAAATAAACAAACAAACAAATAAACAAACAAACAAATAAACAAACAAACAAACAAATCAACTTTTGGTGAATGTGAGGTACCCCTTCATTGCTTTTAGTCACAGGTCCACTCCGATTCGATGTGGTTTTACCATTATTCTCCCAACTATGGGTAAACTAGAACTATTTAGTCATTTACAATAGCCAAAACGATTTAACTATCTACAAATAAATGATTAATACGAGAATTATTTGTATTCGATAACAATCCTTGAAACCCTTCAACTGTGCCAAATAGAACTATTGATTTTTGATAGCAATACAGGAAATCATATAGTTAAATGCAAATAGAACTATAAGTGTTAGATAGTACTTGAAAATACGTAACTGTCTTCAAATAGTACGATTAGTGTTGGATACCAATGCCACAAACTATTCAACAATGTGCTGATAGAGCCCTTAGTCTTTGATAACAGTACTGAAATCATTTAAGTATCTGCAAAAATAAATAGTAATATTTAGAATTTTTTCCATGAGAGCAAATAAAACTATAAATGTTAAATTGCCGTGCTTGAAACCACTTAAAGGTGTGTAAAAAAATGAACTACGGCTCGTTTAAAATATTATGTAACCTAAAAACTGTTCCCTTAAAAATCATATATAATAAATCTGTAAAGAGAAAATTGCATTAAATAATCATCTAGGGTTGATATGTCATTAAATTTAAACTAGTTAATCTAATCTATGTGTTCTGGTCCCTTCTACATTTATTGCTTGATCATTTCTATTATATTTTTCTTAAAACTTGGTCTGCTCTTTTATTTATGGTAGTCATTTTTAAGTCTTAGAAATATTCTTAGCCTTTCTTTTTTCAATGGTACTGTGTGACTGAGTTACTTTTCTGATGATTTAGTTTCTCTCTCTCTCTCTCTCTCTCTCTCTCTCTCTCTCTCTCTCTGTACAGTACAAACACACACACACACACACACACACAAACACACACACACACACACACACACATATATATATATATATATATAGTCTTGGAATGCTAAAGGATTTAATGACCTTACCGTCTTACTTTTGTCTCCTGATTAATAATGCCATAGGTATTCTAAGAAATGGAAGACATAATCATCAAGTGAAACTTTATCAATAAATAAAGATAAATCCTCTATCGTCCGGGGATTGTGTTTTTATTGTTTAGAATATATAGAAATATTGCTCAGGAGACAACAATGAGAAAGCAATATCCTACTTCCCTTTATCTTATATGAGTACATACGTGGTGCCTTCAATAAGTTTCCTGACTTTTTTTGTATAGGCATTTAAAATTGTTGTAGACTCTTGAGAATTCAGTATGTTATTGCTATACATCTTATGAGATGACTAACCAATTTATCTGATTTGAGGTTCAAATGGACAGCTAAAGCAGGAATTGGAATACATCCTACTAAATCCTGATTGTCACAGCTGATGAATTTCAAAAATGCAATCTAACACTTTAGAAGAACGATATGAAATAAAATTATATTTTAAACTTGGAAAAAATGCCACAGAAACGTATGGAATACTTCAGACTGCTTTTGGAGCATCTTGCATGAATCGAGCACCAGTTTTTGAGTGGCATAAGAGATTCAAGGAAGGCAGGGAGTCTGTGTAGGAATGATGAGAGGTGTAGGAGGAGTAGGAAAGTCAATACATTAGAGTTGATTGACCAAAAGTGTTAGGATTAGGGTTAGGGTTACTATGTTGTAGATTTAAGGGAATTCAGGAAGAGATTCCTTCGGAGGTGGCCAGCACCCTTCAAATCTTGTCAGTGGTATTTCCACCATGGCAGTGCACCAGTCCACAACTCCATCCTTGTCACAGACTATTTGACCAAGATGCGCATCAAGACAGTTCGTCACCGTCCTTATAGTCCAGGCCTTGCCCCTTGTGACTTTTGGTTATTAGCTAAGCTCAGAGGCTGTTGTTATGAGACAATTGAGGAGATGAAAGAGGCTGTGACGAAGGTCATTGACACACTCAGACAATACGACTTCCATGAGAAAAGGTTGGAACGGTACAACAAGTGCATTGCAGCCAGATGAGATTACTTCGAAGGGGACTAGAGTTTCACATGTGTAGTATCAATAAAAGTGACCATATGAAAAAAATCTGGAATCCTCGTACAAAAACACAATATCATCGCATTACTGAGGTTGCAGTTAAGCATAGCACAGAAAATGAGTTTTATGTTCTGGCTTGTCTCAAGTCGACCTATATATCCTATAAATAATTTGCCCGATATAACCATCATCATTATGCTGATTTAATGCATTCCTTTGATTGCTTCTTTTGCACTGTCCATCCCTATTAGCTGTCATTCTGGTCATAGCTTCTAAATGGTATTTAGTACATGCAAATTGTTCCAGTATGCAATTTTTTGCTGGTCGGCTAATATTGGTAAGTTCAATAAAAAGTAAAAGAAGTAAAAAAAGGAAACATTGCTTGTTAGTTAATTCTCACGTCTTTTACAGTGTCAGGCATGTTTTGTTTGTCAGACTGGAATGGTTTACGAGATAGGAGGAAAGTGACCGTATAGTTGCTGTTTTTTTTCGATTGATGCTTCTAGGATTTGTCCAAAACGGTGTGTACTCTTCTTGTGGAGTTCCCATGTAACTTACTGTTCAAGTCATGCTCTAGTGGCACGCCACATTGTGGAAAAAATTCTGTTTTATTTTATCAAAGGGATCATATTTCCATATCATCGATTGCCAATCGATAGCAATCCGCGGCCTTGTAAGGCGCTCGTGGACATAGCTTTCAGTTGATGAGATATTGCTTTCAAGGTATGTGAACTTGTCTTCTCATGCTTGAAGCTTTCTTCTAAAAGTGGACATGGCTCTTTTTGTTTAAAACACATGAACTCTGATTTATCAACGTTCTCGTAGAGGTCAACACCTAATATTGCTTGTTCCAGGCTATATACCTGGAATTCAGCTCATGCATTTCTATCTGCGCGAACAGACACACAATCAGCGTAGTTTGCATCTATCATATTTTCTGCAGGATGCCGTCTGCCACTTGTCTCTTTTATCAATGTGAAACCATTTTTATAAGATTTATTCAGTTTCTTTACACGTCATCTAAACAGATTATAAATTGATACGCAGCTAGGGTATCTATGTCACAAAGTTGATGTCGCCCTTGTGTTAGCTAGCCATATCTTCTGTGTTTTTTGAAAATAACCTTTATTGCCGTAGCACCTTTTTTTGAGAGACCATAAGCTTGTAGTATTTGCTCTATCTTTCCTCTGTCTTGAGAATCAAACACCTTGGAGAATTTTATGAACAACTCTGAAGTCTCGAGATGATTTAATTGTTTTATTTTCTCGCAGTAGTGAAGTCAGTCTATAAAAGTTAATGAATTATAATAAATATGTTTAAAAGACACAATTTTAACATTTTAATGTTTTTGACATAAAAGTTTATTATAAGTTTTTGAAATGTTAAAAAATCCATCGTTTAAAAACATTTCTCATTATTCATTGACTTTTAGATTGTGAACATTAATAAAAATAAAAACAAATAAACTCAAAATGTAGCAGTTTCCAGAAGTCCGTGACAGGAAGCAGGAGCGACGCATGCCAAAGAAAGAACCTTCCCTGCGCAAAAGAGAAATTGTACCGCAGTATCCCTGAAACAGTAAGGGTGCTTTGCTACTCGGCTGCTAGTGGAGAACACGGGTGATGATCGGGTTTTGTAGCCTGTAACTTAGCCATGTCTGCTGTTAACAAGGCAAAACGACCGAAACAAATATTACTAAAAACACCAACTGGACATAACCACCGACTTGGAATTATCCCCCACCGAAATTGACAAATACATTTCAAAGCCTTGTTTAGGGATGACACTTTTTTTTCTATTGGTCCAGAAATACATTTTCTCAACATAATAACCATATGAAACCTAAAAACAAATTTGAATTTTAAAGATATCTTCTTCCTTCCTCTCTTCCTTCATTAAAAGGATAAATTTCCATTCCTCAAAGACCGACTTTTCTAATTAATATCATCTTTTAAAATTTGAAAATATTCTTAAACAGTGAAACTTCTCTCAATTACATGACTATCTTTAAAATATTTGTTTGTATTCAAAAGCGGACTCGTCAGTGCTATTTCTGAAATATAAATAGTCTTTGAATAAGCAATTCATCATCCAATGTTTACGTGTCTATGTACTCCTACTCACTCACGTATTCTGACAGAAAACGTCTTATTGATAATTTTAATCAATTTTCCTTGTTTATATAAATGGAATGCATGTAAGGATTATTGGAGTTTAAGAATATTCCATAGGTTTTTCCCCGGATTCAAACTTTTTCGATCATTCCCTGGAAATTATCCACAACTGGATTAAGACATGGGTATTGTCTTCAGAAAAAAATGAGACACAAAACTATTTTCTAGAATGCTAAGTTTTGAATTACATCAATTAATCAAAGCAAAATTTGTGTACATTATTTTCACTCATGTGTGCATCACAATCTCTAGAAATCAACAGGTTGAATTTTAAACTGTTTTTCTAAATTCAAGGACTGTTTGGTCAAATGATCGTACCTACCTCAATCCTAACTTAGTTGTCCACCCGCCAAAAGCTGTCAATCATATTAAGTTGGCACAACGGTTCTGGGTGTGATTTCTAATTTACTTTCTCAAATCGTACATTACGTCTCAAATAATATTACTATTTTATCATTTACCTCTTCACGGCCATTACTCCAAGGTTTACTGAGATCCAGAGTGGTAGTGAGTCAAATAGATATGTTTAAAAGTAATATCTATATCAAAGTATTTACTTGAAAAAATAAACCTCGTAAAAAACAACAACCAAAATATAAATATGAACGAACGATAAACATGATTTCCTAAACTCCAGCAACTGAATAACCATAGACGTATTGAAATGCCGTTAAACAATCTGTCGTGAGTGATGTTTTACTTGGAGTTATAAAACATAGTTTAGTCTCATACTGATGCCTTAGAGTGCTTACATCACGGGCTGATACTAAGTAGTCATTGATATGAGAAGGTTTACTGTTTCTTAACTTCTCTAATCTGACAAGAACCAGAATTTTCAGCGTAACTTGGCCGTAAAGTAGTTGGCTTTTTACATATTTTTCTTTAAAATATTTCTTGTAAAATCTACCGAAACGTGGCAACAGCTCGTCCTGCTGCAATCAAAGTATCACATCTTAATATGTATATATATATATGTGTGTGTGTGTGTGTGTGTGTGATTTTCTTTTTCTATCTAAAATATTCAATTGTATTTTATTGGCTATTGTCTGCGTACTTTTATTGGCGCTGATGGCGAATAAAATGGTTTTACTTTATTGAATTTAATAGTTTTAGCGCCATTTATTTTACAGTCTTCACAGCATTTTTAATATCATGTGATATTCTTCTTTCTGTCAGTTTTTGGCGTCAGTTATTATCAACCGTCAACTTTCCCGTTTTCTCCCAAGAAAATCTAATGGCAATAACATTATGCTTATTTGACTAGTATTAATTTTTCAAGTTATTTTTTCTTGTTGCCTTATTGTTTGGTTTTATTGATTTTAAGTTTATTAATATTCCTTTAACCGGGCCATTGGCCAAATGAGTAGAGTGTTCACCAATGGTCCATGAGACTGAGGTTCAATCTCAGGTCGAGTCATACCAAAGACTCAGCATTGGTACTTGACACCGCCCTTTTTAACACTCAGCATTTTAAGGTAAGGATCAAATGTAAAGTGGAGCAATCCACGGAATGGAGTAGAGCCCCACCGACATCTCGGTATAGTAGCTATTTAAAACGAATATTTTGGCTCTCTCTCGACGAAGGTCGCCAACAACAACTTATTCTCCTTACAATACTTTTTGATAATTTTCGTGACATTATCCTTGTCTAAATTGTGGGGGTATCCTCGTGGTGTAATGGTTAAAGCGATGGACTGTGGAATCGTAGTACGCGAGTTCGTAATCCAGTCGCGCTATTACGTTCACTTTCAGGCAAATACCCTTGGTAAAGGTATGAACCCCCTTACCCTCCCAGCTATGGGTTAAATAGTATCACTACTATTCTTCTAGGAGAATTGCTTTGGCATTAAATAAACTAAAAAGAGTTGATATGCCATTAAATAAAGTATCCACCATCAAACCATTGTCTAAATTGAAGAATTATTTTTCTTAATAACGTAGTTTTTCTTTTCTTCTTTTTTTTTGATAATCTTTTTATTTGAATGTATTCTAGAATATTTTTTTAATAATTTTTCTTTATTCTACTTCTTACTTCTCCTCTTCTTCCTCTTTGCGCAGTCGGCTGGGGCTGCAGAGGTCTATGACCCCACTGAATGAGTATCCTGGTAATGACACTAAACAATTTAATGGTGAGGTTCGAGTAATGCTAGAGGTTTGGGGAATGCGGTGTACCCATTCATCATTGCCATCCCTTCCAAGACCACTTTGGCTCAGAGTGGTAGCACCCAATAGGGTCCTATCTATGGGTCAGATAGAACTAAAATGTGTACTTGACCTAAACTGAATAACTTAGAATAGAACTGCATTGATATTTAAACTGCTTACATATACTCCACTTATACTAAACTGAATTACTTGAAATATAAATGTTTTGACATTCAACTACGTATTTATGCTAAACAGAATTGTTTGAAACAGAACAGTTTTTTTACATTTAACTGTGTGTGGATAAAAACTATACTTATACTAAACTGAATTGTTTGAATTGGAATTGTTTGACTAAATTGAATAGCTTGAAATAGATAGGTTGTTAACAATTAAACTGCATACTTACGCTAAACTGAATTATTTAAAATGGGTCTGTTTTTGACATTGAAACTGTACTTACACTAAACTGAATTGTTTCAAATAGAATCGATTATTTGTATAACATCGATTTGGCATTAAAAAACCTACAAAGGTTGATATATCATGAAACTTAAACAACCAACAACAACCTCTTCCATTCTTCTTCTTCTTCTTCTTCTTCTTCTTCTTCTTCTTCTTCTTCTTCTTCTTCTTCTTCCTTTTAATCTCCTACCTTTCCATTTTTATTTTATTCTAAGTTTCCGTATCATTTCAATCTTTTTCTCGTTCCTCAACTTTTTTCTGCCTTATTCCTCTTATTATTTCATGACTTTGTTTATATTCTATCAGTATTAGTATTGTGAAACCGGACAATAAGTTATTACTTGATTAAGTTTTTCGTTCACATAATCTGCATATTTGGTTTCATCCGTTTTTTATTATGATTGCCTGATAGTTTCAATTAGGTTGGTTCTGCTCCAATGCTGCTCTTATTAACCCTTTTGTCTCCCCACTTGGTTCCACACTTACTAGCCATCTATTAGTTTTATTATATCGATATCAGCATTTGTAATAGTTTGTGCATATCGTCCAAGTCAGTTTGCTCTTCTCGGACGCTTTTTAATTGAATTAGTCCATGTATTAATGCTTCTTTCTTTGTTTTTGTCCCCTTATTGCTTTATACGGTTTATCTATTTCTTTCGGTGTGAAGTCGAATTGTTTTGCATTGATTAATATTTTTTATTCAATATATTTTCATTTGCTTCTCGACTATTCTTACTAATTAGAACATCCAAGCATCTTCCTCAATTTTCGCTCCAGTTGTACATAAGTTATATATCTGTAATATTATACATCTTCCGAGATTTCCACACCAGCGTAAGCTGATGCTTTTTCACTCGAGATCTAGTAAGAGTAAGTGTCCTTAGGTCACCAGGACTCTTCTCAGTATTATGACTGATCTCAACAATATTGTAGCCTGGATGGTCTCAGTTCGTCGTCTTCTTTTCAACTCTTCCAGTATCCTTTTCAAGATTTAGTGACCGTTCATAGAGTGCCAATTACAACTGGTATCACCATAACACCAAGATTCCATAGCTTTCTTAATTATCTGGCAAGATATAAATGTTGGATATTAATTTGAAGACCCCCTTTGACATGTCGACGCTCCTGAGGAAGTCGAAGACTGGGAACAAAAATAATGGGATATGCACCTTGTGCGAAACGCAGGTGTCCCCGGTGGAAATTACGCGTAAATTGCATGGGTGATTACGAGCATTTTGTAGGTGGCATGCTAGAAGGGGCGTAATGACGTTCGATGTACAAGCAGCGGATAGGAGGAGATATGACCTCGTAAAAATATAGTGAGTGTCCGGAATATAATATAACCTGGGAGATTTTGACCTGAAAAGGAGAGTGAAGAGGAAAACGGTTCACAAAAGATCCGTAACGTTCGCCCCTGGGTGTATGCAGCTCAGCCATCTTCCTTTCTCTCTTACTTTACCCATCTGTACGACTTATATTTTTATATATCAGTGTTGGTGTCTTTTTCTGCAATACAACATAGGTAATTGTCTATCTTTAGACTTTCTTTAATTTTCAATCTCTGATACGCTGGGACCGCAGAATTCTCTATAAGGTAAATTCTCGTTTTTTTTTTTTCAGTGTATCATTTTCCGCACTCAGTCCTTTCTAGTCTTATACACCCTGGGCGCTAATTTGCAACGCTGGCTTATCATGTGATTAATCATTTCGTTTTTATCACTACATTATCTACATCCGACATTTTGTTGCGTTTATCGATTTTTGTTGTAATGTAGAAAAGTAAATAAAACTGGCGACCGTAGTCGAGGGACGTTTTGTGTTGCTATCAGATGAGATTCAGTTTCTCTCTTAAGATTTCCTTTCGTCCAGGTCTACGCGTTTGAGATTTTGCTAGTTTGACGCTTGAAATATCCGTGCAGTTGTTTTTCTTTCCACTTCTGTATCAAAGTGTCTTTGTCCTACGTTGTTTCTGCAGAAACTATTTTCCCCGCTCTTTTTAATGTTGTCCTCACGTCCTCGTACTGAAGCATCCGAGCTACCTTCAATGCCGGCGACTGTTCTTCCTCTTTTTCTTGACACATACTCTGTCTTGTGCATCATTATTAACTTTCTTGTCCTCCGGTCCATTTCTCTGAGTTCTTTCCTTGCCCATTTTATGAATGGTCTCGAGTATCTTACAAGGGATACTGGCCAAGTATTTATACCTTTGATGAGATTTCTGCCTTAAAGTTTGATTTCCAGGAATTCTTTTATTGGTTGAGGTACTCTTTTTATTGTTTTTTTCTTTCATCAATATTTCCCAGTACATGTATTTATCCTTTTCTCAAATCATTCTGATTCTTTCTTCTTTTGGAGGTTCTATTCCTTCCGTTATCTGTCTTTTCCGCTTTTCATTGCACATATTTCTATACAAAGTTTCATTCATCTCCAATTCTTTTTTTCATTTTTTTGCAAACAAATTCATGTCGTCTATGGATATAAGGTTATAAAATCTTTCCTTGTGATTTTGTAAATGTTTTGCCCCTATTGCACTCCCTTGGCCAGTAAGTGAATGGTATTATTGCTATTAAAAATAATCATAGCGAAAGCGTTTCTATCTTGAAGAAGCTTCTCTGGATTTTCACCTCAGCTAAAGTTTTTCCTCCGGCTGTTAATTTCACTTTCTAGTTATTCATGTAATTAGAGATGAATTCTTTGACTTTGTCAGATATCTTGTACATTTTCCAGCAAGATATAATCCAGGTTTGTGAGATTATACAATAGGCATTTTTGTACTCGTTCTCCGCAATGGCTACATTTTCCTACCCCGCTTTGCTTTCCTTGAGGATGTGCTGATCAATATATAGCAATTAATATATAGTAATCAAGAGGCTCCTCTTGTTCCCATTTACATCTTTTCTCTTCTTCCTGAAACAATCCTCGGCTACTCTCTGAAGTTAAGATTTTTCACATCACAGGTAAACATAGAATCAGTCTATATTTACAGGATATGTTTTACGGGATCAGATGAGGTGTCACCTTACTCATTCCTGTATTTGTGTTTCTTCAAAGCGTCAACTTGGTTCCAGAACCAGTCTGGCATGGACAGATATGAATTTTAAAACAAGAATCCATGTATACTATCATGGCCTGGAATTTCCAACTCGGTGTTTTTGAACGATTCCAGGGGTAATTCAGCCTTAGGTTTTTCCTCTACACTTTGAATTTTTTTCATGTTATTTATCCATTAAATCTTTCTATTATTTTCTTTCTGTTCCCATATTTTACTTCAAAATAATTTTGCTTCCTTTGTATCCCGTTGATGATTCGTTCTCATGCATTCTCCTCCAACTTATTATTAGAAAAAAATTTTTCGTTATTTTGGAAAGTCCTGTTTTGATGGTCTGCTTTACTCTGTTTCGTTATCTTTTAAGTCTCCCTTCTCTCGCAAGTATCTTTTGGTTTATGTCTTTACAATGTATTATCAGATTTATCCGATGTTTGGTTTTGGTCATTTCCCTCAAACATTTTCCTGCACATCTTGTCTTCTGAATCACTTTTCCTTGTTGAAGAAGTTTCTTTTCCTGTCTTTCTAGCCTAATTTCCCATCCAATTTTTGATATTAATGTTTTTTAGTGGAACATTTGATCCGGCATAAATAACACGTTTAGTCTGTCATTTTGCTTGTTTTTCCGGTCTTTACCATGTCCTTTTTCCAGTCTTGGTTCCAGAAGGATTATAATATTGTCTTTTTTCAGTCATGCTTTTTTTTATCAACTCAACATTTATTTTATCTTCTTGTGTTGATATCAGTTCTGTGGTGCTGGTATGTGTGAAATTTTGGTTTTCATTATTTTGCATTCCAATTCAGTTGGGGGCTCTTTATTAGTATTTAGTATTTCGATTCGCCGAGGAGGATCTTGTTTATATTTTTCCTTATTTACGTTTTGTTAAATTTCTTGCATCTCAAGGTCAGGAAATTAACCTTTATTTCATATTATTCTAACTGGTTCGGCAAGTTTTTGACTTGCTGAATTAAATCAAGTGGATTCTCTACACATTTCTATCAATCTTCAGCCATACACGCTTTTTGAGTAGGATTTCCCTTAAAATAACGGTAAGATTCATGTTTGTCAGCTTTACATTTTGGGGTTGGTGTTTCTGAGTTGAGTAGTTAGTTTGGTCATTGTTTGAATTTCAGGTATTCAAACAGCCAATATTCGCAAATGCTCAGGTCTTTATGTTGGCTATAAAGGGAGCACCAACCGATCATGAAGCTCTGAGCTGTTGTTTGGTTCCGGTATTCAATTAAGTTTGGATTTATCATTTTTCATGGATAGAGTATTATGGATATACCGGACGCAAGGATTGGTTAGTATCGGTTTTTCCGTCACTTACACTTACACCTTATAATAGATAAGTTTTAACCTACATAAATCTTCGCTTAATCTCAAGAGTGGAGATTTTTGGCATTTGTTGTGTGATGAGATTTATTCGCTTGTTTATTTTGTCTTTTTTCTAAATAATTATTCTAGATCTCCGACTCACTTTTTATATTTCATCATTGGATTCTAAATTCAAGTAAAGATGGCTGCGTTAAAAACTTAGCTCTAATTCATTTAATAATAAGATATCAGAATTAATTGACGCTGATGTTTACTAATAAATTTCCACGACTTTGACTGTCGTCAACATTCTGCTTTGAGTAATTGTTAATTCATATTTTTGATTAGACAATCATTATTACATGCACTTACGTCCGGGAGCGGGCATTTTCCCGTATTTTGGGGTGAAAGAAATCATTGTTTTTTTTTTCTTCTTTTTCTATCTCCCACCACCACGATTTTCCTTTTTTGGACATTGAACATTAAACTCAAGTAAAGATGAGAGTATTCAAACTTTACACATTAATTTGATGATATATATTGGCAAAAGAAATCAATGATAATGGATGATAAGTTTACTGATAATTTCCACTATTTCAGCTGTCTTCTATTGAGATTTATTTTTAGTTTCTATTTTCACCTGGTTATTAGTCAAAAGCTTGGGTTAAGGAAAGAAGTGATGATATACGAGGTGCACACGATAAGTTTCCAGACTTTTTTCGTGTGGGAATTTAAAATTGTTGTAGACACTTGAGAATTCAGTATGTTATTGCTATACATCTAATAAGATGATTGACCAATTTTTATGATTTTAGGTTCAAATGAACCACTATAGCAGGAATTGGAATACACCCTACAAAAGCCTGATAGTCACAGATGGTGACTTTCAAAAATGCTATCTGACACTTCAGAAGAACGATATGCAATAAAATTCTGTTTTGAACTAGGAAAAAATGCCACTGAAATGTTTGGAATGCTTCAGACTGCTTTCGAAGCATCTTGCATGAATCAAGCATCAGTTTTTGAGTGGCATAAGAGATTCAAGGAAGGCAGGGAGTCTGTGTAGGGATGATGAGAGGTGTGGGAGGAATAAGGAAGCCAATACACCAGAGTTGATTGGCCAAAGGTTTAGGATTAGGGTTACTATGTTGAGGTTTTAAGGGAGTTCAGGAAGAGATTCCTAGGGAAGAGGCCAGCACTCTTCAAATCGGGTCAGTGGCATTTCCACCAGGACAATACACCAATCCACAACTCCCTCCTTGTCGCAGACTATTTGACCAAGATGGCCATCAAGACAGTTCCTCACCCCCCCTTTAGTCTAGACCTTGCTCCCTGTGACTTTTAGTTATTTCCTAAGCACAGAGACTGTCGTTATGAGACTATTGAGGAGATGAAAGAAGCTGTGACGAAGGTCATTGACAGGGTCACACAAGACGTCTTCCATGAGGCCTTCCAGAAATTGCTCGAACGGTGCAACAAGTGCATTGCCCATACCAAAAAAAGCCTAGAAACTTATCGTATGCACCTCATATATCTTATTTTCACCATCTTTTGGGGTGTTTTTTTTTTCATTCACATTGTTAGTATTCTCCAAAGAACATGAGCAGATCTACAAAAAGCATTTGGGGGGGCATTTCATGGAGACAACTACTAATACTACAACTACTTAGTAGGTGAACTTGAACTGTCTCATCAACCGAGACAGGCATCGATACGCGACTGGCAAAGGCATGGACAGCTATCGATCATATGGAAGTCAGACCTGACCGATAAAATAAAGCGCAGTTTCTTCCAAGCAGCGGTCGTGTCGATATTGCTCTATGGATGCACTACATGGGCGCTGATTAAACGTATGGAGAAAAAGCTTGTCGAAAATGCACAAGAATGCTGCAAGCAATATTGAAGAAGTCCTGGAGGCAACTCACCACAAAGCAGCAGCTGTACGGCCACCTACCACACATCACAAAAACTATCAAAATTAGACGGACCAAACATGCGGGACACTGCTGGAGAAGTAGAAAGAAGCTCATAAGAGATGTATTCCGGTGGACCCCTTCACATGGCCGACCAAAGGCAGGATGACCAGCTCAAACCTACATACAGCAGCTCTGTATAGATACGGGATGTAGCTGTGAAAACCTTCCGGAAGCAATGGACGATAAGGAGGGGTGGCGAGAGAGGGTCACGGATATCTGTGCTAATGACGCGACATGATGATGATGATGATGATACTTACTTATGATAACTCAAGCAGTGAGAATGTATCGTCAGTATATAGGGATGAAATTTGGAATAGAAAAATGCGTTATGCTAATGAAATACGGGAAACGACACATGGTGGAAAGAAAGGAACTACCAAATTAAGAAAAAAATTAGTACGCCCAAAGAAATGGAAACCTACACATACATAGAAATATTGGAAGCTAACACCATCAACAAGTGGAGATGAAAGAAGCAATTTAAAAAGAGCTCCACTGGTGAATAAGAAAGCTACTCGAAACCAAATTATATAGGACTGAAGATAGAGTTGACGCCTCAATACAAAGACTCAAAGAGTACTAAGAAAAGCGCAGAGGAAGACTTATTACAGCCAACAGAAACTATACTGATAACACGAGGAACGAAAAAACTAGAAAACTAAACTGGCAACAAAAACAACTCTATGGACATTTTAAGTAACAAAGACGTGATATTCCACACGAAAAAAATTGGATGTGACAAAAAAAAGTGAAACCTTAAAAAAAAACCGAATCCCTTCTAATAGCAGCACAAAATAACACCATTAGAACCAATCATATCAAAGCTGGAATAGATAAGACGCAACGAAATAGCAAATGTAGATCATGAGGTGATTGAGACGAAACGACCAATCACATAATAAGTGAATGTAGCAAACTAGCACTGAAAAAATATAAGACTAAACTTGACTGGGAGGGCAAGGTGATCCACAGTGAATTGTGTAAGAAATTTAAATTAGACCATAGGAACAAGTGATATATGCAGAACCCAGACTCTGTCCTGGAGAATGAGAAACAAATTCCTCTGTGATTTTGAGAAACAAATGGATCACCTAACCTCAGCTAGACGACCAGAAATACAGATAGTCAACAAAAAAAAAGAGAATTTGACAAATTGTAGACTTTGCTGTCCTGGTTGACTACAAAGTAAAATTGAAAAGAAAAAAAAACGAAAAGAATGATAAGTACTAGGATTTTGCTAGTGAATTAAAAGAAATGTGGAACATGAAAGTGACGGTGATAATAATTGTGTTCCGATAACTCGGTACAGCAAGCAAATAATTCGTAGCGGGACTGTAGAACTTGGAAATAAGAGGACAACTCGGGACCATCCAAACTATTAAGATCGGCCAGGATACTTAGAGGGGTCTAAGAAAATTGAGGAGACTTGCTGTCGCTCAAACTTCAAGGAAAAAGCATCAGTTAACGATGGTGTAAAAAATTCTCCAAAGGGGAAAAATAATAATAGACATACACAAATTTCTCTAGGATTTTGTGATAAAAACAGATCACCAAATAAGGACTAGACGACTAAACTTAGAGACAGCAAAAAAAAAAAAAAAAGAAGAAAAAAGAAAAACTGCCAAATAGTGTACTTTTCTGTCCTGTGCCAGACCACAAAGTACAATTGAAAGAAAGCGAAAAGAGAGAAAAATATCCAGAACTTGCTGGAGTACGGAAAAATACTGTGGAACATGAAGGTGACGGAGATGTTATTGTTATGGGTTCGCTCTGTATTGTTATCAAGAACTGGTAAAGGGCTCGGAAGAATTGGAAATAAGAATTCGTGTGGAAACAACCTAAACTACATCACTACAAAAATCGGCCAGAATACTGAGGGGAGTTATGGAAGTTTGAGGAGCCTTGCTGTCTCTCAAACTCCTGTGGAAAACAATCAGCTAACGCTGGTGAGAAAAAATTGTCAAAGGAGTAAGACAATTATAATAATAATGTACTCTAATCGAGTTTTTCGTGCTAGTTGTAAGTAGTGAGCTTAGCTGAATGATATCAATATCATCTTCATTTTCCAGAATTTTTTCAGTTCTTAGGAAAATCCAGATATCTATCAATTTTTGCGCATTTCTTTACTTTACGCTTTTCGCTTTTCTTTACCCAGTGATCTGCTAGAACTACGAAGTCTTCTCTTGATAATTTCCTTTCTTCTTATTAAGTAAAATTAAATCTTCTCTTCTGCTCAGGATTGGATGATCCTCTTTTATCTCAAAATCCCAGGGAAATAGATTTTCTGCACCAGTGGCAGACATGTTATTTTTTAAAATTTATTTATTTATTCATTTATTTATCTTTGCTTGTGTTGGTTTCTTTTCGGGAGTCTCTCTGAATGAGGTATTTTTTCCCTTTTGCTGTCCATTTCAGGATTTTTTCCTGTTATCGGCATTTGAGGGTGTTTTCAGCTAATCTGTTTTTGATAGATTTGAATAGTTTGAAGCAGAATCCAAGGATTCCATCGTACACCACTATTTTCCAGCTAGCAGTTTTTCTCAAGTGTTAATCTTAGTTGTATTTCCGCTTAATGTCTTTTCTCAATTCCTTGTAATTCATTCTTTAAATTCATTAATTTTTCAGCCTTCTTGTCGAAGTCCTATCTTTCTTCATACTGTCTTTTCCAAAAATGTTTTCGTGCAAATGCATCCCTCTTTCTAATTTCTTCATGGAGAGTCCCCAAGGCGTAATAGCGAACGTGCTCTCAAACAACATAGTAGCAGGGAATTCGAACTCTAGTCGTGCTATTACGTTCACTTTCGGACTAATAACCAAGGGAAAACTAGGAATTCCTTTATCTATCATCTGTTAGTTAAATAATACAGCTTCTGTTCTTCCATAAAGATTTATCATTAAACCACGTACAAAGGTCGATATTCCATTTAACAAAGAAACAAGATTAAAACATGAAGTTTCGTTTACTTGTTAGTATTTACTTTTGTTATTTTTCTTATATCATTGTATTTTCTTCCTGTATCTTCCTTAATATTTCGTGTATGTCTTCTTTATTCATTCTTCTAGTTTCGTTTTCTATCCAGTTTTTTTCTTTTTTCCTTTGAGTGTAATTTTCTTATTGGTATGTATATTAATCATTAAATACAATTTCTATGCATGTTACATGATTTAGCTTGGAGTTGTTCTTTGTTGGGATATTGGGGGGAGGATTTATTCACCTTTTCATTGTGTCCAAATTATGTCACTAAACTGGATGTGATAGTGACGCTGCAGTTCAACAAACTTGGAGAGAATGGAGTAACTCTTCATTGCAATTACTCGTAGATCGATTCTGTTCCGGAGAGCTTGTACCTGTTAGGGTCAAATAGATTTGTTATAAAATTATTCGTATTCGATTGTACGGCCTGCAAAAACTTAAGAAACAATCTAATAAAAAATGTTAATATGAACGCAGTTTCCTTACCTCTTGAGATAAAATAACCTTAGATGGTTGAACATGCAATGAAAGTCGATCAATCAAACAATCAGCTTTTCTCTTTCTAATTTGACTTTTTTGGTCTTGATTCATTGCAGTGAGTGATATTTTATTCAGTTATGTTCTGATTTTGTTCATCATGTTGTTTTTTCTTCTTTAGTGAAATTTAGTGCAGCATTGATGACGTCGGGATTCTCTATCCAGTGTCTTTTATAATTCTACATTTATTTTAATTGTTTTCGCCAGGTGTGTCTTCACGACTTACCTGTACACGTATCCGCAGAATCTGAAGATCTCACGAACTACCTTTTCCTTCGGACATTATTAATTACTCTACTAGTTTTTGGCTTGTATTTTCATTTCTTTCTGTTTAGTGTAATCCTTTTGGTCATTATTACCCGAGGACTACAAACTTCAATTTACTCTGCGACTTTTTCACATAAGCTCAGAAAATTTTCCTCTGGATTCAAAAAAGGCTCCTACATTTTCCTATAAGTTTCAAAGTATCCTGGTGGATTTTATCTTTGGTCTATTCTGGATGGTTTTAATTCTCAAAATCGTGTTCATCCAGACTCTTTACAATGTTCTTTGGGACTGTTCCAAGAGTTCCAACTATAACTGGTATCACTTTCACTTTCATATTCAACAAAATATTCAGCTCACACTTAATATGCAAGTATTTGTCCGGCTTTTCACTTTCCTGTTCATCTGCCACAGTAAATTCCATTATATGACAGGCCCTTTTCTTCTTGTTAATTAACACTAGGTGTAATCTTCTACCTTGAGTTGGATGATTCGTTTGTATTTCAAAGTCCCAGAGTATTTTAGGCGTTTCATTTTTAAGGTTTGTAAATTACTCTTAATCAGCAGTGAGAAATTTTAGTTTCTTGCACGATTCTCTTTCGATAACCTTCCCGCCTATTCGTGCCTGTTCTTGTTTTGATTCTATGCTTATTTCATTCTCTTATAATGTGATTTACAGATTCATCTTTATTATCACATTAACTATACTTGTTACTTTCCTGCGTATTATCATTTTTACTTCGACTTAATTATTTCATATAACATCATTTTATGCTGCTATTGAGATTCATTTTCTCAATTGAGGTTTTCTTTTTCTTAGCCATGTCCTAGTCATCTAATCCTATTTACCCACCCCTCCGCTCGGGCAGGATATGACACAAGGTCAATTTTTTTAAGCGGAGTTTAACAGGTTTGAATTCAGAGTTTTCCTTCTCCTAGACTAATTGCCTCACCAAGGCTGAAGAACCCAGTCTGTCCTACTATTTACCCATAGCTGGAGGGGGATTAATTGGATTCCTACTTTTCCCAAGAGTATTAGTGCTATGTGAAATGCAATCAATCTCGTCCAGGATTTGAACTCGTGTCGCTGTGTCCATTTCCTACGACGATAACAATTACACCACGGGCAGCAAGTCATCTAATTGACTGTATTTTTATTATTACTATTTTACTCCTGGCAAGGTTCTCTCTCTAGCTTTTACTTGTTGTCTCCTACTGTCGACTGAGTTAGAGTTATTAACCTCAGGTCTCCAAAACTCTTGTGTATATTTTAGCTGATCTTAACAATTTTATGGCTTTTAAGGTTGCAATTCTTCCTCTGATTTCCAATTCCTTCAATCTCTTTTTCTAGCCTTTGTAGGTAGTTTCAGGTCAGCCAATTGCAGTTGGTATCACAGTCACCTTCATGTTTCACATCTTCTTCGGTTCTCTGGCACTGTCAAAGTATCTGTATATAGGTTCGTTTTCTTTCATTTTCACTCTATGATCTTCAGGGACAGTGCAATTCATTTGATGAGAAATCTTTTTTTTTTCTAGTAAATTAACTCTAGGTCTTGTGTTCTGGCTGGTATTAAATGATCTTGTCTTATGCCAAAGTCGCAGAGGATTTTATCAGGCGCATTTACTAGATTATTATTATTATTATTATTATTATTATTATTATTATTATTATTATTGATAAAGACGCTATTTCTTATTGATATTTTTAATGTTATACCTTCTTTTTTCACTTTGCTTCTATTTTTTTTTTACTCGATACATTTTTTGTTCTTGTTCAAATTTGATTTTTCTTAATTTCTATGTTTAAATCTTAAGTGGTTTACGCGTTTAATTCTTCCTAAAGCTATTTATTTTTATTTGAGGCTTTTCTTGTTGACTTCTATTGAAATTTCAATATAAACCAGTGCTTAAGTATCGATTTGTTTTTGGACAAATCTGCATTTTATCGGTTTTCCGATTGGATTAGAAATTATGTCAAATATTTGATAGTTCCACAAATATATTAAATGCCAGTACAAATAGAGGAATTTTCTGTAAATAATGAATTGCACTTTGTGTATCTAAAAAAATAATGTTTTTGTCTGTACTGTATAAAATATCAGGTTGCTGGGTAGTAAATTTGATATTCATACTTACTGAACATGGGAGTATTTTCCATAAAATACGTCCCTTAGAGAGTGGCAGCGGTGTCATTTATAGGAGCCATTAGACAATAATGAGGAATACTATGATACTACGAATCACCTTTAACCATACAGAGTTTAATATTTTATGGTAAAACCTTCCCAAGGTTCCATTGATTACCAATAAAAAGATTTAGTATATATATATATATATATATATATATATATATGGGGGGGTATTTACCCAACCATTACCCAAGAGCTGAACACGTCGTAAGATGATCTTTAAGCTGAGATCAACAGGTTTGAATTCAGAATTTTTCGTCGTGACGGTTTAATACACATACATTAAAAAGCACAGTTTGCTCAACTACTTTCCCATAACAGAAAGGAAAATAGTTTGATTCACTATTTTTGCTTGGATTGTTTTAATGATTAGAGTGTTCGCCAATGATCCGGGAGACCGGGGTTCAATCCCAGACCGAGTCAAACCAAAGACTCAAAAAGTGGTACTTGATACCACCTTGCTTAACACTCAGTATTATAAGATAAGGATCAAGTATAAAGTGGAACAATTCAGAGAATGGAGTAGCGTCCTCCCCTACACCTTGGTACAGTAACTATTGAAACGGTATCCTTCGGGTCACGCTCGACTAAGGTCACCAATTTTATTTAATAGCGTTAAGGAAAATTCAAGCAGTCTCGTCCTGGACTTGCACTCCTGTTACCGTGTGCAATTCCTAAGAGGATAACCATTATATCAAGAGCACCTTCTATATACATGTGTATCTGTGTATGAGTGTGTGTTTGCGTTTGAGAATAAAAGAAAAAATTGACACATGAATAAAAGTTTGGTAAAAACCTAGTATCATTTGGCATTTTAGTATCCAAGTTTCATTTAGATATTTTAATATTCAAGTTTCTTTTAGGTATTTTAGTAACCTATTTTCCATCAGTTACTTTAGTATCCAAGTTTCATTTAGATATCTTAATATCCAAGTTTAACTTAATCATTTTGATATTCAAGTTTCATTTAGGTGTTTCCGAATCCAAGTTTTTTTTTTAATATTTTAGTATCTCAGTTTCAGTTCGGCACTTTAATATCGGGGTTTCATTCAAGTATTTTAGTGTACTGTGTGTCATTTACATATTTTAATATCTATATTACACATATGTATTTTGGTATCTAAGTTGACTTTAGTTATTTTAATATCTAAGTTAAATTTAGATATAGAAGTTTCAATCGGGCATTGTATTATCAAAGTTTCAGTCAGGTATTTTCGTATCTAGGTTTATATTCATGTGCTGTCAATAAAAATGTACACAAAAACAATGATTGTGCTTACTCAAAGAAGCCATGATGGACTGCAGCCCTTCAGTATGTAAAGAATTCACCGGTGACTGCGATAACGGAGAAGACAATCGTTGGCAGGGGAGGGGAAAATCACGAATTGTATTAACGTTAGTACCTTTCATTTTTTAATAATCACCGTTAATTCTTTGAAGTTAAAGAAAAAATAAATAAACAATGGACATCACTTGTGGGTTCGTTGTTTTGTTCTTCTAGAAACTGAACTATTCCCGTATCTTCGATGTGTTAAGCGATCTCTGTTCTCAGCAAACGTCTGTTTTCTCACACACCAGCTACCAAAATAGAAAAAGAGACTAAATCATGAAATCCCTCTTATATATATATATATATATATATATATATGGGGGGGGTGTTATTGGGTTCCCAGCACAGTCCACCGTCACTGCCACATTTGGTGGGGGATATTCTGTCCCTCATCAACTTGGTAAACTCGGTCCGACTTGTCGGATCAAGAATATCTGGTTAATAATAGCATCATAATACTCCCAGCTGACAAAGGCAATACTACCGTGGCAATGGGTAAAGTGCAATACTCTGGCGGTCTTGATTGGCAATGGTGGCTATTATAAAGTAAAGAAAGACCCGACCCTGAATACTGAAAGGAAGCTGTCACAGATCCTTGGTAAGAATAAAACTCTCATACTAGGAACAAAATACAGACAGCTGATTCAAACTTACAGCAAGCCACCACATATATATGAACTCCAAAAATTCATAAAGATGGTATTTCATTGAGACCTATTGTCAGCAACCGAGGTTCAGCATGTCACCCATTGAGCCGCTTCCTTGTAGAGATCATCAGCCCACTAACTGGCAAGTCCTCATCATATGTTAAGAACTCAGCCCACTTTGTGGAGAGAATCAGTGATGCCTTCATTCATTCTGACCAGATGGTAAGTTTGGATGTTGTAAGTTTGTTTACAAAGGTACCAACTGATGAGACACTTACTGTAGCACGGGATAAACTGACTGCAGATCCCTTGCTGGAAGAATGCACTTGCATCCCGATAAATAATCTAATGAAAATGTTGACTTTCTGTGTGGAGGCAACCTATTTCGGGAAAGAATCTGAGATATACCGACAAGAAGAAGGACTGGCTATGGGTTCGCCATTGTCACCATTATTAGCTAACATATACATGGGATATTTCGAAGAAGTGGCATCATGTTCTACATCACTTGGGGGGGCATCTATGTGGTTGAGATACGTAGATGACATATTCATTCTCTGGCCTCATCAGGAAGATATTAAGATATTACTTGATCAAATGAACCCAATCCGACCATCTATACAGTTCACTATGGAGAAAGAGCAAGATAACAAATTACCCTGCCTCGATGTATTAGTAACTCGCACAGTGCAAGGAATCGGGTCATCTGTGTATCGTAAACCCACCTTCACCGGACAGTACCTCAATTTCATCTTTCATCATTCATATATGGTAAAGAAAGGAATAGTCCGTTGGTTACAACATCGAGCAAAAACCATTAGTAGGGATACTGATGCATATCAAGAAGAAATGATTAGTCTGAGACTTAACCTCCATTGTAACAACTACCCAGAGAGAATAATATCGGCTGCAAAAAAAAAAACTGAATAGAAGAACAGAGGATAATAATTGTACACTCACCACAGTATATCTGCCTTATGTCAAAGGACAAGCCAAAATGATCCAAAACATATGCAGTCCATATGATATTAGGACAGTATTCACAAGAGATTCAACTCTCCGGAGATATCTCTTCCAGCTCGAGCCACCAACATAATTCAACAATATCAAGAACTGTGTTTTCTCCATACCTGGCAGTTGTGGAAAAAATACCATGGCGACATAGGTCACCTGCAAAAAATAAGGCTAGAAGAACATTGGAAAGCAGTAGTACGAGGTGAGATTGAAAGGTTGGGTCTGGCGGACCATATAAGGAAGGAAAAAGGAAACCATTTCCCTTTATTGGATGAAGTTGAAATAAAGCTGAACATTGGAGGATTAGACCCCTTAAGGAATCGGCACATATGGTAAGCCGCATTGACCAGCTGAGTAGATCAAGTATAGAGATAAATACAATATGGGAACCGATAATTAAAAAGGTTAGATTAAAAAATAACAATAAAGAAGAAAACAATAGTTTGAAAACTCTTACTGATAAAAATCATCAAATAAAACTTCTTATAATGCTTCTTGGATAAGTGTGAAAAACAATAACGTCATTATTTGCGAAAGATCTTCATATTTCTTGAACGCCTTGTTTGATCAACAGTCAAACTTTAAAAATGATTTCCCCGGCTGAATAATTTCTATGCCCAGATAAACATGGGACATTTGAGGAAGGCTGAATGTTGCAGCGGCCGAAACGTTGTGAAAAAAGCCATAAAGACGAAAACAATAGCCCAAAAACTCTTACTGATAAAAAAATATCTTGTTATACATAAACTCTGTCAATTAATTTTTTCTGCTGCTGGACTTTTCGATAACTCCTGTATTTGCACCCCAACATCATTGTTACAATTCTACACGAGTATTCGGAGTTTAAACAGGCGTCGAGGGACCGATGCTTCCTTGCTGGTTGTTGAATTGATTTATGACCTTAGATACTGTTAATTTTCCATTTCTTGTGTTTCATTCATTGCATCGACTGTAAAGGCACATGTAAATTCTCTTTTTGCATTTAAACTTATTTTAGCCTACTTTTTGTGTATTGCATAGTATAACTTTTAGCGAGCTGGACAAGCAAAAAACTCATAGATAGCTTAATTGTAACTGAGTTTCCGGTTCTAAGTAAATGTCGGATTTATATTTTCCTTTATTTTCTTTCTCCCTGTGATGGTTTCAATTCCAAAACAAAATTGCCAACTCAGTTGTCGGAATAAATGTAACTAAAATAAGAACACACACACACACACACACACACTCACACACACACACATATATATATATGTATGCATGTTTATATATATATATATATATATATGTGTGTGTGTGTGTGTGTGTGTGCTTGTATGTGCTTATTGGTGTGTTTCCTCTAGATTACAAACAAAGTTTGTTAAATAACTATTGTCATTGCTTTGCTAATCAGTTTGAGGTAAATTAGTCACTTGTTCATGAGACAAGTAATTTTTTTTTTCAATATAATTTCCATGGAATTTCAGTGTCTCTGTATCTTAATTAATTGGGAAAAAAAAGACATCTTGTCTCTCGATAAAACGAATATAATTCTAAACTTATTAGATATTCAGGGTAATTCCCTGTGTGTAGAGGCTAACGTGCTAGACTGCGACATCATAGTAATCGAGTTCAAACTCCAGTCACTCTATTACGTTCACTTTTGGACAACTACTTTTGGGAAAGGAATGGAAACCTTTTATCAGCGCGGCTAGGGGCTAAATAATATCATTGTCATTGTTCTACAAATATGGCTTTGGCAATTAATAACTCACTACGTTTGAATACCATTAAAAATAGAGAAACCACACGAAACCAAACCAGCTATTTATATGAACAACTAAGTAGTAAAAAAATAAAATTCTAGAATTACTTGATACGCTTTATAGAAATTTAGATAAATTTTCATCATCATCATCATCATCATCAATTCATCCTGACTGCACGGATTTCTCTGAGTCTCCCTCCCCATCCGTCCCTATCATCCATTGTTCCCAGTAGGTCTTTCAAACTGCATCTTGTGTCCGCACAGAACTTTCCACTCCTAAATATTTGTATTCACCCAAAAATTTCACAAGGAGATGATGTAACTGAAGGTCAATTTCTGAGCTGAGTATAGTAGTTTTAAAAGCAACGGCTTCATTTTCCTAGATCGTATCACCTACCAAGGCTAAAGACAATGATCTGTATTCCTACTTTCTCTAGATGTGAGGATTGAATGGGGATGTCTTTGAAAAAGATATTAAAGCGAAGTAAAACACAAACAGGCACGATCATGTTTCAAGCTCAGGTCTTAACAGAGGTTTGCCACTATGAAGCTGGGTCAGAAAGTCAGTCCATGGAGTTGAAACACATTGGTAGTTTAGTAAAAAAATCTCCTGGATGCAGCGATCGGTAACGTTTATGCTGACAGTCGTCTGGGCCAGGAAAATACTTATCACAATTTTCTTGAAAAAAATGTAACTATTGACATAGCTTCCTATTGCTTACTTCTAATGTGAAATTCTGATAAGGAAGGATATCATATTGAAAAAAAAAAAACAGCATTTTTCCTGCACAGAAGATTTTTTTTTGTTTTTCATTATTTTACTTCGATACATTGAAAAACTTTATTATATCATTTATCTTTATAATATATTCTTTTCTCGTTTATATGATAAAATTCTCTCGAACAACTAGAGGATGATGTTAAAAAAGCATCTGAAAAATATTTTTGCAAATAAGAAAAAAATGGCCTATTAATGTAAAAGCCCTTCAAACATTGATAAACTGGTAGCGCAAATTGTTCAAGGTGTGTTTTAGTGAGCAATATAAGCTATGTACCAATTACTCTTCTGGTAAGAAATTAGACAGTGAAATTAAATACAAATAAGTGTCGGATTTTCAGGAGAAAAAGATTTAGTGACATGAGGACACACAAAAAAGAAAAGATAGAACCAATGAAATACTGTGCAATGTTTACCTTGTATATGAATTAAAAAAAAATCCTTAATCATTGTACATACAATATCGTGGATATATGAATGCACTCCTGATATCTATAAATACATTTTACAACATCAAAAATCCTTTAACCAATTACATGAAACTTACCCGTAAAATAATGCAAATATTCATATGCAAAATTCTATATAGTAAGTATACATTTACAACCGGGCCATTGGCCTGATTAGTAGAGTGTTCGTTAATGGTTCGTGAGACTGGGTTCAATCGCAGGTCGAGTCATACCAAAGACTCAAAAAATGGTACTTGATGTCGCCTAGCTTAACACAGCATTATAAGGTTCGGATCAAGGGTAAAGTGGAGTAATTCAGGAAATGGAGTAGCATTCTCCCTAATATCTCGGTGTTGTAGCTATTGAAAAGGGATCCCTAGGATCTCGCTCGAATTTGGTCGATAACGTTACTTTTTACTTATATATTTAAAGCAAATTTTATATATTCTTTTCATAAGAAATTGGCCCAGTCTTCGGTGTTTAATATATGCTGACTCTATCACTTCCCGTTTGGTAAGACCTACCGTCCTTATTAATATCTAAACTGAATTTAGTAATGAAGCTCTAATACTAGAAATATGAGGAGTGCAGGGTACCGTTTCTTTGCGATTTTTTCAAAGTTAATTTGGATTAGGAGTGGTAGTACCTATGAGAATCAAATAGATTTGTTCAAAACTAATTCGTATTTGATAAGATCGTGTGCCAAAAAGAATACTTAAAAAAATAACTACTCAAAAATGTAAATGTGAATGCACAATAAGCGTAATTCCTTAACATCTGGGCGTGAAATAACCTTACACCAGATGGTATGCAGTTACAATGAATCAACCTGTTAAATCAAACAATAGACATTTTTAATTCTGTAGAATTAGGCACTAAGTAATACTTAATAGAACCCGATCATCGTATAATATTCCACGAACTATTAAGAAATCTTGGTGTCTTTGATTTAAAAGAAAATAACATTTCATTTTAAAAGTATGGAAGTAGTGTACTTATTTAACCCCTTGCAAGGAGTATAAATGGCTAATACCTTTCCCTTGTGTATTAGTTCGAAATTGAACGTATTAACGACACCGGGGTTCGAACACACATACTCTGTGGCTGAAGACCAGCACTTTAGCCGCTACACTACGGGGACTTCCCACTTCGCGTTTTGTCCATTTTTTCCCTAAGCGAATATTTTCAGATCATTAACAGTGAAAAATCGCTTTCTGTGATTACCCGCTTTTATTGATATGAGGAAGATTAAGGAGAATGTGATGAAGCAGCTGATGGAATTCCCAAAAGAAGGCATTGATTTGAAAAATGAAAGTGATCCTTAGATAAGTGGATGAGTTCCTAAAGGGGACTAAATTTTAGTTGCCCCAGGTAGGTAATGTTTTTGTTAATATGAAATGTACTTTCCAGAAAGTAATCTAGCTAAGAAATAAACTTTTGCTTTATTCCAGTAGTAATAATAAAAACGAATAATTATAATCATCTCTATTCATTTGTTTCTTCTTGCAGCATTACAAATTATAACAACCATTTTTGAAGTTGATGTTTTATAATTTTCAAGGGTCGGTTTTGAACAAGATTTGAAGAAAACGGCACATAATAGAACGTTTTTTTATTGGAGTAATATTCTAAAAAACAGTCTTAGATAATAAGTGTTTCCAGTTCAATATGTAATTGAATATTAATTTGGTAGTTATATACCTTTGTGCTGTATGACATAATAAATCATTCAAATTCCCGATATAAAGCTTTAACTAAATAGAATCCTTCACTCCTTCGTAAAAAGAAGCATAAATAAAATCATGGACCGTTGTTACATCGAAAATTCAATAAGTCTTCTAGTTGTCTAGACGTTTTTCTCTTCGAAATAACTCCGAAAATCACACTCTTGAAGATTTGATTAAAGTCATATATTAAAAACAAGAGTTATAATATTAATATTCCGTTCATTATTTGTATCAACTTCAGCAGAGTATGAGCAAACCGAAGTTCCTGTCTGTTTGTTAATCTGTAAAGTTTTATGGTAACATTCTCAGATAATTTATTTCTAAAAATGGTTTGAGTACCAATCAAATTATCAATAAAGCTATTACTAAAGTTTTCATGATAATAAATCGTTGACCCCTTCAAATGTTTTTAATTGATTTCTTTTTTTATATGATGACATCATCAAGTACAGATCTTATTGTTTTTCAGAGAAAAGTTTTGTAGTCATATGTTTGATAGTCTGTAAAGTGTAGGTTTGTATGCCATGGAATTTGCTATTAAACAAGGTTTCAGTACCTCGTATAGGCCACCTCTGGCAACAAAATCAAGTACGTATCGACTTTCCAACTAAAAAACCCTCTAAAGACACTTAACGTAAAGTAAATAACCCTCTATAGACACTTAACTTACAGGACCAGAATTAAAATTTCGAGTCTTCTGAAGATTTCTGTTACACGACAATTGTTCGGATCACATTTTATTGAAAAGAAAAACAATATAAATCAAACATATATTATGATTTAAAACTCGTATAATACCGATGAAAAAGGGGAAATAACAAGAATAAAAAGTAATTCAATGACTTAATGCAATGATATCCGAGGTATGTTTAAAAAATATGAATACTTAAAATAACCAATATTAGAGAACTATTTTGAGTCCAATTTTCAATTGAAGGATAATTTTGTAAATATCTGCATTCGAGGCGAACATCATTGAAAATCTTTCCTGATACATTTTAGTAAAACAAATTAATAGTCTTTAAGAAAAAAAATTATATGCTTAGTTTTTGATGAAGATCGTATACTTGGAGTGGTTTTTGAATAACCAATATAAATATTGAATCGATATCTGTAATTCTTACTTAATAATTTGATTTATTTTATGGAAAAAATGGGTATTTTTTTCTCAAGACATCTCTGAACATTTCGTTAAAGAACTCATGCTGTTAATAGTTGATAGATAGAGACCCTGTAGATTTCATATATATATATATATATATATATATATATATATATATATATATATATATATATATATATATATACAAAACTCTCCTCCCGAGCAGGATATGATGATACCAGGTCAATTTTCTAGTGGAATATAAGAGGAGTGGCTTCAGAGTTTTCCTTCTAGATCAGTTACCACATCATGGTTAAATAGTCCCATCTCGTGTGTTTAACCTTAGACGGAGAGAGAATAGCTGCATTCTTTTTCTCCCAGTGATAAGAGCTTTTTTTGAAATACAAAGAGCTCCACTCATAAATATATATATATAGAGAGAGAGAAAAATAAATTAATAGAGAGAGAGAGAAACGGACAGATATCGCTAAAATATTTTTGATTATATTCGGTTACATCATCATCAACATGGATTGTATGCCCGTCCTCTCTCTCTCTCTCTCTCTCTCTCTCTCTCTCTCTCTCTCACACACACACACACACACTTTGTTTCTGTTGTTTACTGTGCATGACAAGTCATATTCCGAGCATCCAGTGCCCGTACAGAACTGTTGATATGTGTTTTCCCTGGATCTAAGAAAAAACATCACTACAGAGTTCGTTTTTATTTTTGACAATGGCCAGTGTCCCTAGCTAATCTTACTTGAATATTAAGTGAGATGAGGTTAAGTGGACGAACAATTGTTTTTCGTAACTACAATTAAGGAAGAAAGCAGAACACTTAGTGATAAAAATATAAGTCACTTTATTCTTCTGTGGCGTGAGAGAGACAGATGGAGTCAAACAGTGACAGACGGAGACAAATACAGACTGCCATATTGACCTATAACTTCTTCCCTTGACCATATTACACTGGGTTATTTTCAATCCCCCCTTAACACTTAACACTTAGCACTTCTGCTTCTCAACTGGAGACTCGCTGTGTGCAACTATATGACACACTGTCCTAATGGGACACCCACCCACTGCTGGCGCTCTCCGAGACTGACCGAATCTCTTCAAGCTGAGCCTTACCCAAGACTGAGTCTCCCCATGTCTTAAGTGGGCACCAGCATATATCATTTCATAACACCTACACATTTATTTCACGTGACTGCTTCCCCTGTTTTTCACCGGTTTGTCCTGTGCAGATAATATCTGATCCACGGCTCGGTCAAGGGTCAATATGCTACTATCTAGCATTCTCTCGATAGGAGTCTAAGTTGTACATCTTTTAATTAGTACTTAAAAGGTTTCAGCTTGTAAAAATTCACAAGATATTTTTTATCGAGTAGATCATATTTTCTTATTTTATCGGAGAGATCAGATTTCCACAGAATCTAATCGAGAAACCAGAATGGAGGATCTCCAAACCTTTGACTATACAGGCGTCGAAAATTTCTGTTTATCCTGAACATTAAAAAAAAGTAACCCTTTCATACTCATGGAGATATTCTCGTATTTTTTTATTTTATCGTCTATAAAAATCTGCTAAACACATCCATCTCTATACGTAGATATACACTATGGAGGTGCCCATTGTGGAATGTTTGTCGTTTGAAATGGACACGGTGACTTGAGTCCAATTACTGGACCAAGATGGCTTTATTTCACATAGCCCTAATACTCTTGGGAAAAGTAGGAATCCGATTATTCTCCTTCCAAATATAAGTAAACAATGTGGCACACTTGGCTAAACTTTGGCATAGTAAATTGTCGAGAAGGAAACTCTGAATTCAAATCTGGTAAACCCTGCATACAAATTGACCTTGTGTCACATCTTACTCGTGCAGATGGTTTTGTAAATGCATAGAATATGCCTATACCCCTCACACCCATAGAGATTGGGTAACACCAACATGCATACGCACTCATATGGGCATGTCTGCCCCAACATATGAATTATTCTACCTTAATCCATGCCTAAGCAGTGAAGAAGATATCGGGTCTCAATGAAAATCAAATCATCTAACCGCACTAAAATTATGGCTGTATATGAATTTTTTGGAAAAGGCATGAATCCAAAACTGCCTGTTCTTTCTATCCTTATTTATTTAGGCACTAACCGCTGCTGCATTAGATTGATAAATACAGTCTTCTCCAATAGCTCCCTTCGACAAAGTTTATCTACACGCAGCAAAACATGCTATTTTCATTGTCAGCTTTGACAGATGGCAGACAGAGTTAGACAGAATCTACGTGATTTTGGGTTTGTATGTATGAGAGAGTCTAAATTTCTTAGAACAATAGTTCTTTGCAGCTTAAGACGTTAAGGAAAATGCTGTTTTCATAAAAAGGGTTGAGAGGTGTTTTAACTTTTAAATTACCCCTCGAAGCAAAAACAAAAAAAGATCGTGATGAAGATTTATTTGTCTGGAAATGGTCCGTTGAAATAGAACCTTGTCTGATAGCATAGACTCCACCCACACAGTCTACAACCTGTCTCTCATTATTTTACAACTGCTGTATCTACGTTCTACAGATAAAGAGCTGGTTTTATTAGTATTATTATTTGGTGTATTTTGTTCTTTGTTATTGGGTGGGACTGTGAGAGATAGAGATAAGGATTTAAATGAATAGCTGACATGGTCAATGGAATAAGAATTAGCTTATAACGAATGTAATATATATATATATATATATATGTGTGTGTGTGTGTGTGTGTGTGTGTGTGTGTGTGTGTGTGTGTGTGTGTGTGTGTGTGTTAGAGCGACATAAAGTAGGAGTTAGAAAACTTTCCTTAAAATGACTTAAAATCAAATTACATGTACATCGAAGTGATTTAGTGGCTGTCATGTAGAACGCCTATTATATCCAAAGGTAACCAAGAAGGTCACTTTTTCCCCATTTAAATGGACAACATCTTTTACGTCACGGGCGGTGAATTATATAGGGAAGATTGAATCTCGTATGTGACTATCTGCAATGTTTACCTTCTCGTGGGAACAGAACGAACGAATTGTAACAACGACCGTCACCTGGGGGAAGCAAATTAAAAATTAAAAAAAAAATCTACCTGAAAACAGACCTATTGTCGTTTATTATTTTAAGGTTTCTTGGAAAGGATATATATATAATATAGAATCCAACAAGGGTTGCGTCATGATATTGGACCGGAGTTGTACTTTTTGTACATATGAAGGGATGACATATGTATATACTCATGCATGTAGGAGCGTTTAATGGAATGTTTATAGTCATAAAAATGGAACCAGCAGCTCGAATTCAAATCCCGAAAGAAGTTATTAATGTTTCACTTTATGGTGTTGGTAATGGAAAGATGAATTTTCGCTCTCGTCCAACTACTAGGTAAAAATTAGGACAGACTTGGCTCAGTAGCCTCGGTTTGGCACTCACACTATGAGAAGGAAAACTCTGCTTTCAAACCTGTTATACGTTGGGTAAATATTTACATAGTCAATCTATTAGGAGAAATGTGAATATTATCTCTAGAGTTGGCAATTGAAAGTGTTATTTATAGTCGTACATCTTTCATCGAAATCAATAGTGATAGGTCCTTTCCTGATCCAGAAGAATGTCAGCATGATTCAATTTACTGAGAGTTGCACTGTGATCATTTTATCTTTATAGGGGTGTCAATGTGTATCAAGTCCATGATCTGGTTTTCATCAAAGGATAGTAGCAGTAAACCTACATGTAACCAATTGGTAAATATTTGTTTGACAAAGACATATTTCTTCATGGACTTCTCGCATCTTTTTGTAAATTTCATATAATTTGCAAATTGCCGTCACCAAAATAGTATTGAAGCCGAGACCACTCGATTTCCTTTTAAATAGCCTGAGAAAATAGGCACCAAGCCAAGAACTCAGCCTTATTAATCAAAAGTATTTTACAGAGGTTTTAGATGATAAAAGATGCCGAGATTCTAAATGTTAAAAAAACGCCGAAGATTTTATATAATGAAGGTTTTAACTTTAAAAAAAAATACAGAGATTCTTATATAATCCAAATATGTAGTTTTTATATTATCCAAATATGTAGTTTTTATATTATACAAATATATGGTTTTTATATAATAGAAAACAATAAAGCCATTTGTATAAAATCTTGCACATAATTTGTATATAATATAAAATCTTACATATATTTGTATAAAATCTTACATATATTTGTATAAAATCTTACATATATTTGTATAAAATCTTACATATATTTGTATATAATCTTACATATAATTGTATAAAATCTTACATATATTTGTATATAATCTTACATATATTTGTATATAATCTTACAGAATTTTTGTATTTTTAATTTTGTAAAATAAAAACCTGCAGAAATTTTTCTTGAACAAAAACAAAGAAAATATTTTTGTATAATAAAAACATGTAACAGTTTGAGAATAATAAAAACGAGCAGAGTTTATTTTAATATCATAAAAAAACATGCTAAGATTTCTGTATGTATTTACTAACACCTCAGGAAGAGCAGGGGGTTTTGATTGATAAAAACCCTCGGATCTGTTTTTATTAAAATAAAAAGTGCTGGGATTTTAGTATAATATAAAAAAAAAAATTGTGATTAAAAGATGTTAATATCCCCATGGTTAAACGTTTATATTATGATATAAATTCGTCTCCACCTGTTCACAATTCTTGTCGACATATTCTTCGAATCTCCAACAAATTCAAGATTTTTATTTGAGTATCTTTATTCGAAAAGCAGAACTGATATAACCTGTGAAAATGTTTTGAAAGGAATGGTGAACACACACACACACACACACACACACACACACATATATATATATATATATATATATATATATATTGTCATCCACAGACAGACTGTTTTGTTCTATCAGAACTCTTCAGTGTTGCTACACACGCAGGACCCTCGAAGCCGGGATCGAAGCCTGTCCAAGACTCATTCAATACGTAAGGAGACATTTTTTGAAAAAGCAAAATAATTTATTTTAGTATTATTTCAATAAATATGAATATGCAACACAACACTAAATGGTATATTAGTTAGTCAAGTCTTTAGCATTTGAATCTGGCACAAGGACACTTCAGTGGCAACGGTAGACCGACTTAGACGATCGCTCTCTCGTCTGTAAATTCTCTCCGGGATGCCTCCGGACTCTCTTCTTCAATCTCAATCAGCGATGTCAAAAAGTTCAGCTTCTACAGCCGCCAGTGTCAAAACGGATTGTGGTTGGCTGGCTATGTTTTTTACTCATCTTTAATGTCAATTTGTCATGATCTAATTATTTAAAAACAACTTAACCATATTTCCTGAACTAAGCAACCTCTTTCTGGTCACCGAAAACTGGTACTACCCTCTGGACTCAAAACTAATTTAATGCGCATCTGTCACCCATACATGGTATCAAGAGTGTCACATAATAAACCTCTTAGAGTGAGTTGGGGGAATAGGTTTATTCGATTTGGTGGAATATTCGACCCGACCTTCCTTCCAATTGTCTGATGTGACGAACCTGATTTTCAAAATATGAAGGTAAGCATGAGTAGACAGATATTATTTCCTAATTTTGTCTCCAATTTTAGTTGCCTAAATAATATCGAGCAATTAAAAATATTTTAAGAGTAAGACTCGAACCTTTTTCTCCTAATCTCCTTGCAATCAGTACATTAATTCTTCTTTAAAGTACAGTTTCATAGAATTAGTTTATAACAAAAAATATTTTATCAAGAAAAAAATATGTTGTGCTATTCAAAAAGACAATTGATGCTCCATGCTTGAACAGAGGTTTATCATTAAATTTTTGTAGCTGAGAAGTGCAAACCATTTAATTTTTACTGAAGATAGTTGGATATTTAGTCAAAAGTAGGTTTTTAAAATTGGTTTTCTACTAAGAGTATGAATCGAAAAGAGAGTCCATGGAGTGGAAACACCGACTCCTTAGAAAAGAAGGAGTTTGGGGCGCTGTGGTTAGCGAAGAACGCTATGTGGAAAGTCTTCTGGGACATAAAGGTACCCATCCCTATGGATTTCCTTGAAAACAGTTCAATGGTAAACCATGTTTTCTATTGAGAATTTCTTAAGCAAAATTGTTCTTATTTATTGAATTAACCATATATATATATATATATATATATATATATATATATGAATAAAATAATGATATGAAATTACCTAAGCAGAAAGGTTAATAAATAAGCATACACACATACACAAATGCGTACTCACATGCATGTGCACTCTAAAACATACACTAACATATGTACAAAAATTTTTAGAATAGAAATTAATGCTATTTTGTTCACGATATGTACATATTAAAATAACTGCAGCGCCATTAATTTGATGCCCCGGAATTCGGCGAACTGCAAAAATCGCCACTGTATCTGGCAACATGTCATCACAACCGGAGCCTAAGTTGCAAAATGATGAGAGCTTAAGTAATTTAGGCTGGAAATGATGAGATTGGATGAATGAAATACGCATTAAACGCGGCTAATTAGCGCGTCCGATGTCAGAGAATCGTGATGGAAATCACTCGAGGGAATTTTGAGAGGTTGAATTATGCCAATATTTGTAAATGAAACATTCGTCACGACGAACGAGACAATTGGAAAGAAACCAACCGTCTGGCACCAGTGGGGTACTTGGTTTTATTTTATTAGATATTAGAATCAACATGCCTGTGTAAAGATATAGAAGCTTACACATCTTCCATATATATATATATATATATATATACATGCAACATTATACTATATAGGGATACTTATTAATGACCATATGATATTGTATGCAAGTCTATTGATTTGTGTGTGAGAGTATATATATATATATATATATATATATATATATATATATATATTCATGCAACATTATACGTATATATGTAGAGACAATCAAATGAACATGTGTTTGGTTTGGTTTCTTTGTTAAATGGCGTATCAATCTTTGTAGGTTATTTAATGCCAAAGCCATTGTCTCAGAAAAACAGTGGTGATACTATCTAACCCATAGCTAGGAGGATAAGGTGATTCGTACCTTTCCCAAGTGTCATTGCCCGAAAGTGTACGTAATAGCGCGACTGGAGTTCGAACGCGCTTACTACGATTCCGCAGTCCATCGCTTTAACCATTACACAACACAGACACCCACATAAACATGTGTGATTGTTTATCTGTCAATTATTGTGTGTGTACATATATTTGTATATATATATATATATATATATATGTGTGTGTGTGTGTGTGTGTGTCTGTGTGTGTGTGTGTGTGTGTACATATACGGCCTCATGTCTTCCATTTCCCAAACGCTACAAGTAATACGAACGACTGTTACTGGAAACTGGTGAGAAGTAGGGTCAACTCACGAACGACGTTCTATAATGAAATACTACACTTGAGGGCATAAGTGTTGGCCGATATCAGTTCTGTTGAGATACGAGACGCAGTGTGGAGGACCTCTCAGGAACGATTCACGGAAGAAACAGAGAGAGAGGGGGGCATATTGACTCTGCGCTATCAGCCCGACTTCATGGTGATGATGATATAAAAAAAAGTAAGTTGGCAACCGTAGTTGGGGGCGACCGGAAGATTCCTTTTTCAATACCTACGATACCGAGGTATAGGGGAGGGTGTTACTCCTTTCCCATCAATGCTCCACTTTATCCTTGATCCATACCTTATAATGCTGAGTGTGAAGCAAGGTGGTATCAAGTACCCTTTTTTGAGTCTTTGGTATGACTAGACCTGGGATTGAACCCGGGTCTTCCAGACTATTGGCGAATACTGTAACCATTAGATGAATGGTTATATATATATATGTATATATGTGTGTGTGTGTGTGTGTGTGTGTGTGTGTGTGTGTATAAAGAGTGTCTTGTAATTTGCTAAGCTTTTTGCTTTATCATATTTACCCAACCCCTTCGCTCGGGCAGCATATGACACAAGGTCAATTTTTAAGCGGAGTTAAACAGGTTTGAATTCAGAGTTGTCCTTCTCCTAGACTAATTGCCTCTCAAGGCTGAAGAACCTAGTTTGTCCTACTATTTACCCATAGCTGGAGGGAGAATAATTGGATTCATACCTTTCCCAAGGGTATTAGTGCTATGTGAAATGCAATCAGTCTCGTCCCGGATTTGAACTCGTGTCGTCGTGTCCATTTCCTACGACGATAACCATTACAGCACGGGCTAAGCTTTTTGCTTTATTGTGGCACAAGGTCGTACGAATGTGGTACCGAATGAGACTCGAACTCATTCGCAGAAGTTTACTCGTCTAGCTTGCTAACCATAACACAACCCAAGGAACCCAAATACAAAATGTATGAATAAATCAACAATGGGTGTTTAAAAATAAATAAATCGTATGGATATTCATGCTGCTTTATGCATATATATGGAGTGACACACAAATGAATATGTGATTATTTGCATATCCTTTGTGTAGTAACTTAAAAAAAAAAGAATGAAGAGTTCTGTATTCGTGTGAGTCTATCATTATTGAAATTTGGTAACAACTGCTCTATAAAATGGTTTATTTTAATCTCGTTTACATGACATTGCAGCTTATAAATTATTCAGTAAAACCGCTAATTCTGCTGAACTTGCGAAGGTGAGAATTCTAATCAAAGTCATTTTGCTTTATTTGCTACGCGCAAGCACATATGTATGAACACAAAATATATATGGGTGGATACAAAAGTTCAAAGAATGATGTCAAATCTACTGTTGAAGACTTTTTTGCACAATGGGATACAAACACTGCAATAACGTTGGAAGAAGTGCGAGGAGCGGAATGCAAAAGGAATTGTGCTGAAAAATAAACCTCATTTGGTCACACTTCATTAAAGTATCTTTTAAAAATGCATTTCATTTCAATTCGATTAATTTTCTTTTAATTGTAAACGAATGTCGTTTATATTTATATTTGCGTTAACGCCGTGTCAACCTCACTAATCAATTCGTTTATTCATATATTTGTTTATATCTATATTTGCGTTAACGCCAAGTCTACCTCACTATCCGCATTGATAGGGAATCATACATGATTAAGATTATAATATATCAGTAAAAGAACATAAAAAATCATCATCATCATCATCATCATCATGTCGTGCTGCAAGCACAAATTTCCCAGAATCTCCCACGTCATTCGTCCTAATCATTCATCGCTTCCAGCAGGTCTTCTAGACAACATCCTGTGTCCGTACAGAGCTGTTGTTGATAAGTTCTAGTTAGTCGTACAACACTTTCACGTTCGTGTGAAGGGGCCAATAGGGGAACGTCACTTATGAGTTTGTCCATATTTCTCCAGCTGTATCTTGTATGTCTTGGATGGTTTTAGAGATGGGAGCTAGGCAGCAGTATAGGGGCTATTTTGAGGGATGTTGCTTCCTGGAATTGTTCAATATAGCTCGCAGCATTCTTATGCCGTTTCCGTTAAGCTTTTTCTCTATAGGCTTAGTCAGCGTCCATGTAGTGCATCCATATAGTAGAATTGACTACCACTGCTTGAATGAAATTGCGTGTTATTATATCGGATAGGTTTGGCCACTATGTGATCGATAGCCTACCCATAGCATTCCATGCCTTCTCTAGTCACTTATTAATACCATTTTCTGCAGATGAGCCATTGCTTCCAAGGTACCTGTACTTATCCACTAATTTCAGAGAACCACCATTTAGTGAAGAAATATCCTCTTTCTGATTAAAAAGCATTTTCTCCGTTTTGTCAGCATTAACAGGGAGGCCAATGCCTTCTTCTGTCTGCTCAAGATTATGCAGCAGGGATTCCGTTTGAGTAGGTTACGCACAAACTTTAATAAAATCAATAAATACAAATACTTGGAAATAGATATTGAACGAAGGTAGCACTTTTAAACTACCACCATGCCTGTACTGGAGGGAATCATGATGATGATCAAGAAAGGAACAAATAAACAAAATGTCAGGCAATTTGTGCCTTTATGAATACAAATAAAAATGTAATTCGCCGAAGTGGTTATCTTCTTAGGGGAATACTAACTATCTGATAGTAAAAAGAACACCTGAAAGCATCAATAGAAAAAGAATGCATAGAATTACAACCAACTCTAACTTAAGGTTTTTGTATAGAACCAGAGACACATTGTAAGAAACAGAGAGTAAATCTGATAATTAGCAAATTACAAGCTATTATAGTCAATATAACCAAACGGGGGACATCTCCACTCTAGAAGGAACCCCTCTTAAACTAGTAGACAAATTCACGTACCTAGGAAGCAGCGTCGAATCAACCGAAAAGGACATCGAAACAAGGTTAACGAAAGCATGGACAGCTATCAATAGGCTATCGACTATATGGAAATCAGACCTAACCGATAAAATGAAACGCAGTTTCTTCCAGGCAGCGGTCACATCGATACTGCTATATGGATGCACTACATGGACGCTAACAAAACGGCTGGAGAAGAAACTAGATGGCAATTACACAAGAATGCTGCGTGCAATCCTGAACAAGTCCTGGCAGCAACACCCCACAAGACACCAACTGTACGGCCACCTGCCCCCTATCACGAAAACTATTCAAGTTAGGCGAACCAGACATGCAGGACATTGCTGGAGAAGCAGAGATGAACTCATAAGAGATGTACTCTTATGGATCCCCACACACGGCCGCGCAAAAGCAGGACGACCAGCACGAACGTACATTCAGCAGCTATGTGAGGATACAGGTTGTTGTCCTGAAGACCTACCTAGGGCGATGAACGATAGGGAGGAGTGGCGAGAGAGGGTCAGGGATATCCGTGCTGCCAGCACGATATGATGATGATGATGATGATAGTCAATATTTTGCATCTATCTATCTCTCTACCGATCTATCAATCTATCTATCTACATTTCTTTCTTTCTTTATTTATATATGCACTAGGGCTCTTCTATAAAAATGGGAATTAGCAAAAGGCAAAAAAGCTCCAAATTGCCACAGGGTTGAATGGTGTTTGTCATAAAATTTCCGGTGCTCAATGAAATCTACAGAAGAATGTATGCTGTTCATGGAAAAGCATTTATCTAAATCAACAGAATATTTTCAAACTGGCTAAACCTGTGCTTTGGCGCCACGAGCCAGAATTGAAAGGAAAGTCTATGGAGTGGACACACAATGACTCTCCGGTAAATATGATCCCCGGCGAAGCGGTGAATAAATAAGCTTATGCAGACAGTCTTCCGGGACACGAAAGGACCCATCACTTTTGATTTTCTTGGAAAAGTTGCAGTTGTAAACAGTGCTTCCATTTGCCAACTCCTTAGGGAAAATTGATCCTATTAAATAACCCCAGTATCTCCTACGCTAAAAACGTATAAGCTTGTGTCCTTGTGCTTGGTTTGGTTTCTTTGTTTAATGGCATATCAACCTTCGTGGGTTATTTAATGCCAAAGCCATCCTTCTCGAACAGTGGTGGTGCTATTTAACATATAGCTAGGAGGATAGGAGGGATCATACCTTTCCCAAAGGTTTTTGTCCAAAAGTGAACGAAATAGCACGACTGGAGTTCGAACTCGCTTTACCCATTTCATCACGGGGACACCCTCGATTGTGTTCTTGTGTGTGTGTATGTGTGTGTGTAGGTGTGCACCCATGTATGTTTGTGTGTGAGTGTTTGTTTATTATAATTTCTGCTCTTTTTCATATTTTTACTGCTATTCTTTCAATGACTTGTTCGTGTCATTAGCATCTGCAATCACGTTATTTTCTTCATCTAATAAATTTCTATTTCACGACGTAACGCATTTTTACATAGCATCGGAAAATTAAAAAAAGCAAAAAAAGTAATTTAAGATTTGAACATGCATTTATCATTAATGACGTCCTCTTAAATTTGCAAAATCTTAATTAAATCTAGATGTTTATAAAGTCCACTAAAATATGTACATATTGCAAAAGGATAATTCTAATCTTTCTTTCAATCTGCTTATGATGTTAATTTTGTTTTTAAATTAACGTTATTTTCTCAGTCTTTTCTTTCACTGATTTAAATCCACTTGCTCTCTTTAATATTTTATCACATACTGTGACATCAAGAAGGAAGTTTAGTGATTAAATATTCATTAGTTTGAATTTAAAATTCAAATCTGAAGATAAGTGAAGCACATAAAATCTACGTCTTCAGGGATCAGCTTTTAATAAAGTAACCAATTATATTTAATCTCGGTTCTACTGATCTTTGGTTTTATTTATTATACATATAATTCGTGACTAAGTAATTTCTTAAAAATAAGCTGCTTTTGAATTTAGCATTCTTTGTCTCAAATGATTCTAGATGACGATAAGTATTTCTGAAGCCCATATCCAAAATAGAACAAAATTTTTTTAAGTCTTCTTATGAAAACCTCTATCGGCGTTTTCAAGTAGGTTTAACATTTCAGAATTGCGCTTAAAACAGAAAGATTCTTCTTATTCCCCCCCAAAAAAGCAAGCAATATTTGTTATAAATTTTATGCGATGGCAAAATACATCACCGAATAGATGTTATGCTCACTTTCAGCGTAATATGGCTAGTTTTATCGGTGGGGCTTAGAAAACTAATTCAACATCTTCTGCAAATAGAAGTGTGATGTGTATGACACAAAACTTTGTTGATGAGAGTCTAATTGAGAAATTTTATGAGTTTGGAGTCATCTTTCGTTGCTGTCACTCCCGAATTCATTCTGACCCGGAATACTAGTATGTTTTAAAGTCTTATCTATGGGTCAACTATGTTTTAATCAATATCTTTAAAAAAAATTGAGTACAACCGACTGCGATAAGAAGAATGCAAGTAAGTTCGAAAGGATGAGGTAAGGACCATGAGCAAAGGGCAATCTCTAAAGAAACAACTTTCCAAAATTCAAATATGAGTGCCTAAAGAAAACCAAGACAGTTTGATAAGCTGTTATAATAAATGGTCTCATGAAGTGGTGAAATAAATAGCAAGCCTTGTCATCAGAATATTGTGTGGCTACTAATTATCTCTTTCTGTTAAAGTAAGTTAAGCTCAGCAAATGACAAGCGTCAATTCTGGGATGCACAAATGAACACAGAGTCACACGTGTGCCCACGCACGAAACACGCATGCGTACACACGTGTGTATTCACACTGAAACATGCACCTTCGCACGCGCATACACACATACACGAATGGACATACAAACGTATCCACGGGACAAGCTCAATTAGGGCTTGCACACACATTCACATCTGTATACACGGACAACGTTCATATATGGTTTGCATACATACAGACACATTCACACACTCTTGCATAAAATTGATACACAACCACAGATATATACAAACACATATGTATACACGAACACGTATGCACACATTCTAATATATAGATTCGCATACACAAAACACATGTACACATTCTCTAAGAAAAGTATTTTTCTCATTATGCAGGATGCCAAAATATGTCTCTGAGAACGTAAATACTACGCAATTTTTACAAAAAATCAGAAAGACCAACTCCAATGACTTAAATGACATTGAAATAAAGTAGAAAGGTCCAGTGGTTGACCAAATAGGCAGAGAAATTCCGTGGAATCAGAAACGCAGAGATGGTAAATATTTTGACCTGATCGTGGAGAACAAAAGAAGTAAACTCTATATATAATTTAACCAATTTATATATGCAGGAATTTACTTTTTCGGAAAAATGAACACTCTAAGAAATACGACAAAGCAGGATGGCAGATAAGATTACAAATAAGAATTTAAAAATATTAAAATACGTAAGAATCTTAAAAAAGCATGTTTTCAAACTGTGTGATGAATTAATAATTAATAAAACCATAAAAGATAATAATTATCTTTAACTGAATTAACAAATTGGATTTTTATAAGAATGATGAACTAAATATCTCGAAACAATTTATCAATATAAGTTAACAAGGATGTTTCATAAAGTTGACAACAAATGTTATTGGTATTAAATGTTATTAAAATATTATATTAATATATTAATTAATCTAATTAATATTAATTATTATTATAATATTATATTGATATATTAATGAATCGAAAATTTCTGATGATGGTTCTGAGGAAGCAGAAAGAAATAAAACTGAGAAGCTGAGTGATTGAACAGTTTAATAAATGAATTCCGTGAGACCAAAGATGGAGAGGAAAAAAAAAACTTACCTTGTTCGTGTACAGTCCTAGCGGAATATAGGGTGTATAGATTTCATTACATTTCAATTTTTCATTCATGTACCAACCACATTTTGTGCAGTAGTTAATAGTAGACTATTGTTGGGGATACGTACCGATATTCATTCAATGTCCCGAACTTCTGGGTTTCTATCAAAGTCAACTAAGGTCAATTATAATATGCATATCACAAATAGAAAACATACATGAAAGCTCACAGGAAAGCATACGGACGAACGCACACACAAGCACATACACACATATGAGCACACACACACACACACACACACACACATATATATATATATATATATATATATATCCTTTAACCAATACATTAAAAAATGCAGTACATCTACAATTAAAAATATTATATAATACTTTTGTAATCAAAAATGCCTAATATCATTTTTTTTTCTCTAAATTTTGCCTTAGAAATAACAAAGCAAATACTTAAAAAGGATAAAAACTCGATCATATATATCCAATTAATATATGTGAGTGATTAATGTTTAAAACATACACAGAATCTAATGTGACAAACAGGATGGAAGATAAAACTTGGACTATTAATTTAAAATAGATTCGTAAAAATCTAAATTAGATGAAATAAATTAACTTAAAAACGTATGATGAATTAACAATGTATAAAAACACATTTAAGCATGAGTTTGTACCAGTAATCTTCTAAGTAAATTAGGTCTTTGAAAAAAATTGTCTACTTACTATGCAGTCAGAATTCAGGGATATAGATAGAATATCATTTTTCAGGATATTGTTAGCAACTTTTAATGAAAGGAAAATGGTAAAAAATATTATTAAAATACATTTAGCTTATTAATGAATAAATTGTGAATAAGGATATGGGGATATAAAATGAAATAAAAAATAAAAGCCGAGTAGTTGACTGACCAGCCAAACGAATTCTGTGGGTCAAAAGACACGGAGAAAATTGACATATTGACCTTATTGAGTAGATGTCTCGTGAAACATTTGTTCTAAGCTTCACACAATGCAAGCAAAAGTACCACCATTTCCGAAACAAGGAAAACTTTGTGTTCGAAGATAACGCCAGTATATAAGTGCACACACACACACACACACACACACACACACACACACACACACACACACACACACACACACACACACACACACACATATATATATATATATATATGTATATATATATATATATATATATATACTTGTATGTGTGTGCATATGTATGTGAGTATGTGTTTATGATTGGTTGTACGCTTTTCCATATTTTGAAAGCTTTGTGAAAGTGACATTCAGCGTATATTATTTATTTCATCTAATACAATTCTTCTACATGGCAATATGCGTTTCTATACAAATCGGAAAATTCAACAAACATGAACCACTTAAAATTTCAAATGCATCCATCATTTTCTGATTTCATATTCCTTCCTCTTAAATTCGTAAAATCTTTATTTAATCAACATGTTAATAAAGTCCACTAAAATATGTACATATTCCAATAGGATGATTCTAGTCTTTCTTGCAATCAGTTTATGAATTCATTTTTGTTATTAAATGGACGTTATTTTCTCAGTCTTTTCTTTTACTGATTTAAATCCACTTGCTCTCTTTAATATTTTATCACATACTGTGACATTAAGAAGGAAGTTAAGTAATTAAATATTCATTAGTTTGAATTTAAAATTCAAATCTGAAGATAAGTGAAGCACATAAAATCCACCTCTTCAGGGATCAGCTTTTAATAAATTTGCCAATTATGTTTAGTTTCGGTTCTACTGATCTTTGGTTTTATTATATATATATATATATATATATATATATATATATATGTGTGTGTGTGTGTGTGTGTGTGTGTGTGTGTGTGTGTGTGTGTGTGTGTGTGTGTACGTGACTGAGTAATTCCTTAAAAGTAAGCTGCTTTTGAATTTAGCATTATTTGTCTCGAATGTTACTGGATAACGATGAAAATTTCTGAAGACAACATTCAAAACCGAACAAAAATGTTTCAACACATCTTATAAAAATACCATAGCCGCTTTCAAGTAGGTTCAGAATTTCAGAATTGGGCGCAAAAGAGGAAGACTCAGCTGATACCTCACTCGTTAGTAAATAAAGAAAACAAAGTGACCTGCAAAAAATGGAATATTTGACAAACATTTTAAGCTATAATTAAATATGTCTGACATTATTCATTTGAGTATCGTTCCGATATCGATTCTCCGTGGGTGTCCCATACTTTTACCTGTATTTTTCAATTCACTCAATCTCCTTCTGATTCAGACTTACAAAATAACACATCTACCTCTCTATCTCTCTCTTTATATATATATATATATATATATATATATATATATATATATATATATATATATATATATATATACTGCTTGAACGCTAACAAAACGGTTGGAGAAGAAGCAAGACGGCAATTACACAAGAATGTTAAGAGCAATATTGAACAAGTCCTGGCGGCAACACCCCACGATGTACCAACTATACGGCCACTTGCATCCCATCATGAAAACTATCCTAGTTAGACGAACCAGAAATGCTGGACACTGCTGGAGAAGCAGGGACGAGCTCATAAGTGATGTACTCCTATGGGCCCCCACATATGGCTGAGCAAAAGCAGGACGACCAGCTTGAACATACATACAGCCGCTAAATGAGGATACGGGATGTCGCCCTGAAGACTTGTCAGAGGTGATGAACGATAGGGAGAAGTGGCGAGAGAAGGTCAGGGATATCCGTGCTAACGTTACGACATGATCATGATGATGCTGATGATGATGATATATGTATATATATATATATATATATATGGGGAGGGTAGAAACTATTGTTGGTATAATGTGGAAAAAATCAAAATTTTAAGGTAAATTGGTACTTAAATGATTTCATATTTGCAATTCAAGTTTTTTATTATTTCACAAACTGGTACTCTACGTTGCTTTCAGATTTTTAGTCTCCTTCAAGAGATTTAAATGGCTAAATTCCACCTTCCTTTTATATAGTAAAGACTGTTTTGGTTTTGTTTTATTCCATAATTTATATCTGTGAATGTCTCAATGGATGTAACTGTTTGTGAGACCCCTGATCAATATAAATAAGCTTTTGTTTATATATAAGTATGTATTAGAAATGGGGGGTTCAGGTGCGCATACACACACTTACACACACACACACACACCCACATATATATATATATATATATATATATATATGTATATACACTGATATTTTTCAAAGAGTTGGGTAGATTTTTGTTTTCCTTTGTACTTAGAATTCTCTTATATATATATATATATATATATATAAACACACTTTCCAATGATGCAACGAAAACATTAAAGGAATACCTATATACCAAACTGATGACAACTCATTTCTTCAAAGTAAAAAAAAAACCGCATACATAGATTTAAACCAATTCTAACCGAGCCAAAACTTGCCCACATTCACACAGCTATACATATATAGTACAGAATGATTTCAAGTAGAGTAATATGTTAGCTTTTTTTCACTCTCTTGCTTCTAGCTTTTCTTGGTTTCTTGATAGCCTGTTACAATGTGATTTCAAGGAGCATATTATCTTCGATTTTCTGATTTTCTTGTTTTGACTTCGCTGTCCTGGAGAGTCTGGTAAAAGGTCTAGACTCAGAGTATCATAGCGTGTCTAAGTCGTTGCGTGCTGGCCTTTCTTGAGGATTAAAATCTCTGCTTATATGCATTCTCTCACCAGATTGATGATGGTCATGGAGATACTGATGATATCAATTCTCTCTTAATTTGGATCAATAATTAATTCCACCTCGTTGATTCCATCTGCATACAGTACTCAATCCCCGCTTACATGTAATCAAACGTGCCAGCCTTCTCCAGTTAAAGTTCTATTAAACAATTCTTCTCCTTCGACTTTCAGTCAGGTTTACTCTTACCTCCATCAAAAAAAAAAAAACGGACAGATCATTCCTCTCTTCAATATTTTCGATTAAACCATAACGGGCTAACAAAATTTCCCACTCAATGAATGGAAAAACTGAAATTGTGTTGAACATTTCCTTATCCTTATACAACTGGACTGAGCCCACCTGGCTGTCTCAATGTCAGGCTTTGAACCCAGGGTGAAATTCGCTTGTCGAGTTCGCTCGCTTGGAGATCGTCAAAATAAACAACTTTTGCCTGACAACTTTTCTGACAAAAGAAAAGTTTCTACGTTTTCCTTTGCTTACAAAAATGACAATATATATTTATGAGCTGTTCTAATCTCACGCAAAGATTTAAAAAATATCCTCGGTTTATATTTGGTGATGAACTGGCTTATTGGTCTAAAATTCCCTTCCGTTAATTTTCGCCTGTTACAATGTACAGTGTTATTTTTTTTATAATAATCTTTGATCAGTTATCATTTTTCTTGTTGATATTTTTGACATGATCTCTCTTTCCCTATGTCACACACACAGACACACAGACGCACACATACACCAATATACATATACATATATATATATGTAGAGAGAGAGAGAGAGAGAGAGAGAGAGAGAGAGACGAGGGTAAAATAAGGAAGAAGAGGCCTAAAATCAACCCACTACCCCTGAAAAATATATTTCTACGTGTGTCTAGATACATAAGTATACATGCATATGTAAGTATGTATACAACACACACACACACACGAAAAAACACGGAATTCATACACAATATTTACAATGAAAAGAACAGCTCGAACATAATTCAAGTATATAAATATCCTGAAGAAAGCGCGAAGTCAGAAAAAAGCGCAGAGCACAGATATATGAAATAATAAAAGCCTTAATAGCAAATGTGAAATAATTTATAGACCTATTCATATATATATATAGAGAGAGAGAGAGAGAAAGAGAGAGAGAGAGAGTAAGAGACCGACAGACTGAGAAGGGTTAAACGTTGATAAATCATTCATAGAGGAGAAAGACATTCGGACATCAAACACGGAAGCATGGACCCTTAGCTTTTCTAAAACTATCCGTCTTGGAGAAGGACTCATCATCATCATCATGTCGTGCCGCCAGCACGGATATCCTTGACCATCTCTCGCCACTTTTCCCTATCGTTCATCGCCTCCGGCAGGTCTTCTGGGTTACATCCTGTGTCCTCACATAGCTGCTGTATGTAAGTTCGGGCTGGTCGTCCTGCTTTTGCTGGGCCATATGTGGGGGTCCATAGTAGTACGTCACTTACGAGCTCGTCTTTGCTTCTCCAGCAGTGTCCGGCGTGTCTGGCTCGTCTGACCTGTATAGTTTTCGTGATGGGAGACAGGTGGCCGTACAGTTGGTGTCTCGTGGGGTGTTGTCGCCAGGACTTGTTCAATATTGCTCTCAACATTCTTGTGTAGTTGCCGTCAAGTTTCTTCTCCAGCCGTTTGGTTAGCGTCTATGTAGTGCATCCATATAGCAGTATCGATACAACTGCTGTCTGGAAGAAACTGCGCTTCATTTCATCGGTCAGGTCTGATTTCCATATTTTTGAGAGCCTATCTATAGCCGTCCATGCTTTCGTCAGCTGTGTGTCGATGTCGTTTTCTGTTGATCAGACGCTACTTCCTAGGTAAGTGAATTTGTCCACTAGCCTCAGAGAGGCTCCGTCTAGAGTGGTAATGTTGCCCGTTTGGTTGTAACACATATATTCAGTTTTGTGCGCATTGACATGGAGGCCAATGCCTGCTGCAGCTCGTTTCAAACTATGCAGTAGTGTCTCTGCTTGATTAGGCGTATTCGCCAGTAACGCTAAGTCATCAGCGTAGTCGGCGTCTGTAATTGTTTTTGCGGGGTACCTTTTGCTTCTTTTCTTAGTCAGCTCGAAGCCATAAAACCTGTAGCTTCAAAAACATCCAGTCATGCCAAATAAACAAACCTTTCCGTTGGGTTATGGCATATCAACCTTCCTCAGTATTTAATGTCAAAGCTATATTTTTGAAAAAAAATTGGTGGTACTTTTTTAATACAACTAGAGTGGTTGGAAAGCGCTTCATACTTTTTTTCCCAGCGGTAAAAGAAAGTGAACTTACTAGCGTGACTAGAGTTCGAACTCGCTTACTACGATGTCGCAGTCTAGCATGTTTATTATTACACTTTGTGTATTTCCTTTACATTCCTTTTGAATACATAATTTTGAAACCTTATAAAGGAGTTCGAGACACTGCTCAGTGTTTCCCCCTCTATACTAGCTCTAGGAACAGGTATTTCTATTTATCACTGGATAATTGCAATATGATGCTATGAAAAGGTTATAATGATGTCTGATAATCGTCTTTCTCTCTCTCTCTCTCTCTATATATATATATATATATATATATATATTGGTTGCAATAGGTAAATTTTCGGTATTTTAAATTATAGATTTCGTGCATTTTTTAATTTTTTTTTTTTTAGTTTTTGTCTTCTGTAAAGCTAACTAGAGTTAGTTCGGAGATATTTGTGTGAAAATCGGCACCATGACATTGTTCATTCCTCTAGAAATTTGTAAATGATATGCTGTACTGCCCGACATTCTAGATGGAAATCCAATACGAACGTTTCAGTCTAAATACATTGCAAAGGGTTCGAAATGTGTTGGAAGAGTTCATTGGTTAATCCAAAGTTACCCGGATCGAATGTCATACCCTGATTGTTCTGATGAGAAAGGAACAAGTGTATTTGTTGGTATGTTCCACGTCATGTTTGACGAAGATCTCAGCATCTTAGTCTGGTACATGGGAGTATGCGATTTTTTTTGTTTTTTTTTTGTTTTTTATCAGGCAGATTGTGCATGAAGTCATTTGGTATTCTTCCTGCGAGATTACAAATGGTCAATTATTGCCACAGGTCTTTTACAATCCTTGGGAATACATGATATTGTTATATTGGAAGATTTTCAATAAACCTAACTTTTCCCTCCAACCAAACATTCTTTGGACACACACACATACACACACACACACACACACACACACACACACACACACACACATATATATATATATATTCAAGCATATGTGTGGATTTTTGTCCTACTTTTTCAATCCATTTACTTGTAGTCTCTCTCTCTCTCTCTCTCTATCTATCTATCTAGAGAAAGAAAGAGAGAGAGAGGGAGAGAGAGAGAGAAAGTCATACAGGTTGAAAGAAAGAGATCATTTTTTTCTAGTGAATTATTACTAGGTCTAGTCTTTTGGCCGTAAATATATGATCCATAGGTATCTAGAAACCATTGGTAATTTTATGAGTCTCATTCTCTTGAACAAATTATAATGCATGTCATTCATTCGTATCGTTGAATTTTAATCTCATGTACAATTCTCTATGGAGATCTTTTCCTACGAAGTCATGCCCAGTCTTGTACTTTTTTGTATTACCTTTATTCACTTATGTGGCAGTTTTCTTCTCCACAGGATCTAAACTTTCTATTCTGTTGCTTATAATCAATTTTGGCCTTTATAGAATTGGTCCTTATAGCATTATTTTGTGCTACTTTTCTCTCTTTAGGATTGACTTTCTTAAGCAAGAACAGGACTTCTCGTGTGCAATCAAGGCAGTATCTCGCTTGAGGTATCGATACAGTTATTTTTCTTCGTATCTTTTTTGTTTTTTTTGTTTTTGGTGTTTTTTCTGATCATTCTTATGTTGCTAATATTGTTACTGGCTGCTGCAGTTAGTCTTTCTTTGATCTTTTAAGTGTATTTCTCAAGTCCTTGTTCTTCTAAAGTCCACTTTTCTCAAGTTTTTCTTCTATATCTCCTCATTTGATGATGTTCGCTTTCAATATTCTCGAGTACTTGTCCTTTCCCCTCAAGCGTTCTGATTCCTTCCTTATTTAGAACTTCTATTTCTTCCATCGTTTCTCTACAGCTGATCTCCACAATCAGTATGGCACAATTTTCGGTTCCAAATTTCGTTTCTATATCCTGGTTGCATATTCTTATTTTTTGAATCAGTGTTTCCTGTTCATTTACATTTTGTGCATATATCTTCTTAATGTCCATATACATGAGGGGTTCTATCTTTCCCTGTGATTTTGTAAATTTGCTGCTCCCTGTGATTCTACTCAGTATGTAATTGAGTCATCATCATAATAACAAATATTAATGACTAGGAAGAGTCTATCTGGGAGGTGACTATTTGTTTGTTTTTTTTAATCTCTGATAGATTTTCTCCTCTTGCTACTAATTTCATTTTTCAATTTTCCTTAGCTTTTATGATGAAGGTTACGACATTGTTGGATACTTTGTATATTTTTAGATCAATTATTATTTAACTTTTCTGTTCCATATCAGAGGCTTTTTTTATAGTCAATTCATACCCTCCAAACAATTTTCCTCTTTGTTTTGACATCATTGAGTTTATGTTGCTCGATACATAGTCGGTCATCAGATCTTCTTGTTCCTTTGCGACATCCTTTCTGTTCTTCTGAAAGCAGTCAGCAGCATAGCAGATAGTAATATATTTCTCCTCTTTACTGTAAGGTTAGTATTTTCCATGTTACATTTGAAGACCTTTTCGGTCGATAGTTGCTGAACATAGTCACTTTTTGGCAGTCTTTCTGGTTCAGGGTCATCATCATCATCATGTCGTGCTGATAGCACGGATATACCTGACCCTCTCTCGCCACTTCTCCCTATTGTTCATCGCCTCCGATAGGTCTTCAGGGCTACATCCCGTATCCTCACATAGCTGCTGAAGTTATGTTCGAGCTGGTCGTCCTGCTTTTGCCTGGCCATATGTGGGGGTCCACAGGAGTACATTACTTATGAGTTCGTCCCTGCCCCCCCAGAAGTTTCCTGAATGTATGGTTCGTCTAACTAGGGTAGTTTTCGTAATGGGAGGTAGGTGGCCGTGTAGTTGGTGCTTTGGGGGGTGTTGCCGCCTGGACTTGTTCAATATTGCTCGCAGCAGTTTTCCTATTCTTTAACCATTCGGATATGCTTGCTTCTGCAAGGCATTTACTCAGTTCATGAGACAATATTTCATGGATGGATGTAAATTATTTAAACCAGAATTAATGCATAATATTATGGACCGGAATTTTCCAATTTTATACTTTCTTAAGCACATAGAAGATTTTACTCCAGGGTCCGGTTGAGCAGCCATGAAGAACGAGAAAGACACAACACTGACGGCCATAATTTTGGGGTCAAAATATTTCAGTAATGTTCGGTGTCCAGCTCTCTCTCAAACGCAAACTTGGAACAACCCTTTCAAAACTTACAAATAAAGATGAGAGGTAAAATATTTTATAAAGAAGTCTTCCTGCGTCTTCTTTCCTGCGTGCGTCGTTGGTTCCTGTGTCGTTATCATCGGGCGTCTTAATTATTATTACATCGGTATGTATCCAGCATATATATGTATATTTCTGCATGATGCTGTAGATGACTATATAACATATATTAATTTGGTGCCTGTACCAGTAGAGTTTTTCAAGGACTCAGAATGAACCTGGCTACCGTAAACGACAGTTTTAAGTATTACAAAACGACATAAACGAAAAGGACAAAGAAAAATGCTGGAATTGAAAGAAGTAAAAAGAAAAAAACCCAGAACAAACGAGCAACAAACAAATGAACAGACTGACGCGAAAAGAAAGAAAGAAAAGAAAAAAAGAAAAGAGGAAGGCAACGTGCTGGAAGAAAAGAAGAAGGGAAAAAAAGAAAAAAAAAAGAAAACAAGACAAAGAATAGACCAGCTACAAAAACAGTAAAGTGAAAAAGAGAATAAAAAAAGAAAACAAAGAAAATTAGTAAGTACATCCCTCATTCATATAATTCTATGTCTCTGTCGATTAATTTGATGCACACATGCTAAGATGGCCAACCACGCAAATATAGTAAGACAAATTTAGATAATAATTAGCCGGGCAAGTGTTATATAGAGAGAAGGTCGCCTTCTAAGTAATATATTATTTGCTGTATTTCCAGTGATTTTTTTGTGTTTTTAGCCATCTATTGTCCTTGTAAATTATTCTGTAAAATATGTGTGAGGGTGATGGAGACGAACGTGAAGAAAATTCCACATGTGGAATTTTGAAAAATAATTAATGAAGGATTGTTATGTTTTGACCTTCTGACCCGGCCAAAAATGCCATTCAAGGTGGTGCACCGGAAGGAAGTGACATATCCCGGTCGCTGGAAATCGGAAGAGGTTGCGCAGGCGTTGAGGCGTGTCTATATTACTGCGTTGGAGTTTGAAGGTAATATAAGGCCGACGAATTGAGGACAGTGGGAGATAGGCGAGAAGGAGGGCAAGCAGTACAGTGGAAGACGGAGGTAGACGCGGTGTAGTAGGGAAAGCCAGCACACAGAAGAGTTTACTCCAGGGTCCGGTTGAGCAGCCATGAAGAACGAGAAAGACACAACGCTGACGGGTCAAAATATTTCAGTAATGTTCGGTCTCCAGCTCTCTCTCACACACAAACTTTGAGTAACCCTTTTCGAAACCTTACGAATAAAGTGAGAGGTAAAATATATTATAAAAAGTCTTCCTGTGTCTTTATCCGGCGTCTGTCTTTGTCACTGCGTCTTTATCATTGTGCGTCTGTTTGATTATTTATTGTATCGTTATGATGCTGCATGAATATGTACATGTGTACATAAGCATATTTATTATGTGAGTATATAACATAAACACGACTGGTTCGGCAAGTTGATCCACTGGGGAAAATGCAAGAAATGTAAATTTGACCGTACGAACAAATGGTATACACACAACCGAGCATCTGACCTAGAAAATGACATGCATAAACTCAAATATGACTTTGACATACAGACAGATCACCTAATCTCGGCCAGAAGACAAGACTTTCTAAGAGTCAACAAAAAAGAAAAAAATATAATTTTCAGAATTATGGACTTTCCTGTCCTGGCTGACAGCAGAATAAAATTGAAAGAATGTGAAAAGAAGGAAGAGTACCTCGACCTTGCTAGGAGATTGAAAAAAAACTATTGAACATGAAGGTGATAATTATACCAATTGTGATTGGTGCTTTCGGTACAGTAACTAAGGGATTATTAAATGGACTAGATGACTTCGATGTTGGCAGACGAGTAGAGACCATCGAAACTACTACATAATTGAGAACGGCCAGAATACTGAGAAAAGTTTTAGAGACTTAAGGAGACTTGCTGTCATTGGAACTCAAATGAAAAACTATCAGCTAAAAATGGCGTGAAAAACTCTCATTGAGTAAATAGTAATAATGATCATAATAATAATAATAATAATAATAATAATTCACTATTACCCTTACTATTCATAATTGACATGATACAACTTAACCACAAACTCAGAAAATGCACAGACGGGTACAAACTTAGCAGAACGCAAGAGAAGATCAATCACCCAATGTACAAGAAAGACATCAAACTATTTGCAAAAATGAAAAAGAACAGGAAACACTCATACACGCCGTTTGAATATACAGTTAGAACATAGGAACGGAAGTTGGCATAGAAAAATGTGCCATGCTAGTAATGAAAAGTGGCAAACGATATATGACTGACGGAATGGAACAAACAAATCAAGACAAGATTAGAACGCTCGGAGAAAATGAAACATACAAATACTTGGATATATGGAGGCTGACTCCATCAAGCAAGTGGAAGTGAAGGACAAATTTAAAAAAGAACATCTCTGGAGACCTAGAAAACTACTTGAGACAAAATTATTTAGCAGAAACCGGATCAAAGGAATAAATACTTGTCTGTACCCCTTGTAAGATATTCCGAACCGTTTCTCAAGTGGACTAGAGATTAACTTAAACAAATGGACCAGAGAACAAGAAAATTAATGACCGTGCATAAGGCATTACACCCCAGAGATTACATAGACAGACTATATATATCTAGAAAAGAGGAAGGAAGAGGACTTGCCAGCATCGAAAACAGTGTTGAAGATCCGATACAACGACTCGAAGACTACATAGAAAAGCACGAACGAGGACTGATTACAGCCATCAGAAACAATACTTATAACGTGATAGACGACAGAATGACAATAACTAGGAAATAAAAAGGGAAGAAAAACAACTCTACGGTCGCTTAAAACGACTAAAAAACACCATCTCACACCAGAAAACCTGGACCTGGCTAAGAAAAGGAAAACTTTAGAGAGAAACAGAATCTCTCCTAATAGCAGCGCAAAACAACACCATAAGAACCAGTCATATCAAAGCGGGAATATATAAAACACAACAAAATAGCTAATGTATGTTATGAAGTGATATAGACGAAACGATCAATCACATTATAAGCAAATGCAGCAAATTAGAACAGAAGGTATATAAGACTAGACACAAAAGGGTGGGCAAGGTGATCCACTGGGAAATATGCAAGAAATTTAAATTTGACCACAGCAAGAAATGATATATGCACAACCCAGCTCCTGTCCTAGAAAATGACACATTTAAACTCCTATTGGACTTTGACATACACACAGATCACCTAATCTCGGCCAGAAGACCAAAGCTAATAATAATCAACAAAAAAAAGAGAATATGCAAAATTGTCGACTTTGCATCGAATAAAACTGAAAGAATGTGTAAAGCAGGATAAGTACCTCAACTTTGCTAGGGAATTGAAAAACTATGGCACATGAACGTGACAATTATACCAGTTGTAAATGGTGCGTTTGAAACAGTAACTAAAGGATTACTAAAGGGACTGGAGGTCTTGAAGTTTGGCGGACGAGTGGAGACCATCAGAACTACTACATTATTGAGAACGGCCAGAATACTGAGAAGAGTCCTGGAGACTTGTTGGGACTTGCTGTCATTCAAACTCCAATGAAAGACCATCAGTGTTAGCTGATGTTAAAAGCTCTAATGGGTTAATAATAATAATAATAATAATAATAAAATTATCAACTGTGAAAACAATAATGGTAATAACTTGTAAAAATGATCGTTAGAATTCGAGACGCTTCTCTTACAGCTCAAGTAATTCCCAAACACCCTCAATGATGAATAGAATAAAAATATAGTAGAATTGATATATACGAGGATCATTAAATAATTTTCCAGACTGTTTTCGTAAAGGTACTTTTATTGATCGTGCACTCATGAAACTCTAGTCCTCTTCGAAGAAATCTCCTCCGGCTGCAATGCACTTGTTCTACCGTTCCAACAACTTCTGGAAGGCCCCATGGAACTCATCTTGTGTTAGCGTGTCAATGACCTTCGTCACAGCCTCTTTCATCTCCTCAATTGTCTCATAACGACAGCCTCTGAGCTAAGGGAGTAACCAAAAGTCATAGAGAGCAATGTCTGGACTATAGGGATTGTGAAGAATTATCTTGATGCCCATCTTGGTCAAAAAGTCCTTGACAAGAACGGAGTTGTGGACTGGTGAATTGTCCTGGTGGAAATGAAACTGACCCAATTTGAAGCGTGCTGGCCTCTTCCGACAGAATCTCGTGCTGAAATCCCTTCAAACCTCAACATAGTAACCCTTACCTTAACCCTAACCCTTTGGCCAATCAACTCTAGTGTATTGACTTCCTTACTCCTCCCACACCTCTCATCATCCCTCACAGACTCCCTGCCTTCCTTGAATCTCTCATGCTACTGAAAAACTGATGCTCGATTCATGCAAGATGGTCGAAAAGCAGTCTGAATCATCCCATACGTTTCTGTGTTATTTTTCAAGTTTAAAACATAATTTTATTGCATATCGTTCTTCTAATGTATCCTCACGCCCAGATTGCATTTTTGAAATTCATCAGCAGTGACAGTCAGTCTTTAGTAGGGTGGATTCCAAATCCTGCTGTAGCTGTTCATTTGAACCTGAAATCATAGCAAATAGTCAGCAATCTCATAAGATGTATAGCAATAACATACTGAATTTTCAAGAGTCTACTACAATTTTAAATGTCTGTACAAAAAAAGTCTTGAAACATATTGAATGCACTACGTACATATATACATATATATATATATATATATATAGTCGTGAATACTCTATCTCTTCTCTCGCTCTCTCTTTCTCTCTCTCTCTCTCTCTCTCTTTCTTTCTCTCGCTCTCTTCTCATGAAAATAGCATCACTCTATTTCCTATTCTAGTGTACTGTAAAAAAGTATATCGTAACTTGTGAAATAAAGTCTATGCAAATTTAAAAGATCAAAAGAAAAAGCAGATAGCTATGTACCAAGTTTAATTACCGCTCTCTGTATATGTTGAACTATAAATAAATTAATTATAAAGCTCGGTCACTTGCGCCAAATTTATAAGTGATTTAAATATTATATATACTCGAATATGTTTTTATTTACAAGTTTAGGTCATTAAAGCTACATTTTTTAATAAAGTATATGAGATCAATTTAATAACATTAACAAACAAATAAAAAACCATAAAATAGCTCACAGTTAAAATATATTTGTTATAAGTCATTTGATAAATGACTATAGACTATGATATAAAGAATGAATAAGTCAATGATTATATGAATAAAGAAATCGTCTCTTCCCTGATTTACTTTAAAATATATCGTTTTCTGAGAGTGACGAAAAAGACGTCTGTTCTTTTCGGCGTAAACGTTCCCACTCTAATTATTATTGTCCTTTGAGAGTTTTTCACATTAACCTTAGCTGATGGCTTTTCACTGGAGTTTGAGTGACAGCGAGCCTCTTCAAGTCTCTGGGACTTCGCTCAGTGTTTAGGCCGACCTTAGAAATTCTGTAATCTGGATGGTCTTTATTGTCTTCTGATTTCTAAATCTTCCAGTCGCTGTACCTTTGGAGATTTTTCCAAGTGCACCAACTACAGGTGGTATCACTGTCACCTTCATGTTCCATATCTTCTTCAGCTCTCAAGCAAGGTTCAGAGAGTTATCTCATTTTTCATCTTCTATTTATACACGGCACGCCTAAGTTTACTACTCAACAGGCTTTCTTTTTTTGTTGACTGGTTGTCTGGCCTAAATTACGTGATCTGTTTATATCTCAAAATCTCAGAGATGTTTGTGTGTCGCATTCTTTAGGAATGGTTTCGGGTTCTGCATAATCACTTGTTCAAATGGTGAAATCAAAATTGCTTGCACAGTTCCCATTGGATCACTTTCCCCACCGAGCCATGTCTAGTCTTATATATTTTCGCCTTTATTTGCTGTATTTGGTTATTATATAATTAATCCTTTCGTCTCTATCAACACATAACCTACACTTGCTTGTTTATTGCTTCTTGTCTATTTTTACTTTAATGTAGTTTGTTCTTACGGCGTTGTTTCCTGCTGTTATTAGAAATGATTCGGTTTCTCTCTTAAAGTTTTCTTTTTATTGATATATCTAAGTCTTCTCGTGTGAGATTTTGCTTTTTTACCGCTTGAAATATCCATACAATTGCTTTTGTTCCCATTTTTATTTTCTAGTTATTGTTGTTCAGTTGACCCTTGTATTGTTTATGTTATTTTTGGTCGCTATAATTAGACTTTCCTTGTTCTCTTTTATGTAGTTCTCTAATCGTCTTATTGATGTATCGACGATATGTTCAGTGCTTTTTCTCCATTTTTTGAAACATATAGCCTGTCTATACCATCTCTGAAATGTAAGGCCTTATGTTTCGTCATGAGTTTTCTTGTTCTCTGGTCCATTTGTTGAAGTTCTTCTCCTGTCCACTTTTAGAATGGCCTCGAGTAATTTACAATGGGAACTGACAAGTTGTTTTTCCTTTTATGAAGTTTAGAATAATCATTTTACAAATTGTGTGTTTTCACTGGAGTCTGAATGACAACTATCTTCTCATCTCGTCAGTACTTTTATTCTGGATGGTCTCAATTCTTGCATTGATTCCAGTCCCTCAACACATTTTTCAATGATGCGGGGACCGTACCAAGTGCATCAAATACAATCGGTATCATCGTCTACCTCATGCTCCATGCTCTTCTTCTTTTTCTTCTTCTACTTCTTCTTTGATGGTGCCCAATATTACCAAGTATTTGCATTTTTTTTTACTCAAATTATTCTGATACTTTCTGGATTTTTTACTTTCGATCTTTAATATCAAATAGTACTGTTAATATCCAGAGCAATATAAATATATTATTTTCTCAAAACTATCATTCATAAATCAGAGCGATGCAATTTCTTTTCACCCATCCTTTGCATAAAACGTGAATTCAGGTCAGTCGACCAATGGAATCTATCTGTACTTTCAGGATAATTAAAGTTTGTTTGTTCATTTTAGTGAGGGTTTATGGCATATCAACCTTTGTAAGCTATTTAATGCCAAATTCATTTCTATTTCAAGGTATTCAGTTAAGTCAAACAGCGTTATTTCAAACAATTCAATTTTGTATGAGAATAGTTTTTTTTGTTTACACGCAGTTAAATTTCAAAACTGTTTTATTTCAAACAACTCATTTTAGCGTAAGTACAGTTTCAATATCAAAACCAGTTTCATTTCAAACAATTCAGTTTAGCATAAAAATCAGTTCCATTTAAAGCAATTCATTTTTAGCGTATGTACGCAGTTTAAATATCAAAACTGTTCTATTTCAAGCAAATCATTTTATCATTAGTACAAGCTTTAAATCTCAAAACAGTTCTATTTCAAACAATTAAGTTTAGCATGCAAAAACAGTTCCATCTCAAACAATTTCAGCATAAGTACGCAGTTGAAATGTCAAAACAGTTCTGTTTTAAACAATTCTTTTCGGCATAAGTATGCAGTTTAGATGAAGTAAGCAGTTTTACATGACAAAACAGTTCTATTTCAAGCAGTTCAGTCTATCATTAGTAGGCATTTTAAATATCAAAACAGTTCTATTTCAAGCAATTCCGTTTAGCATAAGAATGCATTTTAGTTCTATTTGACCAATAGTTAGGTACCTATCTGGTGCTACCAACCGGGCCAGCATAGACCTGGCAGCGATGACAATGAAAGAGCACTCCGCATTCTCCAAAGCTCCAGCATTCCAGGAACCTCACCATCAGATTTTTTAGTATCATATCCAGGACAGTCGTTGGGGGATATTACACCTCTTGCAGAGAAGCAGTCGGTGTATATTCACCAGTCCTAACCGACTGGGCAAGTATATTTAAGGTACTCTTTTTTCTTCCATCCATTTCACCAACTATCACAGACTCGTTTCAGTAAGTTTCAGTCCGGACTGGATCTATATTTTCAGGGTTTTTTTAATTAAAAACATTCCAGAATGTAGGTCACTTTTAATGGATAATATTTATATTGGACTCTGCTATTAAATCATCCACTAAAGCCATTTTAATCAATTAAATAATTTACGTTTGTGAATATCCAAGTTTCAAGAACAGTATGCTGTATATTCCATGAGAATATGGTAAGCATTTATATCTTACTGAACGCCGTCTTCCTACCAACTGAGAAATCCATAATATTAGAATGCTTTTTGTATGCATTTTAAGGTCCTCAAGGGGTCAAATCACAAATATCTTTTGAGATATATTGAGAAGTTCAATACTTTCTACGCAGACCCCTCTAGCCGATAGGGTATAAAAAATGTAAACAAAGGCTGCTGCTGCTGTTGCTAAATAAATACCTTAAAAATTCCCTTAGCCAACGTGGCCCGCTTGGTGGCCGAGAGGTCTGAAACTTAGTCTAACGTAAAGTTGGACGGGTTTCGATCCCGGCTTCAAGCGTCCTGCGTGTCTAGCCACACTGAAGAGTTCTGATAGAACGAAACAGTCTGTCTGGATGACAATATATACGCTTCCCCATGGGGGTTGAGCACTCTGGCTTTTAATTCAGAGTTTTCCTTCTCCTAGATTAGTTGCCTCACCAAGGCTGAAGAACCTAGTCTGCCCTACTATTTACCCATAGCTGGAGTGAGAATTATTGGATTCATATCTTTCCCAAGGGAATTAGTGCTATGTGAAATGCAATCAGTCTCGTCTAGGATTTGGACCCGTGTCGCCGTGTCCATTTCCTACGACGATAACCATTACACCACGGGCACCTCCAAACGTTGTTAACCTTTTGTTAAAGGATTGATAAAAGGATTTTTTTTTCTTATCAAATTATACAATGAATATTATTAGGCAATAACAAACTCTATGATATTCCGGCAGTATGCAGTCTTTCCAGCGTCTTGTTGAGTGGTAGGTATTTAACAAGTACTTAGACTTTGGCCGTTTGAGATAAAATATATCAAATATTATATTTTTTTACTTCATAGCATTCCACTTGAAATAATAAAATTTGTTTTTTGATTTATAAAAAAAAAATCACTTTCTATGAAATGCTTGCAGTGTACTTATTCCTTAGGAATATACTCTATTATCACTTAGAGACTATTTTAACACACACATCTATGTTAATATCTCATTTAGAAACAATGGTTCAAGGTATAGATTCCAAAATAATGGGAAGAACTTGGATTAATCCTTAGTTTAACAAATGAATTAAATAAATGTATAATTTCGGTACAATAAATGAATGGTCAACTTATGCATGATCCGAGATATACACAACTATACATAAAACATACTTTGAGAAAAACGTCATTTATGATATCGCTCCGTCGGTGAAATATACTGACTTCATATTCTCCTGAGTTATTCAGACCATTCCCTTGAAAAAATGTCCTCGTTATAATGCCACTCAAATAACAACCACCATACACTATGACTGGGCCCTTCTTAATAACAAGGATATTAGAGATAAATATGTGATTGCATTAAGAAACAAAATCGATGCACTACAGGAGAAGACATAAACACATATTCCGAATGACGAATATGAGAATTTCGTCAACGTCCACCTTAAAGCCGCATCGAAATACATGCCAACAAAACCTACCATTAAATCTAGAGTCCCCTGGGAGATATTAGAGGTTAGAGAAAAAAACGTGCTGACGTGAAAACTGCCTCCAAATGCAATAAGAAGGACCCAACTAACACAAATGCCCGGAAACTAAAAAAGGCACAAAATTAATTTGTTAACATATAACTAAAAGAACAGACAGAATACATACAAAATCAGATAGATAAGATTAGAGACTCAGTGGAAGATAGGCAATCTAGGATTGCATGGTAAACGAAGTGATCAGAAGGAAGACCACTGCCAAAGCTAAACTGTAAGCTACCAACCAACAAGAAAGAATAAAACTGTGGAAATAGCATTTCGAGAATCTACTAGGAAACCGACCGTAAGTTACACGTGAACCAATCACGAGAATCATTAGTAAGCAATTGGATATTGAACTAGGACCGTTTACTGTAGAAGAACTCAGTACTTAGAAAAATAAAAAAAACAGAAAAGCCGCAGGGCTTGATGAAATCCCCCCAGATGTATGGAAGACCAGACAATTCAATGATATACTGCTCAGACACTGTAATGCAGTTTATAATCAAAATCCGATATACAGATGAATGAAGGGATGCATCCTCCCTTTCCCAAAAAAAGGCAACTTCAGATTCGCCAAGAACTACCAAGGTACTATTTACCAACCCCTCCGCTCGGGCAGGATATGACACAAGGTCATTTTTTTAAGCGGAGTTTAACAGGTATGAATTCAGAGTTTTCCTTCTCCTAGACTAGTTGCCTCACCAAGGCTGAAGAACCTAGTCTGTCCTACTATTTAGAACTACCAAGGTATAACACCTACATACATAGCAGCCAAAATATACAATGCCCAAATACGCAACCGCATAGAACAAAAAAATTGACAACATTCTTAGGAAGAACGAAAATGCCTTCCGGAGAAATAGATCCACGATCTCAAAAATATTGACTATCCGTAGATTTCTTGAAGGCGTACGAGCAAAAATCCTACCGGCGAAAATATTATTTGTTGACTTTACCAAAGCCTTTGGTTCCATTGACAAGGGGCAGACGGATCAAATTCCACTTGTATATGGCCTACCAAGAGAAACCGTCGCAGTCATAATGATTATCTATAGAAACACCAAAGTGAAAGTCCGTTTTCTGGATGTAGACACAGACTACTCCGACATTGTAGCAGGAGTACTGCAAGGAGATACATTAGCTCCATACCTCTTTAGCATCTGCCTAGACTACGTGCTTAGAACATCAATTGATAAAATCAAAGAAAGTAGTTTCAAGCTGACAAAGAAAAGAAGCAGAAGGTACTTTGTAAAAACAATTACTGGAACGAGTCGCTACAGGCATTGGCCTATATGTCAAGGCACACAAAACGGAATTTTATAGTGAGGCACATGTTCTGAAGATATAGGGAGTGTTGAATACCGCTTTATTACTCCTTAGTCTACTCAAAACCGAGCCGTTAGGACCTATTAGGGTTTGATCTCTGCGTTAAATTGATATGCTTAAAAATTGAACATGTGATTAATAAACTTTTAGAACTAATTGAACAGTAAATCTGAATACTGACGTACAATGAACGCGATTTCCCAACATATGGGCATTGAATCAGCTTAGAGGGACTTTATTTGTCTCTGCCTTCCACCAGAGAGGACTTGACACGAGGCCAATAACCGGAAAGTCGATTTTGAGCAGGTATTTGGGGAGGGGAAAGTAGGGCACGAGCCGCGGCTCGAACTCTGATTGACTATGCCGGTAATCGGCCCACTTAGTGCAATATGGGCCTCATGAGCCTAGCTGGACATGGACCCAAATCTTGGTCCAGGACTGATGCCTGATTATATCTTAAACTGGACAGCAAGTTCCGGTGCTATCACTTAAAAAGGGCAAGATAGCGTTAAAAACAATCAATTATTTTTTTACTATGTGACTTTTCAAAGCTTACATCCCTCTCTAACACTTTGGCATGCAAGTGTTTAAACTATATTTTTTTTAGAATATCCGCATGTAGAACACAAAACCGTGTGATTCGTATCTTTTTTAAAGAATATTAGTAATAAATGAATATTCTTATCAAACTAACATTTCATTCGAAAACGTAAATCGAACACGGTTAGCTGGTTCCTTTCTTCCTGGTAACAATCAAATACGTTATACTTCCTATGTGTGTATAAGCATATATATATATATATATATATATATATATATATATATATATATTGATTAGGACAAACCCCATATGATTCAATGTTAAGCTTTTAAAAGTATTTTATGATGCAGAACTAGCGCCGATGTGTGTTTATACAATGAAATTTTACATTTATTTGATATCTGTTATTTTTGATCACTGGAAACTAACGGAAGTTTTCGTAATAAATGCTGCGCTGTCGAATTAAATAGGACAAAATTGAATCATTACTTTCTCTTTGAAGTTATTTTGTTGCATACCATCGACGCTAGCGTTGTAGAGGTTTTACCGCGTTGAAAAGCAAGGCCTTCATCGAAATATTTATATAAATATATATAATGCCAGAATGAGTTCACTGCATGTGGTAGTCTGGAAGTTTTAATTCATTTTCTTTACTTTACGTCCCAGCTTAATATATCCGTCGAAGAACAAGGTATTGATATTACTGTGATAGATACAACAAAAGTAGTAGTCAAATTTTGGACATGTTGGCTCGAACCAGTGTTGCTACATGTAATACATCCTATGCAAGGTTGGATAGGTTTTATGACATATTAAACCTTGAAGGTTATTTAATGCCGAATCCTGTTAACTCAGACACACAGAAACATGAACATTCGTGCTTACACCGACACACACACACACACACACACACACACACACACACACACATATATATATATATATGTATACACGATTTGAAAACAAACATTTTTAACATAAGTAACATTATTATTAAACGAGCAATAAATAGCTCATTTGGTTGCTCACAGTTAACTGGTTTAAAGCATTTTATCAAATACAAATATTTTTTGGCACACAGATAAATGGTTTCTAGAATTGCTATGTTATATTTATAATTCGATTTAGTATTAATCCATTGTTTGCATAGTTAAATAGTTTCAACCATTGCCATCCATTGTTTTTAATTCAATTAATTATTAATCATTTATTTGCAAACCAGTAAATGATTTCCGGTAAAGTAATAATTAAACCGTTCTATTTGACCCATAGATAGAACCCTAACAGATACTACCACACTGTTTCGGAGTGGTCCCAGTAATAATGGCAATGAAGTTACTCTAAATTCAGCAAAATTCCAGGACTGGGGTCTCAACTTCTGATGTTTTTATTTCATAGACAGGATACTTGTTGCGGTGGTGTCTCACCCTTCGCTAGATGTACAGTCAGTGTATTCAACAGCCCCAGTCAACTAGGCTATAATACATTATGATAAATATTTATAATCGATACTAAAAATGGGGGTGGATCTATTTGCCAATCTATGTGATAAAGGATTTATCAAATTAATCCCTCTTGGTCAGGATGTGTATCACAAGGTCAATGTTTTAAACGGAAAAATGCTGGTGTGAATTTAGTGGTTTTCTTCTCTTTGACCGTATAATGAAATGATTACAACTAAATTTAAATAATCGCTTAAAATCATTTAATTGTTTATAAATTATTAGTATTAGATAGGAATACTTGAAACGATGTAAATCTGTGTAAACTGTTTCTATTAGATAGGAATACTTGATGTTATAACTATATGTGAAATCTCTAAGGAAACATACAAAAAATATGAATATAAACGTGAAATAAATATAGTTCTCAAATTTCTTGGCATAAAATAATCTGAGACGTGTTGCTATGCCTCTCCTTGTCTTCTACGATCACCAATAACCTCTTATACTTTCTAATATTTCGGTTTGTCTTTGCTTTCGTTGCCATCTTGCCCTCTCGTCTCCTTTTATTATTCATTCTTTTATATTTCATCCTGTCTTCTTGATACAACACTGTTTCATGTTCTTATTCAGATGAACAAGATTCTTTTCTTTTTATGAACACATAACTTTATTGGTCGACGACCTATTTCCGACCGTATTTAAGTTGGGAGCCAGAGATGGAGACCTAGATAACCGCTCGCGCTGCAGGTCTCCACAGACTAATTGAATGTTACTATCAAACTTTTAGATTCTAGGATTTTAGTTACTCAGTTTTCTAATAATGTTGGAGTCCTCATCTGGAAATTGCATTCATTTGATACAACGGTTTTTGAAACCGTTTTAAATCTTTTAACAGTACATGCTATATAATTGATTCTGCTAAACTGTAATTTAACACTCTCAAATCAATCAATAACACAATTAATCTCTCGAACTTTATTGTTTTATTTGTATATTTAGAATCTCCTCAGAAAATATTTTTGCACCAAACTCCGAAGCGCAAAAGGTGATGCAAAGATAGGCTTTAACAGCTCTGGTGGAGATGCAGAAAGTATAGTCGAGTGGACAGTTTCACTCAAAAATAAGTATACTCCAACAACTTTTTAAATTATCTAAGTGGAATATTATACCATCCAATCTATTTATGAGTTATATTGTATTTACCCAAGCACCGTTGACCATAGGACCTTAACAGATCCCTTCTCCAATGGCTAGAGTAAATTTGCGAGTTATGACAATGAAGAAGTACTGCACACTCCATAGATCTCCAGAACTTGAGCCTCAGCATAATAAGCGGTTTAGTGTCACACTTAGGAGACTCTTTTTTGGAGGGTCTTATCTTTCGGCACCAGGAACATTCAGGGTATTCTAAAACCTGACAAGTTGTTTAAATTTTATTATAACCAGTACAGTTTGTAGCCGTTCGTTGTAATTTATACCTGATAACACAGATGGTCCAAAAAAAGTAAAATTCTAAAGCGTTGTCTCTGTCTCAGTGTGTCTATTATCCAAGTTTCCAACTGTTACTCGGCATTAACAAGTACTTTAGCTATGAAGATAATAATTTGCTTTGTTTTCACATGAAGAACCATAAGAGATCATTGACACAACGATAAAATCATTGTTCATTGCATCTTTTAGTTTGAGCAGAATTTTTGTCAGATGAGCGATGATCATTATGATATAGAATTTCCCCTTTCTATTGAAGAACAGATTAGTTTAGTGTACGGATTTTACTTAGTTATTTTGGCTTCTGGCTTAAGCAATAGATAAAACTACTGATTTTACTTAGATGATACGAACTCAAATCGCATTTCGTTGTATTTTGATGAAATGTGAGGCTTTCTTATCTTTGTGATCAAATTACGGGCTGTCCAAGAAATTCTAACATAAAATTAGATATTGAATAAACAAAGCGTCAAGAAATAAATATTGGTATTGAATGTCTAAATTATTTCTTAAAATTGTCATTAGGACGTATGCACATCTGCATAACTTATTGTTGGGTATCTAGCACCTTTTTCCGCACAATGAACTAGTCCATCTGCCATATATAGCAGTAGCTACTAATACCAGGGCAAACTAGAAGGTGGAGAGCAGCTTCTGATAGGAATAGTATTAGAGCGTTGGAGACTGGAGATCGCACTAGATCACCTTACTTGCTACCGTAATAACGGAAGCCTATACTATCGTTGGACTTTATCTTTATTTTGTATTCACTAATCCTATGTTCTTGTCTACTAATAGTCTCTCTATTGTAAATACTTTTTCCTGAGAATATATCTCTATTTCCGCTCATATCGTGGTTTGTCCTTTCTCTAATATTACAAGCGTTCACTAACCCGAACGCAACACTTACAGAGAGTGCGACGGAAATACATCCCACAATTTAAAATGTTACATGTGAGGTGCAAACAAACTTAGGCTAATCGTAATGTTAGCAATATATAGCCAATTTCTTAACATTTTTTACATATTGGATTAATTATGATGATGGATTAAACCTATACACGCCTAATGTTTGCATTTGAAATGTTTAAGACAGCTGAAGCTTGAACTGCAACAGAAAGTGCTTTTCGTGCTCATTTCAAATATATCGAAATGATGTTCTTCCAAATCGATAATCGATATTTCTATGGATTTAAATTTCTATCCAAAACAACATCATTCAGATGAAACTTGAAATAAGCTCAAAAAGTATTCTGTGTAGCAATTATAGATTCACCGGTCTTTAAAAAACGCTTTAACAGCAAACACATGGTATGCACTGGTCCTAGCCACGATCGTATCAGAAAATAAAAGGGTGATACATTAGCTAGATGAAGCTCCCTAACCACTTGATTAAGGTCACTTGCACTAAACAGTTTACATTTCTCCCGCGCTTTGTATAAGAAAATAATGACTAGACGTCAAGACAGCTGTCTTGAATAATCAATGCAAATTTGCAGAAAAATCCTATCAAAAAGCTCTCACTAATTTTTTTTCAAAAGCCAGCGTTGCGCATGAGAAACATTCCCTATCCTATTTACCAACCCCTCCGCTCGGGCAGGATATGACACAAGGTCAATTTTTAAGCGGAGTTTAACAGGTTTGAATTCAGAGTTTTCCTTCTCCTAGACTAGTTGCCTAACCAAGGCTGAAGAACCCAGTCTGTCCTACTATTTATCCATAGCTGGAGGGAGAAACATTCCCTATACTCACCAAAAATCCCACCGTGGGAGTTTTTCTTGGTATTGGTCAATATTAGAACAGAGTGGGTTCCCTCGCTTTGTTTAATCCGCTGTCTAAAAGAAGAAAAAATGTATTCAGACCAGCTTTTCTACTTCGTATCACATCGTGTTTGTGGAGAAGCCGTTTGGTAAATATTACGAATATGGTCGAAAAACAGAGATAATGGAATAATAGTTAATCAAATATAATAAAATCTTGATTTCGAGGTGTTCGGGTGTAACGGTTATCGTAGTAGGAAATGAACAGTTCAACTCCACGATGAGGCTGTTTGCATTTCATAGAGCGCTAATATCCTTGGGAAAGGTTTGAATCCAACTATTCTACCTCGAGCTATATGTAAATAGAAAGAGAGACTGGTCTCTTTAACTTCAATATGACACCCTATTAAAGAAAAGGAAAATTATTAATTCAGTACTATTAAACTCAGTTTAAAAAACTGAACTTGTGCCACATCCTGCTGGTTTGGGGAGATAAGTAAAAATATGTACATATAATATTCCGCTTGCAATAATAAAATCTTGATATATATATTTGATAAATCAGCGTACTGTTGTTTACCTTGTGCAGAAAATAGCGATATACTACTTTCTCTTAGAGTGAGAATGGACCTGGGAGTAATCAATGGAGGAATACTCCACGAATCCTCTTAATTGGAGCATTACGATCTGATGCAGTTTATTGTCAAAAACGGGTTACAGCATTCTTAGGCAGTCTTACCACATTGTCGAGGAAATACTCTACGTATTCAAAATCCAGTTCATTGGCTTAGCGGTTTGAGTGTTGACAAATGACCCGGGAGACCGTGGTTCAATCCCAGGTCGAGTCATGCAAAAGACTTGAAAAATGGTACTTGAGCTTTCAGGCACCTCTCGACAAAGGTCGCCAATTTTACTTACTCATTCGAAATCCAGCCGACTTGGCAAGACAATGCTATGAGTTGTAATAAATAGAATGTTGACAAATATGCGTCTAATACACTGAAAAAGGCATAATGTTAGAAATGACGAACAAAGCAGATAAAAGAACAACAAAACAAAACCTCTGTTTGTTATTTATTTTATAACAATAGGATTAAACGCTTCTTAGCTCCCCGACTGACAGAGATAATGAAATCCAATTTCTTCAGTTGAACTCCACTGGAAAACTATCATTTCGGGAGTTGGTTTCAAGTCATTCGCAAATATACATTCATGGGTTCACGGATTTCGCTTTTACGCTGACAACGTTTACGTTTACTAAAATCTCTAACCAGTAATATGATTCCGTGTGGAAGACTCCCTGTGGCGTAGCGGTTAACGTGTTGGACTTTGACATCGTAGTAAATGAGTTCCAACTCCAGTCATGCTACTTCGTTCACTTTCAGAATAATACCCTCGGGAAGGTATTAACTCGCTTACAGCCTGGTTATGGGCTAAATACTGTAAGTATATTAACCGATCGTTGTTGAGTGTGACCCGAAGGCTTCCTTTTCAATAGCTATAACACCAAAGTATAAAGGAGGAAGAAACTCCTTCCCTTGGATTTCTCCACTTACCCTTGATCCTTACATTATAATGTCGAATGTTAAACATCATTTTTCGAGCCTTTAATAAACTTCACCTGGGAATGAACCCCGGTCTCCACGACTATTGGCAAACACTCTAACCATTATACCAATAGGCCGGTACCACTAATCTCCTACAAGTATGTCATAAGCATTAAATAAATCACGAAAGCTGATATTCAACTAAAGCAATAGAATGAAACCTAAAAGATGTACTTTCCCAATGTTCAAATGATATCAACCGAGAATTTATTATTCCGAGATGAAATAAAACTGTTAAAGAGAAAAATAGTGCGATTTTCTCATTCATATTCATGATATATTGGTAACTTACCAGCATTTCTACTTTTTTATCCTAGTTATCTCACAACTGAGTGTACGCTGTGTAGAAACATCTTTTTCGGTCCATCAACGCCATAAATGCCACAGAGATTTTTAAAAAAAGAGGTGAGTAGTGAAGGAGAGGGAACAAAGGAGGCAGAAGCGACAATCGTAAAACCCCAAATAATGTATCAGGAACAGACTATTATGACACACAAAATTCGAATTTTTTATAAATATTCATAAAAATGATACTCCAAAGTGTACAGCAAAATTATTGCTAAGGATATTTTGTCAGTTTTATTTGTTTGTTTTTTTTTGTTTAGTCATCAAGGGAAAATCTAGAAGGACACACACACTCACACACACAAATATATATATATATATATATATATATATATATATATATATATATATATATATTTCTTCTGCCTAATGACAAAAAATTTTTTGAGGATATATTTATTATTCAACATAATCTTTATTTTGTAAAAGCCCTAAACCTAACGTTAGATTAGATTAATTTGTTTTAATGGCATATAAAGTTTCATGGGTTATTAACTGCCAAAGTCATCCTTGTACTAAAAGAGAAGGGGTAATCTTTAAGTGATAGATAGAGTTTCATACTTTTTCCAAAGGTATTCGTCCGAAGGTGATTGCAACTGAGCTGCAGGAGTTCGAACTCGCTTACTACGATGTTGCAGTCCAACACATTACCCATTACACTACGGAGATTCATTCCCTATATCCAATGACCAATATAAATCATGCGATAGATTGAAGATTTCAAATCGGTTTTCGTGTATAATCGCTCAATCAACAGAGCTTAGCATATGCTCACTCTGGGATCTTCAGAAGGGTTAAACTTCCACCAGAAAGAGGAGAAACTGTGAGGACACGAGACTAAATTTGATAAGGAGGCGCCAGTTCTGAGGATCCTCGGAGCGAGTAGTATCTCTTCATTGCCATTTCTTCCAGATCCAGTTTGAGCTGGACTAATAGTATAGCTTAGGGTGCTACTTTGTGTCAAATAGATTTGCCTAAAATTTAGCCGTATTCAATAGAACCATAAGCCATAATACTTTTTAAGTAAACAACTGATAATGTGAATATCAAATTACAGTGAATGTGATTCCATGATTGCAAGTATGAAATAACCCTTGACGGGTTTGCATATTGAAAACTATTCAATCACCATGTAACAATATGTCAGGATCTGCACAATATTAATCTCGGGCAACAATCCCTCCAATACCAGTGATGAAACGGACATCATCACCTTCTATGACGAGATATCTTCCCTTGTCCAACGCATTCACAAACACAACGTTCTGACCATTCTATGAGACACAAATACTGAATTAGGCTTAGATCGAACTACTAAATTCTCTTTACAATATTCGTAAAAAGAAAATGGTAAATAATTAGATCGTTCCTCAGAAGCAGTGTCTCATTTAATGAAAACAACATCAAAGTGTGACTAGCAAAGTCAGGGATAGGTATCAATAAGTTATCAATCATATAAAAGTCAGAACAATCCAATAAAATAAAAATCAATTTTCTCCGAACAGCGGTTGTGTAATTCAAAGCATATTGAGAAAACACTAGACGGAAACTGCGCAAGAATACTACGAGCTATATTGAACAATTTCAGGAAGCAACATCCCTCAAAATCGCAACTGTACAGCCACCTACCTCCCATGTCAAAAACCAAGTAACTTAGACAAACAAGACATGGGGGACATTAAGGGTGAAGTAATGACGAACTCATTAGCGACGATCCCCGTAGACCCGTTCACAGGAACGTGCCAGATTTGACCGAACAACAAGAACTTATCAACAACAGCTCTGTACATACACAACATATTATCTAGAAGACCAACTAGAAAAGGTGGATGAGAGAGAGAAAATGCTAAAAAGAGTCAGGGAAATCCGTGCTGAAGCACAGGTATGAAGAGTATATATATATATATATATATAGTGGTACATTCAATGTGTTTCAATACTTTTTTTTGTATACGCATTTGAAATTGCCGTAGATTCTGTATATTATTGCTATACATGTTATGAGATGACTGACCATTTTAAATTTTTCAGGTTCAAATGAACAGCTACCGCAGGAATTGTAATACACCCTACTAAAGCCTGATTGTCACAGCTGGTGAATTTCAAAAGTCCAATATTTTAGAAGAAATATGTGCAATAGAATTATGTTCTAAACTTGGAAAAAATGTCACAGAAACGTATGGAATGCTTCAGACTACTTTTCGACCATCTTGCATGAATCGAGCAAGAGTTTTTTAGTGCCATAAGAGATTTAAGGAAGGCAGGGAGTCTGTGAGGGATGATGAGAGGTCTGGGAGGAGTAAGGGAGTCAATACACCAGAGTTGATTGGCCAAAGAGTTAAGGTTTGGGTTATGGTTACTATGTTGAGCTTTTAAGGGAGTTCAGGAAGAGATTCCATCGGAAGAGGCCACCACTCTTTAAATCGGGTCAGGGGCAATTCCACCAGAACAATGCACCAGTCCACAACTCCATCCTTGTCACAGACTATATGACTAAGCTGGGCATCAACACAGTTCCTCACTATCCTTATAGTCCAGACCTTGCTCCCTGTGACTTTTGGATATTCCCTAAGCTCAGAGGCTGTCGTTATGAGATAATTGAGGAGATGAAAGAAGCTGTGACGAAGGTCATTCACACGCTCACACAAGCGGACGTCCATGGGGCCTTCAAGAAGTTGTTGGAACGGTGGAAGAAGTGCATTGCAGCTGGTGGAGATTACTTCGAAGGGGACTAGAGTTTCATGTGTGTACTATCAATAAAATTCCCATACGAAAACAGTCTGGAAACCTATTTAATTTTCCTAGTATATATATATATATATATATATATATATATATATATATATTGTTTTAAACCAAAACTTGAAACGTTGTCAAATTTACCTAAGTCTCTTTCTTAATCTATGCTTTTATTTTTCTTTTATGTCGTCTCATTTTAATTCACTTTATTTCAACCATTTAAATTTCTTTTATTTTATCGCTTTTTTTTTTCTGATAATGCTTCAGAAATGCAATTAATCTTCTTTCAGAAAGAAGCACTCTTTGTCCATTACCATTTGAATCTATGTGCTATATATACACGTACATATATATAAAGTTTTATTCTTAACGGTTAAACTATAAAACACTAATTTTGTTGTGCGTTAGAATGTGTTTGTTTTCTTTTTTTAATCGTATATGTTGTAAACATTAAAAAATGGTTCCTTTATTCCTCAGGCTTTGTGGCTTGGATTATGAAATGAAAAAATAACTTATTTTCGAAAAAACATTGCCAATTTTCATTTCCATAAGATCTGAATAAATAAAATATACGAATAAAAATCGATTTTTCTCATATTAAAGTTATATGTTAAGAAACCAAAATTATTAGAAATCATTTTTTTTTAAATTTCTGACTAAAATGACTCATGTGTCAGACCCTCCAAATATTATCTCCCATCCAGTTTTCATTATATGGACCTTAGTAATGGCGATCAAAATCAAGTCTATCGTGATGGAAACAAAAGGATGGTCACATAAGAATGCAGCCATGTACTTAGTGAATTGAATAAGATGATTATCAAGCGCAAGTACATTCTCTCACGAATATGCTGGAGTCAGTTTTGCCTTTAATTAGTCACATTTAAAAAGATTCTTTAGAATCCTCGTAAGTTTTACAACATTCAAGAAAATTCTGGTAATTTGAGTAAGTTCTGCAACATTCTGGAAAATTCATAGATTTTTTTTTTGTTCATTTTAGAAAACTATCAGCTACATTGCACTGAATATATTTGAACTGCTTTGTAAAATTAGTAAATTTGATCGTTCAATTACCCAGTTTACAAATGTAAATTTTAAGAAAATAAATTGGTGGTAACTCTTTATCTTTGATGTAATTTACTTGAAAATAATATTTTCTTTGCAGGAACCCTAAAAAGTTAAAAGTCGCAACAGATATATAAAGTCATCCATAGACAGACTGTTTCGTTGTATCACAACTCATCAGCGTCACTAGACACGCAGGCTGCTTCATACTCAGCTTTACGTGAGACTTAGTATCATACCGCACAGCCCACAGACGATATACGTCAGTTCGCGAATTATAAGGCTTTATGTAGAAATTTCGCTTGTTTACATTTTGCCTTAACAGACACCAGAGTGCTCAATTCATAGGAGGAGGTATATATATATGTGTGTGTGTGTGTGTGTGTGTGTGTGTGTGTGTGCGCGCGCGTGTGTGTGTGTGTGTGTGTGTGTGTGTGTGTGTGTGTGCGTTATTTGATATATAGTAGGAATCCCTTCAATATAAAATAGTGTGCAATACCCATCCCCTCACACACACATATACATACATACATATATATATATATATTGATGGTTCTATCGTTGCTATGATAATGTTTGATATTTAACTATTCGGCAAACGATACATTAACTTTCCGTTCATAAGTGCCTATTCAACTATATCACGCAGTCATATTGCACTAGCCAAGTTCAATCGAAACTGTATGAGGTTTAATCTATTCTATATTGAAATCAGATAAACGGTTATATTCTTTGGCTATACTCATCCACACACCTAACAGAATCGTTTAGTATTGTATTTTTTGACATAATATGCATACAAGAACACAGATACACGCACACCGAAGATATCAAATATCACGAAACTGGCAATGGCTGGTCGCTCGTCACTGTATCCGCATGGAAAAACTCTGTCAACGCCGCAGTAGGAGGGGTAGGATTACTTATAGGACCTAGAGCATTAAAAACGCTAAATAGCATTGAGAAAATACAGCCTCGAATGAGAGCAGCTACTTTTAACGGCAACCCCAGAGCAACAATCTTCCCTGCTACAGCCCTACCAATGTTAGTGAAGAAACTGAACTAGTCACCTTCTACGATGAGCTATCCTCATTAGTGCGTAGCATCCCGAAACACAACATGTTAGTCATTGGCGGAGACATGAATGCCCAAATCGGGAAAAACGGAAACAACAAATACAGCCTCCACAACACGTCAAATAGGAATGGGCAACATCTAACAGATTTCATTAGAGAAAATAGATTAGCATGCCTCAGTACAAACTACCAAAAAAGGAAGGGCAAACTATGGACATACACGTACGCAAACAATACTAAAGCTCAGATAGACTACGTATTTATAAACAAGAAATGGAAAAATAGTGCAATGAATTGCGAGGCATACTCCTCTTTTAAGGGTGTGTCCACCGATCACCGAATAATCACGGCGAAAATATGGTTAAGCCTACGAAAAAACGCCAAACGAACAGCGACCACCAAACACTATGATAGGGCCC
>OY757909.1:60608839-60768715 GCA_963585895.1 Sepioteuthis lessoniana | reverse complement strand
CGAAAAAACGCCAAACGAACAGCGACCACCAAACACTATGATAGGGCCCTATTGAACAACAGAGATATAAGAGATAAATACGTATTAGAATTAAGAAACAGATTCGAAACACTACAAGAAAAGACGGAAAAAAGTACACCAAACGATGAATATGAAAATTTCGTCAATGCACACCTCGAGGCAGCAGCGAAATGCATTCCAACAAAACTCAAAACTAAATATGGAGTCCCTTGGGAAACTTTAGCGGTGAGAGACAAACGTGCACTAGTGAAAACAGCCCCCCAAAACTATCGAAAAAAACCAACAAACACAAATGCCTTAAAACTAAAAACGGCACAATATCAATCAGCAGGCGTATATATAAAGGAACGGACAGAATACATTCAAAATCAGATAGATAAGATTAGAGACTCGGTGGAAGATAGACAATCTAGGATAGCCTGGCAAACAATAAACGAATTGAGTAGAAGAAAGAAAACAGCCAAAGCAAAACTTAAAGCAGCAAACCAACAAAAAAGAATAAAACTGTGGAAAAAGCACTTCGAAAACTTACTAGGAAGCCCACCAAAAATAACACATGAACCAATCACCAGAATAATTAGCAAATAATTAGACATTAAACTAGGACCGTTCACACAAGAAGAACTTGACTCGGTTCTCAGAAAAATTAAAAATAGGAAAGCTGCAGGGCTGGACGAAATTCCCCCGGAAGTATGGAAGACCAGACAATTCGACGACATACTGCTCCGACACTGCAACGCAGTATACAATCAAAATCCGATAGATAGATGGATGAAGGGATGCATACTCCCCTACCCTAAAAAGGGGGACCTCGGATTAGCCAAAAACTACCGAGGCATAACACTTACATCCATAGCAGCCAAAATCTACAATGCCCTACTACGAAACCGCATAGAACCCAAAATCGACAACATACTTAGAAAAAACCAAAATGGCTTCCGAAGAAATAGATCCACGACCTCACAAATATTAACCATCCGTAGAATCCTTGAAGGTGTACGGGCAAAAAAACCTACAAGCGACATTAATATTTGTTGACTTTACCAAGGCTTTCGCTTCCATTCACAGAGGAAAGATGGAACAAATCCTACTAGCGTACGGCATACCTAAAGAAACCGTAGCGGCAATAACGATTCTCTATAGAAACACTAAAGTAAAAGTACGATCACCAGATGGAGACACAGAATACTTTTACATTGTAGCAGGAGTACTACAAGGGGACACGCTGGCTCCGTACCTCTTTATCATTTGTCTAGACTACGTACTTAGAACATCGATTGACAAAATCAGAGAGAATGGCTTCGAACTGACGAAGAAAAGAAGCAAAAGGTACCCCGCAACATCAATTACCGACGCCGACTACGCCGATGACATAGCGATACTGGCAAATACACCTGACCAAGCAGAAACACTACTGCATAGTTTGGAACGAGCAGCAAAAAGCATAGGCCTCTATGTTAATGCACACAAAGCGGAATATATGTGCTATAATCAAACGGGGGACATCTCCACTCTAGAAGGAACCCCTCTTAAACTAGTAGACAAATTCACATACCTTGGACGCAGCGTCGAATCAACCGAAAAGGACATCGAAACCAGGTTAACGAAAGCATGGATTGCTCTCAATAGGCTATCAATTATATGGAAATCAGACCTAACCGATAAAATGAAACGCAGTTTCTTCCGGGCAGCGGTCAAATCGATACTGCTATATGGCTGCACTAAATGGACGCTAACAAAACGGCTGCAGAAGAAGCTAGACGGCAATTACACAAGAATGCTACGTGCAATCTTAAACAAGTCCTGGCGGCAACACTTCACAAGACACCATCTGTACGGCCACCTGCCTCCTATCACGAAGACTATTCAACTTAGACGAACCAGACATGCAGGACACTGCTGGAGAAGCAGGGACGAATTCATAAGAGATGTACTCTTATGGACCCCCACACATGGCCGTGCAAAAGCAGGACGACCAGCACGAACATACATTCAGCAGCTATGTGAGGATACGGGATGCTGTCCTGAAGACCTACCTAGGGCGATGAACGATAGGGAGGAGTGGCGAGAGAGGGTCAGGGATATCCGTGCTACCAGCGCGATATGATGATGATGATTATTTGTTAAAAAAAGATTAAATTCATCGCTTAAATGTAATCTGTATTTAGCGAATTTAATTTTGTATTTACAAAATCGATTCGATTGGAAGCACAAGTTTGTTGAAGCTGAAAATCGTTATATAAAGTTTTGTTAAAGTGAGGCATTGTATTCGATGCAAACAAACGAATTCCCACACACACACACACACACACACACACACACACATATATATATATATATATATATATAGAGAGAGAGAGAGAGAGAGAGAGAGCAAGCACGGAAGAGAGAGGGAAAGAGATTGATTATTTTCGAAAGTCTCAATAAAGATTCTTTAATTTTAGGAGTATGATTAAATTATGCCGAGAGGTTAAGGAATTGCGTACATCTATGTTAATATTTTTCTGTACTTTCTTTAGAGCTCTTTACTCACAAATGTATGATATAAGATATTTCGATTTAATTCTCATATTTTTTAAGGAAATCTCTATTAGTGTCTTGGATATGACACTAAGAAATCTGATGGTGAGGTTTCACTAATGTTTGGGAATGCGGACTACCTCTTCTTTGCTATCACTCCCAGGTCCACTTTGATTCGGAGTGGTTGCACCAGTTTGGTTCCTCTCTATGTGTCAAATAGAAGTAAACTGTGTACTTATGCCAAACTGAATTGCTTGAAATAGAATTGTTTGACATTTAAACAGCGTACTTATGCCAAACTGAATATCTTGAAATATAACTGTTTTCACATTTAAACTATGTACTCGGGCTAAACTTGATTTTTTGGGATGGAACTGATTTTTCTGCTAAATTGAATTGTTTAAAATAGAAATGGTTTTGACATTGAAATTGTACTTACGCTAAAATGAATTGTTTGAAATGGAACTGTTTTTACATGTGTGCAAACAAAAAAAAGTATACATTTGCTAAACTGAATTGCTTGAAATAAAGTTGTTTTTGACAATTAAACTGTATATGTATGTTAAACTGAATTGTTTGAAATAGATCTGTTTATTTCTATAACAATAGATTTGACATAAAATAACCTACAAATGTTGATATGTCATAACCCCCCCTCAAAAAAAAAAACAAATCAAAAGCCGCTCAAAAGTATTGAGACTATTTGGCCTTATTAATGTTCAAACTAACACTGGCTCTACGTCTAGATTCATCATTTTATTATATAAGTTGGTCAGCTGTACAAAAAACTTGGTTTTATCTTTGCATTTAAAAATGAAAAATAAATTTTGAGTTTCAAGGCTTTTTGATTATATTGATTATGTTCTTTAGTATTATTACGTGACCTGTTCTGTGCCATAATTTAGTATGTATTTCTTTCTTGTGAAATTTCTCTTTCTGCATATACAACTAGAAATTTGCCCCGATATATACGTATATTTTCAAAGTGTCACTCTCCTTTCTCTTTATCCTTTTGCGTACGCATAAATCTATCTTGCATAATGTAATATATTTCATAAGAGACTGCGTGAAATATTGTTCTGTTCACTTCTACATAGAAGACTAAGAGCTAATTATAATACTTTTAAAATTCATACAAATACTTCAATGGTCAAATCGTTTACAAAGAAATATCATAAAAGTTTTAAGTACAGGTTATTATTGGTGTCTTTTCAAAATGACACTTTATGAAGACATTTACTGCCTTGTTTTCTCTTACGACTAAGGAATTAGTTCTTACTTTTTTTTTTATTGTTTCCCATGTTGATATTTTAATTGTTTGTTTGCGTATTTCCTGCCAAATGCTTTAGACTCTACTTGCGTTTTCCAAAAAATATTTTTGCTCCTCAAATCATTTATTGATCTATTTACAAGATTTTTCCTCCCCTTCACAAACTATCTTACATGTCACAGTTAATTTCATTTTGCTAATTTCCATTAGTACACAAACGGGCCTGCACACGTACACACACAAAGAATATTCAGAAACAAGCACGCACATATATACGCAGATTACCCCCTTAGATGACGATGTGGAATACGCCAAGATCCCTTCTTCAGAGGGTCAAGATACCCATAACGAGTGCCCTGAGTATATCATTAAACCATTTTGTGGTTTAGATTTGGCCTTTAATATTTGAGGATTGAGAAGTATCCCATCGCTGCAATTTCACCCACGTCAACTCTGACCCTTACTTGTATTATCAGATAGGATCTCATCTATAGACAAAATAGAACTGTTCAGTCCTTTGCTATATTTGAAACCATTTAGATTGAGCATACAAATTATTAATATAAAAAAATATTAGTGTTTGATTAAAATACTTAAAATCATTTAAATCTGTGCAATCAAATGAGTTCTGACTTGTTCAAAAGTGCTACCTACAAACTATTCGTTCACACACACACACACACACACACACACACACACACACACACACACACACACACACACACACACACACACACACACACACATATATATATATATATATATTTATTTATATATATATATATATATATATATATATATATATATATATATATATATATATATATATATTGATAGATAATTTACAATAGTTGATATTAATAACCCACAGATTTATATACCAAAAAACACTATCAAACCAAACCAAACCAAACCAAACACACACACACACACACACACACACACACACACACACACACACATATGCACACACGCGCGCTCATATGTACACACAGACACAGACACACAACAATATATGAGTATGTTTGAGAATGATAGGAAAAATATACGGAAAATCATATCGGCATGGTTCACAATGAGTCTTATGAAGAAACTATCTTTATATCTGAAAATGTCAATTTGAATACCGTATTATCTTTATTTCGTACTACCAATATCAATATCAATATCAATATATATATCTATATATATATATATATATATATATATATATATATATATATATAAAGAAGAAGAAGAAGAAGAAGAAGAAGAAGAAGAAGAAGAAGAAGAAGAAGAAGAAGAAGAAGAAGAAGAAGAAGAAATGGTACTTAAATCAGAATGTCCAAATATTTGTATGCAAAGAGATACAAAACCTAAAAAAGTTACAATACTCCATATCACTTTTTTGCGGTTATTTTTATATTTAATGTAGCAAAACCTATTGGCCCTTTACTTTCCAAATATTGTCATTACTACTTTTAAAAGCGAAAGAATTGCATTATTAAGTATATATATATATATATATATATATATATATATATATATATATATATATTCTGGGAATTTGTGCATGATAACGATAATATTGTCCGACGGAAGACAACCGTGTCAAAAAACTTGACATCTATGTCATCTCAAGTTTTCCTGAACCAGACGTAAGCTAATGTTGAACTGCTTTATAGACTGTTGTGTATGACTGTCAAAGTAATTAGAATTGTTAATATTATTTAAATACACAAATTGCGAGAAGTTACTAATTACATTTACCAATTACGAAGGTAGAGTTTATAGTAAATTAGAGTAACCAGTAGTTAAAAGAAATGCTGGAGTAGAGTCTTCAAGGTATCTGTAATAAACGTTTAATCAGAAATCAACGAAAAAGAGAAAATAACGGGAGGTTGATTTGAAAGAGTATTCTCTGTTTATTTCTTCATACATTTTTGTTAATCGTCATTTATTTACTAAGATATTTTTGTGTGAGAATAAAATTTGTATGTGTACAATATACATAAATGGCTTTAGATATTCCCTTATTAATGTGTTACTTGTGTTAGTGCTGAATTAAAGTATGGATTCAACTATTCTATTGTTCTAAGAATTTGTAACAGATATTTTAATTCAGCAGTTATATTAGCTGAGGAATTTGTTAAGTTTGTTCTATTTGAATACTGGATTTCTCTTCTTCAGAGAAGGGGTAACTGGTTTTAAAATTACTAGATTTTGCGGCAAAATAGGGAGAAGTTAACCGAGGAAATGATGACTCATTTGGGTTGGGTTTTTTTATTCTTTTATGGGTGAAACATCCTGATTTAGAAATTGCTCCATACCCATTGAATTTACGAGTGATTTTGCAAGTGATTTTCTGTAAGATGAACGTAGTTTCATGGACATTTAAATCAAGTTTTCGTACTTTTTGCTTACTTTGGTGTTGAATTTTTTTAAAATTTGGGTTTTATCAACATTTTTGAACGTTAGTGTGTCTCTGATTCTTGCACAAGAATAATTTTTTAACATTAAGTACAAGCCATCGAACCCAAAAAGGATATCAAGATTTCGCGCAGTACGGGTAGTATAATCAATCTTTTCTTGAAGCATTAGAAAAATTCCAGATCACATACACAGCTAAAACACTTTTGATTTAAACGTAGTAAGCACCCCTGGCTATTTAAGCAGGATATTCATCTACCTCGAAAATGCATAAAGGGCGGCGGAGACTATGTAGAAAAGCATTTTAAAGCTGAAAACTTGCTCTGTCCCACGCTTATAAACCATTATTAAGGTCACCTTTTTTTCCAACTATAATATGGTTCCTTCTAACAAGTGATGATAATCGTTTATAAGTAATTATAGCTTCAAGTAACTATTCTAAATGCAAATACAAAGATGAGTCAAAGCATTTTTGCAATAGTTTGGTACGTGACTGTTTTCTTAATATAATGTAATCAAAGCAGTTCAAGCAGTGACAACCACCCGTTTTGGCTAGAAATATAGCGCTTGGTTGTGAGCTTACATGGTGTGCATTGCTTCACTGTATGTATGATTCGAAATTCGTGCAAATGAAGGCGCAACTTAGCCTAATTCCCGGACGTTTGCTTTTTGAGTTAAAACTGTGCCCGAAGTCAGTGGAAGCAACCAAAACTATTTGTTGTTCGAGAAATGAAGGTGCTAAATAGTTCAAGACATTTTGCTCTGTCTGCAAGAACCCCGAAAATCAGGGTAGGTTGGATAGACCTAAAACCTAAGATTAAGAAACCGTACTCCAACTAATATTCTTATATCCTGCGAGTAATATTCAGCAAGTATCAGCCTAACTCGGCATCTCACCATCCAGTGTTGTTCATCATCTTCACGAACTCAACAAAGCATTCTGAACCGTGCCACCCGTTAACAAATTTTTGCAAAACCTTTGACTTACCTCGTGTTTCTCCATTTACTTCATTGCCTGAGATCAAGTGAAAAACATGAGAAAGACTCAAACCCTAACAAAAGCTCAACAAAATATTTCTATTACTACCACTGCTACGAGACAGTCGATAGATATTTATAGCATTTAGCTGGATGTAACACAAGGCTACATTAGCAAAGGGCACACACTGCTAGTAGTACTTGTTTAAAATTCCTGCTTCTTTCTCATGTTGGGAGTTTTAAAAAGCTTGTAAGTCAGTTTAGATACTTACCTTCACAAATTCCTTAATTATCTTTGAAAAATTTTTAAAGAAAATCATCATCATCCTCATCATTATCATCATGACGTGCGGCTAGCACGGATATCCCTGACCCTCTCTCTCCACGTCTCCCTATCATTCATCGCCTTCGGCAGGTCTTCAGGGTTACATCCCGTATCATCACATAGCTGCTGTCTAGTCTAGGAGAAGGAAAACTCAGAATTCAAACCTGTTAAACTCCCCTTAAAAATTGACCTTGTGTCATATCCTGCCCGAGAGGAGGGGTTGATAAATAGTATCACATAACTGCTGTATGAATGTTCGAGCTGGTCGTCCTGCTTTTGATTGGCCATATGCAGGGGTCCACAGGAGCACATCACTTACGATCTCGTCTTTGCTTCTCCACCAGTGTCCGGCATGTCTAATTCGTCTAGCTTGTATAGTTTTCGTGATAGGTAGTAGGTGGCCGTACAGTTGGCGCCGTGTGGGGTACGACCAAATCTTCATACTAACTTTTGAAGCAAGAGTAATGAAGGAGTACTCAATACTCCCTATATCTCCAGAACCAGAGCCTCACAGATCGTTTCACAGCCATATCTTGAAAAAAAGTTGTTGTTTTTTTTTTATTTTGTACCTTTCTGAAGTACACGCAATCAGTATATAGCCAGAACGCACTATGGTATGCGTGCAAGAGTTCTGCCTCCGTATCCGTAAAGTTCGAAGCAAAATAAATATCTTGTACTTACTGGTCAAGATTAAAATCACTGTATTTCCGATTTATAAGACTAGAGCGTCTTTACCCTTTTGGCAATGTTTTTTTTTTTTCAATTTTCTCCATATGTTAAATCAGTATAAGTCAATATATGAATCAACCATTTCAAAATCATTTCATATTTTCATTGTTTGGTTTGACTATGTTATTTGAGTTTGCTAAAAAAAGAATTTCTGATTGTAGGTCGTTCTAACTTGGGTAATGTGACACAAGATGTTATTCAACAGCAATCAGAATATAATAAAAGAAGAAATGTATACTTATAAACGAATGTGTGACACATGCGAACGATATGCAAGTTGTCACAAACAATTATATATATATATATATATATATATATATATATATATATATATATATATATATATATATATATATCATTCACGGTTTTCGAATTATTGTCTGCATCTTTATTCTTATATTTAGTCCGAAAAACCTGAATGATAAAATCAAGTTTCATCTCTGAAATTCAGATAACTAATATATATATATATATATATATATATATATATATATATATATATATATATATATTACGCATCCCTGAATTTCAGGCAAATGATCAAGCGTGGGTAATTATTGCTACGACAATCGTTTCATATAAAGATGCCGATAACAAGAATTTAGACATTTTATTGGATAAAAGGTGAGTTTTGATTCCTATTTTGATCAGGATAATATTGTTCCTTTTAATATCTGTCAAGCACGATTCTGTTCAAGCTATATGTAATATAAAAGAGAAAAAGCCAAATTAAAAACTTTACAAATATCTAAAAGAAAGATTATGGAAATTATAATTTGATTTTTATATCAAATCCTGTTATTTATTCAATAGCTTATATTAAGAATGTCTTCCTACCTCTTCAAAAATACTTCATTAAATGATATTTATGAGACATATGTCAAAAACTTTCTTTGTGATTAATAGATAAATAACTTCGACTACACAAAATAACTAAAAACGCAAAAAATAATCCCCAGACAGTCAAGATAAGAATATTTATCGAGAGGAGAAGCGATTGAAGAGTTAGTAAGATTTGATTTGAATGATTCTCTAGCCCAAAGGGTTGCAGATTCTTTTTTGACTCGATATCAAAACAGACGTGAGGTCAAACAAAGATCTAAAGAAAAGTCGTTATTAAGAACTTTGCCGGTAAAACAAGTTGCCTTCAGTATTGAACGATGGAAATTGGATCAAATTCACATGTCCACGAAGTCAGCGTCTGGTGAAAGATATTTTGTTACACAGTAATCCACAGACACTCATTAATATAAGAAAAGTTTGGGCTTCTTTGTTTAATGACATATTAACATTCGTGGATGATTTAATGCCAAATACATCCTTATAGAAGAACACGAGTGGTAATATTTTTACTCAAAACTGGGAGGTGATGGGTGTCATACTTTTTTCAAGGGTATTAATGCGAAAGTAAACACGATAGCGTGACTGGAGTTCGAACTCCCTTAACATAATTTCACAGTCCAGGACGTTAGCATCTACTAGTCTTCATTCAATGGAAGTTTTAATAATATAATGATCTTTTCAGAGGCAGTTTTTTAAGCAATGCACTGTTTAAGCCAATATTTTGATAGCTTTTCAGTCTATCGTAGGAATGCTAAGTTCTTTTTAATGATTTCCTGTGTAAGATAAGATCTCTGGATATCATATAACTAAAAAAAAAAAAAACAAGAAAAAAATTGAACAAATCTAAATATAACAGTACAATGTACACCATTACCTAACTTCTAGGCATAAAATAAACCTTTAGAGGATTATTTGTAAACTTCTTGCTTTTCTACTGAATTTGAAAAAAGTTGCACAGTTTTTGGATTCAAGAGATTAATAATGATAATCCCTAGTAAAAAAAATTATAGCTTAAAGTAACTATTCTTAATGGAAATGGTTTAGAGTTATATAATATCAAGTATCTAATAAGAAATAATTAGCACATAGTTTTATGCTTTCAATTATTCATATCTAATACTAATAATATGGTTTCACATAGCTATTTTTTTTACAAATAGTTATCTGTTCTCACACAGTTATATGGTTTCCTGTAACTAACGGTAAGTAAAAGTAAATTTGGCGACCTTAGTCGAAGGTGAACCGTAGGTTCCCTTTTTCAATAGCTTCTATACTGAGTTGTAAGGGATGGCTCTACTCCATTCGCTGAATTACTCCACTTTGCCCTTGATAACTACCTTTTAATGCTAAGTGTTGCGTAAAGAGGCATCAAATACCATTTATGAGTCTTTCATATGAGTCGACCTGGGATTGAATCCTGTCTCTCGGACCATAGTTGAACAGTTTCAATAATTATTGTTATTTTCAAATAATGTATAGTAATATAAAATCAATTATTGAATGGATCTACTTGACCAGTAGATTGGACCCTAACATGTACTACCTCTCCAGATAAGAGTATACCAGGAAGTAATTGCAATGATGGAGTATTCTCTCCAGACTTCCAGAATATGTCCTTTAATATCAGATGCAGCTTTGTGTCATAATCTTGTCAAATCAAGTAAATGATTTCTCGAAGCCAACGTCTGGGGAAAATATATTTTGGTACACTCCCATTCACAAGCACATCATCACCATCATCCCTCATAGCACTGCTCTAGATGGCATTCAGCGTCCGTACAGAGCTGATGAATGTAAGTTTTTGATGATCAGCGAACACTACGATGTCTGTACGTAGAAGTCTATCGAACGTTATTTATAAATTCTTTCTTACTTCACCAGCAGTGTCCACCATGTCATGTTCATCTAATTTGGTTGGTCTTCAAGATAGAAAGTAAATGGTCGAACAACTATTATTTTGCAGGATGCTGATCCATGAATTTCTTCAAAATATCACGCAGCATGCGTATTTAGTCTCTATCGAGATTTTTAAACATTAAACTGTTTAAACATGAACAAAGAAGTTTAATATATAAATGTGCTTAGAGACATCACCATGTGAATCTTGTCGCAAATTATGCGTAATGTGTTTGTAACGAATTTGTTCAGTACTAAACCAGAGGAGTCTCCCGAGTACTGTGATAAAAGGCTAATGCAGTAATTAATTTTAAATTGAAAAAAAACCCCAATCAAACAAGAAAAGAAGTTTGAGTTGAAACAGACTCTGTATTTTTCATCGATTATTTTATGCAATGAGAAAGAGTTTAAAAAGTTCTATGAGAATAATGTTTGTATGTGTACAGTGTAGATAACCATTAAGTATTTTTTATGAATGTTTGCTTGCGTGTCAGCCTAAGAATTCCTAAGAGAAAAACTCTTAGTTAACTCTCTGAAATGAATGATTGATATTTTCAGTTCGTCTGTTTTCTGTGACTGCTGGTGACTACTGAGTGCTGGGGATTTTGTTTGATGTATAAAGCTTTGCTTTTCGTGGCAAAAGTTACTTCTGAAAATCGTTACACACTTGGGTATTTTTCGCTTTTTAGATTTGGTTACACACGAGTGTTAGGGAACTTTACAGATGGTTGATTCATAATTACACATGTTATTTTTAAGCTCTTAAACTGATTGCTTTTCATCTTACTGTAGGTGGAGTCCCGAGAGTGTTGTGGCCAACATGGTGTACTGCAACAAGTGAGATCGAACTTTAGTCTCATTATTTCGTTCACTTTCAGATTAAACACTTGGGAAAGTATAAAACCTCATCCTCACCAGCGATGTGTTAAAAGGTATAACTACTGTTAAACTAGGATTGCCTTCGAAAGTTGATATAGCACTAAACAATGAAACCAAATAAAGACTAATGCTAACTCTGATTTAAGATACATGTTGTTGTGATCTCGGAGGAAATCTAGACCTTTATGGAGTGCTGAAATTGAGTTTTCTATTTATATCAATATACGAGTTGCATACGATAAGTTTCCAGATTTTTTTTGAATGGGCACATTTATTGATAGTACACACATGAAACTCTAGTCTCCTTCGAAGTAATTTCCTCCGGCTGCAATGCACTCATACCGTTCCAACAACTTCTGGAAGGCCCCATGGAAGTCCTCTTGTGTGAGCGTGTCAATGACCTTCGTCACAGCCTCTTTCATCTCCTCATTTGTCTCATAACGAGAGCCTCTGATCTTAGGGAATAACCAAAAGTCAGAGGGAGCAAGGTCTGGACTATAGGGATAGTGAGGAACTATGTTAATGCCCATCTTGGTCAAATAATCTGTGACAAGGATGAAGTTGTGGACTGGTGCATTGTCCTGGTGGAAATGACACTGACCCGATTTGAAGAGTGCTGGCCTCTTCCGACGGAATCTCTCCCTGAACTCCCTTAAAAGCTCAACATAGTAACTCTAACCCTGACACTTTGGCCAATCAACTCTGGTGTATGGACTTCCTTACTCTTTCCACGCCTCTCATCATCCCTCACAGACTCCCTGCCTTCCTTAAATCTCTTATGCCACAGCAATTTGATTTTTCTGTTTTAACGTTGGTAGGCTTTTGTTCGAATTAAGATTCAAGCATTGGCATCCAATGATCCTATCGATCACAAAATCTATATTAAAATCTAAGTCGGTATATGAACATATAATTAGTATTATCTCCTTGAGAGTTTTTCACATCAGCGTGAGCTGATGGTCTTTCAAGGAAGTTTGAGGGACAGCAAATCTATTCAATTCTCTAGGACTCTTTTCAGTATTCTGGCCGATCCCAATAATGTAGTAGCTTGGATGGTCTCCACTCATCCCCTTATTTCCATGTCCTGTAGTTCCTTTAGTAATTCTCCGGGGACTGTACTTAAAGTACCAATTACAAATGGTATAATTGTTACTTTCATGATTCACATTTTTTTAAAATTTCCCAAGCAAGGTCGAAGTATTTAGCCTTCTTTTCACTTTCTTTTAATTTTACTCTCTGATCAGCCGGGATAGTAATTATTTTTATTATTTACTCATTTGAGTTTTTCACATCAGCGCCAGCTGATGATCTTTCGCTGGACTTTGAGTGACAACAAGACTCTTCAAGTCTCCAGAACTGTTCTCAGTATTCTGGCAGTTCTCAATAATGCTGTAGATTACATGGTCTCCACTCGTCCGCCAACTTCCAAGTCCTCCAATCCTTTTAATAATCCTTTAGTTACTGTACCAAAAGCACCAATCACAATTGTCACCTTCATGTTCCATAGTTTTTTTTTTTCAATTCCCTTGCAAGGTTCCTTCTTTTCACATTCTTTCAGTTTAACTCTGTGGTCAGCCGGGACATCAGAGTCGACAATTTTGCAAATTCTATTTTTTTTTTTTTTTGTTGATTATTATTAGGTCTGGTGTTCTGGCCAATTATTATTGTTCTCTACAGTCTACTTAACGTAATAGTTTTTGACGTAAGAAATGGAATCCGCAACCCGAGTCCAATTCCACAAGTCTGTTTGCGTTTCACGAATGCACTTAATCTATTCTCTCAGCTATGGGTAAGGAGTAGTGCTGATGGGTCTTTACCTTTGATTAAGCAACCCAACTAGGAAAAGGAAAACTATGAATTCATACCAAGTTTTCTCCACTTAAAAATAGATTTTGTCTCTCATCTTGCTGATGGCTGAAGGTTTGGGTCAATAAATGTTCAAATACAGTCTCAGTAATAGAAACGAGAGAATAATATTATGTTAGATAGAAGGTATGAACAAAGAATATCAAAAACTGAGGTAAAATATTTAAAATCAAAACAATCAATTGAGACGTCCGTACGGTTAAGCAACTAATATAATTAGGTGTTAATGTGCACATTTCTAGATGTTTATACTTATCCAGATGTGTTAATACTGTTCTTTTAAAATCATGAAGCTAGACCCAATATGTTTTTGACGGATAGTTTAAGCAAAGCCAAAGATTGTGTATTCTTCATGTTCACTAAGTATAGATTTCTGCAGTTGTTTCTTTTTTTTCTAAACAGAAAATGTATCTTACGCTCAAGAATTGAAGACGTTGAGGACATTAGAAGATATACGGATTATAAATAAAAAGATATTAATTTCTGAAGATCTTTGACTACTTGAAAACTCGATATATAAAATGCTAAGGAAATCATTTTAAGAAAGACAACATATGTTTACTTGTGAAGCTGTTTGTCATAAATGATTACAAAGAACAAACTAAGAAGCTGTTTGTTTTAAATTTTTCTTGTTTGTAAATAAGAACAACAAGGAAACGAATATCCAGATCGAATGAAAACTCAAATCTGAAACTCTACATCCTTTATTTTTAATAAAGGACATCTTAAATACCGAGCCACACACACACACACACACACACACACACACACACACAGGCGCCTCTGGTGGTGTAATGGTTAGCAAGCTAGACTAGCAAACCTACACGAATGAGTTCGAGTCTCATTGGGTGCCCCTTTCATATGGCCTTGTACCACATCTAACCAAAAAGCTTAGTAAATTTCCACACATACACACACACACATATATATATATATATATATATATATATATATATATATGCGAGAGTCTGTATGTATATGAGCGTATGTATCATTTGGAGAACGTCTTTCAGATACCTATTCTCGAGTACCAAACCTGTTTATTACAATTACTGAATAAGTATTGCATATATTGTTATTGGCTAGGAAGGGTTATTCATATCGTAAAAGCATATCTGTTTGCTTTTTATTCCTACTTAGAATTAAAAGATGAGTAAACATTATAGTTTTCACTACTGTTTATCCACTATATTTTAATAAATATACATTCAAACTGTGCTTTTGAGCTATTTCGGTAGGTGTAAGTCCGTAGCTCGTCCCGTCCACTTCTGAAATTTAGTGTTAAAGTATACAACCCTATTCCCGAGAGCAGACGCTGATAGATGTTTGCTAATTCTTTTTGGAGAGTTGTGAAAGCAGAATTTATTATTTTGTCCTTGTCTAATTGAACATTCATGTTCCCATCGATAAATAGATCATTGTGTTCGGAAATGTTCAAGAAAAAGAAGATAGCTAATTGTAGAATTTGCTAAGATCTTTTTCACTGCTGACCTCTTTGGACTGTATCAAGATATGATTGTTGTCTATGAATAAGCTACATCAAGTTCAAGACAACAGATTATTTACGTCATTGCTTTGAATTTGATTGTGTAAAAAGGTGTGAAAGTATAATTGTTTTGATGATTTTGTCGTGGCATTGAACTTTGATGAAATATTTTTGTATGTTAGCATTGGCAAAATTTAGGGGTTGTTCGTAACACGCAATATATGATAAAAATATTTTTTGTGGAACCATTTAGAATTTGAGTATATTCAGTATTTGTTGATTTCTTCTTTTTCTTTTTTTTATTTCAGTCATCGAGAACAAATGGGCTGCCATGAGAGAATTGATAAACAAAATGACGAAAAGAAATCTTTACTTTTTTCTCTTCGACTGCATTTAACACTCTCATATTTTTTTTATAAATTCTTCTTTCAACTTCTCTTATAACTCGTCCTATGTTGCACATTTTACAAATGCATCTTGAGTGTCAGGTTGTCAGTTTATTTGCGTCCCACATTGGCACATATTTCTTAATGTTTTTTCTCTCTATCGCTCTGCACCAAGTATTTTCTGGCCTGCAGTTAACATGTGTCAGCGCAAAGAGCATTTAACCTGTCCAATATAACAATGGTCAAATTTTATCTCCAAGGCCTTTTCCCAGTAATTGTCCGAACTTCTTGGTCGCTTAACGTCGAGTTGCCCTTCCACGATCTTATCATGGAAGACTCCTATTTCAGCGATGTTGGAGCACTTGGACCATTATTCGGTAAAGAATAGAAGGCTGAATTTAATGATTCCACAGAGATTAAGCAAATGTATATACTGTTTATATTGCGATTTTTTTTATTTCGACGAAAATATAATTGATATTTATTTAGCTTAGCTCTGTACGGTTCGATAACAAAACCCTAGCACGCATGAATGCCATGAATCTTTCTGACTATATCATTATATAGCCATGTGCCGAAACGTAATCACCACTTGCCTAATAACGTTTTTTTCCACTGCATGCTCACATAAAATTTCACACATTACTCTGTTTTGTCGACGAGGCTTACAATATGAAGGAAGGTTAAACCTCTAAAAAAAGCGGATGTCCTAGATATGACACTAAATTGAATCGGATTGCGTGGCGCTGGTTCTTTAGATCTGGAGTGTTGGGTACTTTTTCACTGTCATTACTCCCAAGTCCACCCGAACTAAAGAATTTGAAAAGGTAATAATCTAAGTAGATTTATAAAATTTGCAAGTCGTTCAATAAGAAATGGGAGTGAGCATTTTCAATCTGACTGATCGATTCTGAAAAAATGTATAAAAATAAAAGGAAACTTTTAAATCAAGATTTAACTTTCGAAACCACAAATCATAACGTAATGATTTTGGTAGAAAAAGATTTTGACTCTTCTTATTCTATTTTCCTGTTTTTAACCCTGTTTTTTTTTTTTTGTTTTGCTTTTTTTTACGAAAATTAGTGATTATAAGCAAATTGGCTTTGTTGAATACTTATTCGGTCTATAAAATCTATCTATCAATATATCTATCATTATATCTATTAATACCCCTCTCCGGCACACACATAAATGTATTGCTGTTTTGGTTTCTCTGTTTAATTACGTATGAAAATACTAAAATATCATTTATTCATGAATAATTTAACATTGAATTGATTTAAATCAATTGTATATTCGGTATCATTTTTAATCTCCTTTTGCCATTTATCCAGTAGCTAGATGATTACTTTCAAATAAAATCCAGCTGCTTTCGAAATCAAAAATTGTCCACAAATGTTTTCAACGGAATATTTTTTTGTCATCCAGAGTATTTTGTTGAGAATCAAATAGGTGAAAATCATTTGCTGCAAGGTCTAGTGAATATGGTGGATTAGGTTGAACAGACCACCCTAAATGCAATATTTTTCCGTGGGATTCTTGCTTTATGTGATCTTGTATTATCATAGAGAAGCACAACGTTTCTCTAATAGACGAAAATAGAACATTTTCTTCGAAGATGTTCAAGAAAACGTTGCAGCTGCTAAGAAGATAATCTGTATTGAATGTCTATATGCAGTTTGAATTATACTGTGGTGGTCCAACCATACGCACAGCATAACGTTTTTTACATGTTCCTCTACATTTGTCTTGGCATTAGAGATTTATAATTTTTCTTTACTGTCCTTTTTTTGCCCTCTAGTCAACAGTAGTAAAAACATACTTGAGAAATGGGTAATCTCCTTGCTTTCAAAGAACATATCTCTCTGTGGATATGCGCTCTACTTAATTGTTCACCCAAATAGTATGAAGAAGCTGGACGCCAGGTTACTTACTTTATCTCTCTTTTTCAAGGAGTGACAGACTGGAGATTGAAATGAGTTGAGGTTAAGTGCTAATTCTCGACTGCTTTTTCACTGTTGTCTGATGTGCCGCCTGGTCAGTGTTTATCGGTCAATGACTTATCAACAGAACGAAACCTTTAAAACCAGTTTTGGACGTGGCTGTTAGTAAACAGTACAATTTTTCTTAACTGCTTTTTTTAACGTTTTTGTTATTTTTAAACATCCGCAAAATTGCGTGTAAATATCCCCTTTCAGTTAATCCATGTTAGTGGAGTAAGATCAAAGACTAGATTATTATGTATACATTTTAAGAAGAATGACCGATGAAGGCTCTCTTAAATCAGGACACAATTCTTCTTATCAGTTTTTCCCAAGAATTAACATATTTTTGAATGTATATCAGTTGATTTCATATATATATATATATATATATATATATATATATATATAAATTTTGTTAGTCAAATTAGAGAGGGGTTAATATTTTAGAATATTTTGAAATAATTTATTGTTAATCACACACACACACACACATTTATATATATATATATATATATATGTATATATAAAATTAGAAGTGTACATACAAAACAACAACAATATTAATGATAAACGCACTAGGATTTCTTCCAAGCTGTGGCTGTTTTGTATGGATGAAATAAATCGGCGCAAACAAAATGCATAGAGAAAAATCTATATAAGAATTACAAAAGAATGCTACAAACAATTTGGAGTAAATCCTGGAAGCAACACCCCACGGAAACAGTTGTGCGGCCATTTACCTCCAATCTAAAAATATATTTAAGTTAATTGAACAAGATATATGGGATAGTGCCGAAGAAGCAAGCACGTATTCATGAGTGACGTTGTTTAATGGACACTAACACATGGCCGTGCCAGAGATGGTTGTGACGGCAAATTGACTAAAATCCCAAAACGGGACTTTCCTTTTCGCACGTGTGAAGACGGGGTAGGTTGGCACTTGATCACCTATAGAATAAATCGTCGTTCAGAGTTTTTCTCTCAGGCATATAAGACCTAGCAGGTGAGGGATTAATTTAGGGCCAGACTGACCGCCGCTGGCAAGGGGTTCCAAATTTTACACTATCCACACACCCACCAAGGCCACTAAACTTCCTCCCCTAAACAACAGAAGATATGGATCTATAGGTTTTAGTCATAATAATATTATTTTTTAGTAGTCGGCAACTCCGGTTTCCCGTGAGATATTTTTATGGAATTAATTGGACAATTCTAAGCAAGATAACATAAGGCGAATAGAAGCTGAAAAGGAAATGTGACTCAACAAATTCGTAGCAGAACTGCAAAGAACAACTTAGACCACGTGGTAACATAAAAATACTTGAATCCTTTACTATACAAAGAGATACACTTTCAAAGTGTCAAATATGTATAATGAATTGAACAGTCCATGGACATAAATGTCTTTCTTCTTTTCTGTTCTTTCGTTTCTTCAAATTGAGCGAGAGAGAGAGGGTGGTATATAAAATTTGGGTATAAAGGAGAAATAGTCCCAAAGTTACTTATCTTATTTTTCGACGGGGTTCCACTGGAGAATCTTTCTTCTTTCACGGGCTAATAGACTTTATGCTATTTTTAACACTGGCTTGAAGAACTTGGGTCTCCGCAGATATTTTTTTTTGTCTTCTTCACCCGGAGTACTTGGATTTTTGGTTCTGCTTCCTACGAACCCTGCCAAACAACTAATTTTTCTTCTCGTTTTTTTCGCCGACGGGGAGAAGGTGCCACTTCCGTTTTACGGTCCCAGCCAATTATTTGGCTTCTGTCTCCTTCTCCCTTCCGGTGTCCGGCGACCTGAGGTTACTAAGTACCAACATCTGTTGGTATCCCCTCTGTGACCTACATTCTTTCTTAACGGTATCTTTGACGGTTTGCCACTGTTCATTCCGACGGGAGGATAGTATTAATCTTATTTCTATCGTCTCCGTGGGATATCACGTGACATGGTCGACCTACAAGAACTTATTTACATCAGCTCCATATGGACACAGAATGTAGTTAGGAAGACCTGCCGGAAGCGATAGATGATAAGTGTGGATGTGGAGAGAAGTGTGAGAGAGAGAGGAAGAGAGAGAGAGAGAGAGAGAATGGGGCGAGTCAAAGAAAACTTTGCTTGCAACACAAATTGATGATGATGCCTTTGTACAAGCCTATAGGAAAAAATCTAAATGCAAACCTGAAGAGAATAATTTTCTAATTAAAGAAACACACATCAAACATTTACAGCAGTCAATTAATCGTTTAAGAAAAACAATTCAAAAGTGGGTTATTGTTGAATGTATAATAATAAAACAATCTTCAGCCGACATGACGTTAAGATCTTTTATGAAAAATATAACCAGAATTTCAGAATGACAGAAGCAACGGTAGGGATATAGATGTCCTTTCAGCAATAATTGTTTAATTGATTAAGTGATCTATGAAGCTACCGTCAAAATAGATGTTAATAAAAGCGATGGAAGGATGTGCATTAGAGACACTGAATTGATTCAGAAAAATAAAATGTTACCAAAAAATTACACTAACTGTAACATGATGGTACTAAATAGACATTTGTTCCGGCAAGTGCTCGAAAGTGTTGATGGCCGTATCGCTACGTCTTAAGTAGTTGTCGGTCCCTGTAGTGACCCAACCGTTGGAAAAGTTAACGAACACAGGGAACTCTTTTTTACTTCATTACACAAAGGTGTACCCTGTCTTACTTCACTACTACAATTTGTATATAGTCGCTGAGATAAAGAAAGAGGGTATGAAAGTTAAGTCGACCGCGTTAGCTGGGCAAAGAGAAACAACATGTCAGGAGGAGAAAAAGAGAGCAGACAGAGACCTTGAATTTTCTTTCTGTATTTTTTGCTGTTCTAACATTCTTTTCCGCAGGTTTTGTCTTCACAGAGTTGCAACTGTTAAAAAGCCCTCTTTCGGATCTCATTCCAAAATGGAGACCCGAAATCTTTCGTCTCTCTATACATCTTCCTGGCTAGTCTTCAACTGCCTGTCATTACCTCATCACGTCTTCTTGCGAACTTCCTCAAACCGAATCGTTCCTTTATTCCACTGTGTGTCGGAGGAAGGACTATATCCCTTTTCCGGTGGTACCACACCTGCGCAGAAGATTTGGGACCTCCGGTTTTTTCTAATCATTTTAATAAACGTAGTCACTCACCCGTGACTGACTGACCCTCAAGTGCCTTGGCCTAAGTAATTGAGAGGTCAGTTGTCCTCTCACGTAGACTCTATGCCTGCCTTTTTTCTTATTGTTTCTCTCTTTCTCTCTCTTTCTCTCTCTCTCTCTCTCTCTCTCTACTCTCCCCGATATTGGCCTCCCGTGTTCTTTATAACTTGGACCTACCATACCACGTTGGAAAAGAATATCAATAGCACCAAATTAAACAAAGTTATAGGGTAGATAATTGACAAAGCAGACAAACCTACCATAATAAAATGATATATTGAGTAAGAAGCTTTAATTATATTTACCCAACCCCTTCGCTCGGGCAGGATATGACACAAGGTCGATTTTTAAGCGGAATTTAACAGGTTTTGAATTCAGAGTTTTCCTTCTCCTAGACTAGTTGCCTCACCAATGTTGAAGAACCTAGTCTGTCCTACCATTTACCAATACCTGTGGGGAGAATAATTGGATTCATACCTTTCCCAAGAGTATTAGTGCGATGTGAAATTCTATCAGTCTCGTCCAGGATTTGAACTCGTGTCGCCGACTATAACCATTACACCACGGGCACCTCCTTTAATGTATAAAGAATTATAGTTCCATATTATGTCTGAAAGAAAGAGTCTGTATTCTAGCATATTTTGATTATAAATTACTACAGAAAAAGTGAATCGATTTCTAAGTTTAGACTTATTAACAAATTTATTCTGTACCACCGAACACCTAACGGGTTACCTAACGTATTCTTGTCTATTTAGGCTATTTAGATTTCTAAAATCAATAAATCGCAAATTATTTTTTATGTGACAAATTTCCCCCTCCATAAATAAAGTTGATTAGTCTATCTTTCTCATATTGTAAAATAATCAGGAACTTCAGTTGATTTTGAGTGTTTTCCAAGAGAGATTTACTGTTCCACTACGAGACGAAGGAAAAGAAATGAATGTATATGAAAAGGGAAAAACGCTTTGGAAAGACGAGACTAGTATTGCAGCTGATGACCGGCTTAAGAATTAAAATGTATCCGCAGCAAATCAGCAGCGAGTTATCATTGACTGAAAGAAACTCAAACTGGGAAGCCGTTAAGAGTGGGCGCAGGATAAAAAAAACCCAGGAAGTTAATTTGAGTTTGGGCGCAACATAGTAAAGACAATCAGTTGTAAACCAGACACGACAATAGGAAGACAGCCAAAATTTGCGGACCCCATTTTTGGTTGAGCTCCGAAGCACGTGTTAAAACTGCAATAGAAAACGTGGAAGAAAAATTAATTTCCGTCTTTGCTCACTTTCTCCTCACATTCTGTTTCTGTTTGTCTACCAAACGATGCCGAATCAGTTTTCATACAGGTTTCCACCTTCTAGAGGGCTGATAAAAAGTATAATAGTGAATAAACTTTTGTATTTGCAAACAATAAACAGGGCTTTCGTGAGTTCCTCAATTTTCTCGTGGTGGAGGTTATCACGAGGTCTGAGTGACACTTACAACGTGGCGCTACACACATAAACCCGTTCGACACGTGATGATATCAATGCCAATACGTAGTAGTAGAAACGTCTATTGAGACTGCAACAGAAAAAAAAATTCAATTTGATCGTTTGTGCCGTGTAGTGTTACAACCGTACATTTCGTGTGTAACAGTACAATATAACAGTTTAACGACTGTGAAATCCTCAAGAAATTCAATTAACACGTATAATTTGATTATTGAACGATATATACCTGTTTAATAATAGTAGCATCGGGCACTTTTAATCCTATTTACCCAACCTCCCCACTCGGGCAGGATATGACACAAGGTCAATTTTTAAGCGGACTTTAACATGTTTGAATTCAGAGTTTTCCTTCTTCTAGACTAGTTGCCTCACAAAGGCTGAAGAACCCAGTCTGTCCTACTATTTACCCATAGCTGGATTCATAGCTTTCCCAAGGGTATTAGTGCTATGTGAAATGCCATCAGTCTCGTCCAGGTTTTGAACTCGTATCGCCGTGTCCATTTCCTGTGACGATAACCATTACACCACGGGCACGCTTCTTATTTCAAATTTATCTTTTTCATTTCTAAATAGATTTTTGGAATTAATCACCATCTCTCTCCATCTCTCTCTTCTTCAGTCTGTCTGTTTGTCTGTCTCTATCTCTCTCTCTATATATATATATATATATATAACCAACAATCACACCCGCCACAATATATGTACCATCTTTCTCCATTAACCCCCATACCCTTCCCCATACTCCTCCACTATCTGTTAAATTTATATTTTATGAGCATTAATGATAGGCCTCTACACCCCAAATTCATATTATCTACCTCGTACACTCAATCTTTTATCACAATAGCGTATAAGTTATACAACGTTAACACAAACCAGATAACTATTAAAATTAACCATCACAACCCCACAACTATTATCCACACCTCACAAACCGACCATCTACCGTCTCAATTTTATGACAACAGTTTACTCTTCAGTTATAACCATCATCATGCATCATCATCATCATGTCGTGCGGCTAGCACGGATATCCCTGACCCTCTCTCTCCACATCTCCCAATCATTCATCGCCTCTGGCTGGTCCTCAGGGTTACATCTCGTATCATCACATAGCTGCTGTATGTATGTTCGAGCTGGCTGTCCTGCTTTTGATTGGCCATATACGAGGGTCCACAGGAGTACATCACTTACGATCTCGTCCTTGCTTCTCCAGCAGTGTCCCGCATGTCTGGTTCGTCTAGCTTGTATAGTTTTCGTGATAGGTGGTAGGTGACCGTATAGTTGGCACCTTGTGTGGTGTTGCTGCCAGGACTTGTTCAATATTGCTCTTAACATTCTTGTATAATTGCCGTCTAGCTTCTTCTCCAACTCTTTAGTCAGCGTCCAAGTAGTGCATCCATATAGCAGTATCGACACGACCGCAGCCTGGGAGAAACTTCGTTTCATACATAAAAAATACTAACTACTATTGTAACCCCTTCATTATTTTTATTATGTACGTACTATCACATATAACTATAGGATATATAATATTTACGCAACATTTCATCAATTTATTCTTATATTCTAGCCCAAATCTCTTCCGTATATAGAATACAAACATTTTACCATAATCCATATCATATTGTAATACAATATATCCCCACCAGTTGATATTCATTGTGATTCGGGTCTACCATACAATATACCCGTTTAACTACGCTTACAAATCAAATCTTTATTAATTTCCCTGGACATGCAATGATGATGTTCTTTTTCCTTAGTCATCATCAGCTACACATACGGAATGCGATTAAGATACTTTCTCAACAATAATGTAGCAACATAAAGTACAGACAACTTATAACGTCCGGTAAAAACGAGCTACACATCTACCGTCACACACAGATACACACATTCACTATATGCCACTCACACATATACACACAATAATACGCAACTATAACTCACACAAACACGAACACACGCACACATAAACACACATACACACTTACAATCACACGAAAAGATTCCTACAAAACCTCAACTGTTCTTGACAGTATTTTTCGATTTTCGATTCATTTCATTTTGTTAACTGCCTGATGATTGTTGTTTGGAAAAAAAAAATCCATGGAACCCTGGGGTCGCAGTCTGAATTCCATGGCATCAAATATATATATTTAATAAATATTATATATATATATATTTATATATATATATATATATATATATATATATATATATATATATATATATATATATATATATATATAAACGGCACATTAGTTTCATTGTCTAATAAAGAAGATTTTTTTTAACAACGGTTATTTCTAAACTTTATATTCTTTGCCAATGGACTTGACCAAAACCTTTAACCTTATTCATTTGAATTTCAAAGGTCGCTTATTACACAATTCAAAATGCTTATCATATAGTTTTACAGCAGCGACTTATTAACAGACTATCTTATATTTAAGCAAGCCATTAGCGTTACAAGTAATTATTTTATAATCCCTTAAAAAAAACTATATTTCTTTATTATCAATTTATTTTTGTAGTTATCCACGAGTTTTAATCTGATTTTTATGCCCATAATTTATTTCTCTTTTTTTCTTTTTTATCCCTTCAAATGTTCTTTTTTTTTGCGATTATTTCCACTCACTGATTTTATTATTACTTTTACTATTGTTTATCTGTCTTATTATTGATTCTTTATCCAAAGAATTTACAAAAGAATTGACAACGTGTTATTAACTGATAAATATTTACAGCTTGATCAAGAAAGATTATGGAGATCAGCAACATTCTTAAAATGGTTTATTTTCTTTCTTTAATAATAACGATAATATATTATTATTATTATTATTATTATTATTATTATTATTATTAATAATAATAATAATAATAATAATAATAATAATAATAATAATAATAATTGTATTAGTAGTTGTAGAAGTAGTAAATCAAGAATTTCTGGTATTTGATATTCTCAAGACCAAAATAAAAAAAATGAAGAAAAAGCCCACCTCTGAAGGATAAAGGGGACTCTTAACAATATTGTAATTGTTGATGATTATTAACCAAGCTTATCTCGAAGGAAATTCTTGAAATAAATGAGATGCTTTAAATTAATGAGTAGCTAGGTTTTTGTTTTTTGATTTTTGCTTTTTTTTTTTACATTGAAATTAATCTAATTCGACTTGAATTTGCTGCATTGCCTCTTTAAAAAGAATATTTTTATAATATATTTCTTAAAGCAGTGGAAATTTTACTTGCTAAAGAACTTTCCTACACAGGGTTAAAGATACAAACTTTTATCGTGGCTACTTTTTAATGGTAAGAAAGCAATTTGCTTGTTCTGGTAGCCTGTATTTTCCAAAATAAAAGGAAAATAAAAGTATATATATATATATATATATATATATATATTTATGTGTGTGTGTGTGTGTGTGTGTGTGTGTGTGTGTGTGTGTGTGTGTGTGTGTGTGTGTGTGTGTGTGAGAGAGAGAGAGAGCATATATGTGTATAATCGTGATATTTATTTTTCAAAATAAAAAAGCAGCCAACAGTCACATTAAGGCAATATATTTTTATTTCCATCCAGTTTAAAAGCATTGATATTAAACAATGGTCTAAAAATAAGTTGGACTTCATGAGATCAACAAAAAAAAATGGGTGAAAACTAATGCTTTTTGCGTCACAAGCAGATTAGAAACACAGAAAAATATTTCGCCTACATAAATTTAACCCAATACAAACCTAGTAGTCCCATGTATCAATCCACCACGGCATATATAAGAACAACAAAAAAACATATTTGCTCTGAAGATTTTCTTTGGATTGAGTTCTTGACCGAGGCGATTTAACTTTAATATTCTTTATTCAAAAATTACATTGCCTGCTGGGAATAGTTCCAAACACCGGATTAACTGGATTGTTTACTGGATGGTTGAAAACGTGTACGAGATCAGTGGTGTTTAATTTTTATTTTGTTGATCAGAAGATTATTGTAAATATTTTTCATAGATAAATAAAATGGTGATCTCATCAGTTTTCAGAAAGTAGTGTATTCATTTATACCACACACACACACACACACACACACACACACACACACGTATATATATATATATATATATATATATATATATATGAGCGTGCGCGCTTGTGTGTGTGTGTGTGAGAGAGAGAGAGAGAGAGAGAGAGAGAGAGAAGGAGAGAAAGAGAGAGAGAGAGAAAGAGAGAGAGAGAGAGAGAGAGAGTGAGAGAATGGGTTGAAAAGTTTATTTCAGAACGCTATATCAGGAATGCATCAACTATGGAAGAGTTGTGGCTTCCACAAAGAGAACTATGGAGAAAGGTTATCAAATATATCACATTCCATGAGAGTAACTTGTTCAGTCTATGAACTTTTCAATCGACCCTCATATATATAAAACTAGGTTGAGAAATATGAATATGCTGCAGTCTAAAAATAAAGAAACCTAATATATATATATATATATATATATATATATATATATATATATATATATATATATATTAGGTACATACGATAAGTTTCCAGACTTTTTTCGTGTGGGCATTTAAAATTGTGGTAGACTATTGAAAATTTACTATATTATTGCTATGTATCTTATGAGATGAATGACCAATTTTTATGATTTCAGATTCAAATAAACAGCTACAGCAGCAATTGGAATACACCCGACTAAAGCCTGATTGTCACAGCTGGTGAATTTCAAAAATGCAATCTGAGATTTTAGAAGAACGATATGCAATAAAATTGTGTTTTAAACTTGGAAAAAATACCACAGAAACATATGGAATGCTTCAGACAGCTTTTGGAGCATCTTGCATGAATCGAGCATCAGTTTTGGAGTAGCATAAGAGATTCAAGGAAGGCCGGGAATCTGTGAGGGATGATGAGATGTGTGGGAAGATTAAGTAAGTCAGTACACCAGAGTTGACTGTCCAAAGGGTTAGGGTTACGGTTAGGGTTACGGTTAGGGTTACTATGTTGAGGTTTTAAGGTACTTCAGGAAGAGATTCCGTCGGAAGATGCGGGCACTCTTCAAATCGGATCAGTGGTATTTCGACAAGGACAATGCACCAGTGCATGGGCCTTCCAGAAGTTGTTGGAACCGTACGAAAAGTGCATTGTAACCGGAGGCGATTACTTCGAAGGGGACTAAAGTTTCAAGTGTGTATTATCAATAGATGTGCCCATACCAAAAAGGTCTGGAAACATATCGTATGCACCTTATATATATATATATATATATATATATATATATATATATATATATATATATATATATTAGATTTATAGATTTAATGCCATGAAATTTAAACTGCGACCCATGGGTTTCATGTAGTTTTTTACAAAACAACAATCATCAGGCAGGTAACAAAATGAAATGAATGAAAAATCGAAAAATACAGTCAAAAACCGTTGGGATTGTGTAGGGATCTTTACGTGCGTTTGTAATTGTGTGTGTGTGTGTGTGTGTGTGTGTGTGTGTGTGTGTGTGTGTGTGTGTGTGTGTGTGAGTTATAGTTGCGTATTATTGTGTGCGTATGTGTGAGTTGTATATAGTGCATGTGTATGTGAAGGTACATGCACAGCGCGTTGTTTTTACCGGATGTTAGTCGTCAGTGTATCTGATATTGCTACAGTATTGTCGGTAAATACTAATTTCATGATGCCATTTTTCGCTTGCTTTAATTTTACTGAGTTTTGTAATGAATAATAGATAATGATATCCAGTTTGATTAAATAATATGACATTAGAAACAATAAAATCCTGGCGTCTGTGACTAAGAAGAAAACAAATTCTAAGAAAAATTGGAAGGCTGTGCTTATTTAAGAAAAATACAATAAATGTACACACTTATTTTCATTTCACATACACATTTTTTCGTCTATTTTTATTCTTTTTAAAAAAAAATTAATATGCCGCAATTTCTCCCCTTTTTGAATTATCTTTTTCGCTTTTCTCAAGTATTTTCTGCTTAATAATACTTTTTTTTTCTCGTGAGAAAACCTTATTGTTTTCTGCAGAGTGGGTGAGTAAAAGTTAGTGGTCATTCTTACAAACAGTGATAATAGTATAGATTCTTGCACAGAAAACATAACATATTCCAGCTAAGAAGGAACGGGGATCGTGCTGTTCATACTTTCGGATCATTGGTAGAAAGAGCAAAGACTATACATGAAAACAAGAAGAATAATAAATCCGAGCTTTAAAAACTTATTTCTTCACATTTTTATTAAAAGCTCAATTTCTGCAAAAGCAAATACATCAGGATTTTCGTTATTAAAAGTAGAACATTAAACAATCAAAATGTGTATTATCAAGCATCATTTTACCTCATACTCTACAATAAATATTTACCCAATACCTTAGCAACGGATGCAACAAAGGTCAGTATTCTTAAGAGGAGTTGGGTGGTTTGAATTCAGAGGGTTTTTTTTACCTCTCCTAGACTGGTTGCTTTACCAAGGTAAGATCTGTAAAACATATATTTTAATTGTTAAATGAACTCTAAGAAAAATAATCTTCAAGGATTATGTTTAAAAATGTCTTCAATCGAACCAAAATTACTGTTTTTTATTGTTGTTGTTATTTTTCTTCTGATTACTTTCTTTATCCCATCATTTAGTTCGTTGTTGTGGACGTGACATTAGTAAATATTGATAACTTCATGAAATAGTTTAGAGAGTTTTATTTTCAATGCTGTTTCTACGGTGTGTACAAAACAAAAGAAGAATGAATGAATTTAGGGTATGAAAAATATAGGCGGAAATTGAAGTGGATTGTGAAAAGTCGTCTGGGAAAAGTAAAAAATTAAAAAAAAAAAAAACAAACATTTAAATAAAATTGTTAAAAATGGATGCAGAATAGGAATAAATATTTTGTTCTGTTATTCATTTTCTATTTACTTTCTTTTCCATTTCTCCCTTCTTTTTTTTCTTTTTATACCTTTTCCAGTTTTCCTCTCCTTTATTTTTCGGGTTTCTCTTTGAAATCTCTCATTTTTACTTGTTTTCCATCAATAGATTTTTACCGCCATCTTGAAATTTATTTTTGTTATACTGCTTTAAAATTGTTAATAATTACGAAATTCCAACAAAAAATAAGAAAACCTGTAATATGTAGGGAATGTGGAAGCCCAAATCAGAAAAAGATCGAAAATAAAATTCAATAAATGCTAATAAAAAAACAATTAAATCTAGAAATAAAACAACCACATTTTACAGAAAAATATAAACAGAAAAAAAAAGCTCCCTATTGAAGACATCAAATAGGATCACATTAGATCAAATTAAGTCACCGCCGTTGGGTAAGCAAAAACACTGTTCACCAAAACAGGATATTATCCGTATGAATTAATTTCCATCAAAAGACTGTGAAAAGCTGTCAATATCTTCAGGGGAGGTAATTTTCTAAGGCAGAGACAGGGTTGACACTTTGCGCTTTTCTATTGGTTTCCCTTATGGGTCTTTGTTTTTCTCTGAGTTAATGCATTTTTAGTGTTCTTTTTTTCTTTCGGATCTCCGGGTTTTGGATATTTTATTTATTTTTTAATCGATATCAGAACGATGAAGGATGATATCTTACCTTTTTTATGTGAGGAGGTGGAAACAGCGTTTAAATTAGAATCGTGCAAATAAAAGACAAGAGGTCACTAAATTTCTCCGGGATACTGAATTATATTAAACATTGCGGCTGCTGGAAATGTTTAATTTACCTCTGCGAAAAATTATTTTGAAATTATTTTTCCTGTTCAATTTTTTTTTTTTAAATATGCATATGTTTTCGGTGTAGTGAGCAGACTTTTATGATAAAATAATCGAATAATTTTTAAAGAAACGTTTAAATTACATTTACTGATTTGAGACACAAAAGAAATCCAACGAATTATAAAAGAGACATTTTACTGTCGAAAATATACCAGCAAAAAGAACGTTAAGTTGAATCAAAAACAACAACGGCCGCAGCAGCAGCAAGCTTCTTAAATATGGACCTTTGTTCATTTTCTTGTGAGACGTTGAAAAACATGTTTTGTTGTTTTTAAATAGCTGTAAAAAGTTATGGTTTGATTTCGCTGTTTCGGTTGTTCGTTCCTCTTAATCCTGATCACCAGAACATCGTCTTATATATGCAAGTTCTGACCAACAGCCAGCACCTAATTTGTTTTCCACTCTCTTCAGCTCAATGACTTTTTGATCTGCATCTTTTTCTGGATGCGATTGTAGCTCAACGGTTATCGTCATAGGAAATTAAATCAGCTAATCAAGTTAAAATCCCGAACGACGCTGCTTGAATTTACCTCGACCTAAGAGTGAATTGTTTGGCAGCTAGGGCTCTTTAAAATTGATACGATTAAGTTTGTAGTAAAAGAGAAAACTCTGAATACAAACCAGACCTGAAGAGAGATGGGCTTTGGCATGTTATTCATGTCCACGATACGTTATATGATTAGTACTCTAACGACCAAACCAGCTTTTCAGAATAAGATTACCTTTTTTATATACTTTCTACCTCTTTCTCGCACATCAATTGACGTGGTGATCTAACATAGTATGAGAATATCTATATTAGAAATATCCCGAATGTTTGTCTGAAAATACCTTTGAAGTATACGCGTCCTTGTTTCCTTTATTGTCACCTGCCAACTTAACATTCTTCACCGTATCAGTTAAGAACGATTGCAAATCAAGCAAATCAACTACATGACACCATACTAATACGATATTCTCATTGGGTGCCCCTTTCATAAGGCCTCTTGCCACATCTAAGCAAAAAGCTTAGTAAATTTCCATACTAATACGATATCAGTAAAGACCAAATAAAGTTAATAAATTTCATGTCTGCATGACTATGTCTTCCTTGAAAAGAACACATGGAAAGTGAATACGTAACACAAAGTTAAGAGGGCTGCGTTTTTACCCGACTGAATGTCAGTAGTGCAATCAGCAAAAGAATTGTTGTAGCATGGTCAGTGGAAAATCGTGGTATCGGTAATGACTTTTTTGCTTGCTGGGAAGGGAAAAACATAATTCCGCTTTTAGCTTTAAGATCTTATGTTGTTTCATTATAACTGTTCAGTCACAACAGACACCACGTGATGGCTTCTTTATTTATCGTGGGGCAGTACTTCCTTGATTTTCGTTCACCCACAAACAGCCTCCAAGTGAGAAAGTAGAGACTGAATCACGAAATCCCAAGAGATATATTGGTTGACTTAAAAACAACTCCCTATTTCGAAATTCTTCTAATTTATTTCTCTTCAATAATCTTTACAAGAACTAAATTCATACAAGGTATTTTAAAACAAAGAGTTAGTTTTCAAACAGCCAGTATATCTTCTGGGGCTCATAGAACATCCCATCCAAATTTCAGCATCAGTTGGGTCACCCTTTTAAGTCGGGGTCCTCTGGAAGACCTATCACAGACTGTCACAGCTAGCACAGCGGAAAAGAGATTGATCAATGTTAATCGACGTTCCAAAAGTCATAACCATCATCATCATCATCATCATCATCATCATCATCATCAAGGTGTTCTGACTGCATGAATTTCTCCGACTCTCCTCTCTCTGTCTCTTTCTGTCTCTGTCTCTGTCTCTCTCTCCGTCCTCTCTTATCACCCATCGGTCCCGGCAGGTCTTCTAAACTTCACCCTCTTTCTGCCCTGAGCTGATGTAATTAAGTTTATTCTGGTTGACCAAAATTGGCTGATGCGGGTGTCCATAGAAAAATGTAAATTAAGAGATGGTCCTTGCTTTTCCAGCAGTGTCCCGCATATCTTCTTCGTCTTATTTGGATGTTTTTTTAGACGGGATGCAAGTGCCTGTGTAACTGTTGTTTCTTAGGGTGTTACTTCCAGGATTTGTTCAAGATAGCTCCCAGTATTCTTGTGTATCCTAGAACATTTTTATAATTGGTTTGGTTTATTTGTTTAATAGTATATCAATTTTCTTGGGTTACCTTACACCAAAGACTTGGACGCTAACAAAACGGCTGGAGAAGAAGCTAGACGGCAATTACACAAGAATGTTGCGAGCAATATTGAACAAGTCCTGGCGTCAACACACCACAAGGCACCAACTATACGGCCACTTGCCTCACAATAACGAAAACTATCCAAGTTAGACGAACCAGACATGCAGGACACTGGTGGAGAAGCAAGGACGAGCTCATAAGTGATGGACTCCTATGGACCCCCACATATGGCCGAGCAAAAGCAGGACGACCAACTCGAACATACATACAGCAGTTATGTGAGGATACGGGATGTAGCCCTGAGGACCTGCCAGAAGCGATGAACGATAGGGAGAAGTGGCGAGAGAGGGTCAGGGATATCCGTGTTAACGGCACGACATAATGATGATGATGATTCTAAAGCTATAGTGTTTAGGGCATTCATACATTTTCGATCGTATTTGTCTAAAAGTTTACGAAATACTTCAACTGTAAAATTACTACGATGTTGCATGTTAGCCACTTATATCATACCTCTATCTCATGACTCTCACTTTAGCATAAGCACAAAAAGAAGATAAGAAAGGTTTTTAGTCACAACCTCTGAAAATGGGTTTTATTAAAGCTTTTAGTAAGGACATGGATTTACCTCTCCCAGTAGTGCAATGGTTAAAGCACTGGACTACGGAATCGTAGTACGTGAGTTCGAACTCCAGTCACGCTATTACGTTGAATTTCGGACAAATACCGTTGGAAAAGTTATGAAACCCTTATTCTCCCATCTATGGGTTAAATAGTACCATTACCATATTTACCAAACCCCTCCGCTCGGGCAGGATATGGCACAAGGTCATTTTAAGCGGAGTTTAACAGGTTTGAATTCAGAGTTTTCCTTCTTCTAGACTAGTTGCCTCACCAAGGCTGAAAAATCCAGTCTGCCCTACTATTTACCCATAGCTGGAGGGAGGATAATTGGATTCATACCTTTCCCAAGGGTATTAGTGCTATATGAAATGCAATCAGTCCTGGATTTGAACTCGTGTCGCTGTGTCCAATTCCTGCGACGATAACCATTACACCACGGGTTCCTCCGCATTACACCACGAGCACCTACAGTAGTACCATTACTATCCTTCTAAAGGGTTAGGTTTGGCATTAAATAACCCGAGAAGGTCGATATGCTATTAAGATAACAAAGAGTCTCCTTACGTTCTGTTTTAATGCCGGATATGTTGATTATCTGCATAACTTGGGATGCCCAATGTTTGACAAAGTAAAAATTAAGTGTGTGTGTGTACTTGAGCAAATGACTCTGCCATAACTAAATGAACTGTCATGTGAGTAGAAAGAAAAACCTATTACTCTCATTGTCAAACTTGACAGGAATGAATTAGTTTCGGGATTATTGTGATTATTTTTGCTGCTGTTGGTGTTTGACATTATAGTGATGATAATTTCTTCTCTTTTCGTGTTTGGAAATCGCTAGAATATTTTTAATTTCAGCTATTATTGTGTTTTTCTATTTTAACTTTTTGCTCTATTTTGTTAAGTTTCTTCCTCACAAAGAAATAAAACTATTATTCGATTAATATATACTGTTTCGGATTGGGAAATATTGAATCAAAGACGAACACAACAAATACAAAGAACATGTCATCAGAACAGTGATATTTTCAATTAATTGGATGTAAGTGTAGGTTGATAATATATTGCGAAATGCCAGTTACCTGAATGATCGATTTTGATGGCATGTCAAACTGTTCAGGGTTGTTTAATCCCAAGATTCTAGAGAATTGCGTTCATATTGACACATACATATACACATTTTCTCTAATATTTCCTTATGATTTTTTCACACATGTTTTTATCGAATATGAATATTTTTAAGCAAATTATTTTTGACTGAGAGATGGAAACTTAACAGGTACAGTCAAGGTGTAATGACATAGAATAGAAAAAAATACGTCCGAGAATTCCAGAACTATTCCTCACCATCAGATTGTTTAGCTTCATATTCAGAATAATACTTCAGAGGTTAAGGTTAGTATAATTCAAACCTTAGTGGAAGATGCAGCTCGGATGCAGTAATATATATATATATATATATATATATATATATATATATATATATATATATCATCATCACCATATCGCGCTGCTAGCACGGATATCCCTGAACCTCTATCGCCACTCCTCACTATCCTTCATCGCCCTAGGTAGGTCTTCAGGACAACATCCCGTATCCTCACATAGCTGCTGAATGTATGTTCGTGCTGGTCGTCCTGCTTTTGCACGGCCATGTGTGGGGGTCCATAAGAGTACATCTCTTATGAGTTCGTCCCTGCTTCTCCAGCAGTGTCCTGCATGTCTGGCTCGTCTAACTTGGATAATTTTCGTGATAGGGGACAGGTGGCCGTACAGTTGGTGTCTTGTGGGGTGTTGCCACCAGGACTTGTTTAAGATTGCACGTAGCATTTTATCGGTTTGATCTGATTTCCAAATAATCGATAACCTGTTGATAGCTGTCCATGCTTTCGCTAACCTCGTTTCGATGTCCTTTTCGGTTGATTCGAAGCTGCTTCCTAGGTATGTGAATTTGTCTACAAGTTTAAGAGGGGTTCCTTCTAGAGTGGAGATGTCCCCCGTTTGATTATAGCACATATATTTCGTTTTGTATGCATTAACATAGAGGCCTATGTTTGCTGCTGCTCGTTCCAAACTATGCAGTAGTGTTTCGGCTTGGTCAGGTGTATTTGCCAGTATCGCTATGTCATCGGCGTAGTCGGCGTTGGTAATTGTTGTTGCGGGGTATCTTCTGCTTCTTTTCTTCGTCAGTTCGAAGCCATTCTCTCTGATTTTGTCAATCGATGTTCTAAGTACGTAGTCTAGACAAATGATAAAGAGGTACGGGGCCAGCGTGTCCCCTTGTAGAATCCTGCTACAATGTCGAAGTATTCTGTGTCTCCATTTGGTGATCGTACTTTTACTTTAGTGTTTCTATAGAGAATCGTTATTGCCGCTACGGTTTCTTTAGGTATGCCGTACGCTAGTAGGATTTGTTCCATCTTTCCTCTGTGAATGGAATCGAAAGCCTTGGTAAAGTCAACAAAAATTAATGTCGCTTGTAGGTTTTTGGCCCGTACACCTTCAAGGATTCTACGGATGGTTAATATTTGTGAGGTCGTGGATCTATTTCTTCGGAAGCCATTTTGGTTTTATCTAAGTATGTTGTCGATTTCGGGTTCTATGCGGTTTCGTAGTAGGACATTGTAGATTTTGGCTGCTATGGATGTAAGTGTTATGCCTCATTAGTTTTTGGCTAATCCGAGGTCCCCCTTTTTAGGGAAGGGGAGTATGCATCCCTTCATCCATCTATCTATCGGATTTTGATTGTATACTGCGTTGTAGTGTCGGAGCAGTATGTCGTTGAATTGTCTGGTCTTCCCTACTTCCGGGGGAATTTCGTCTAGCCCTGCAACTTTCCAATTTTTAATTTTTCTGAGAACCGAGTCGAGTTCTTCTTGTGTGAACGGTCCTAGTTTAATGTCTAATTGTTTGCTAATTATTCTGGTGATTGGTTCATGTGTTATTTTCAGTGGGTTTCCTAGTAAGTTTACGAAATGCTGTTTCCCCAGTTTTATTCTTTCTTGTTGGTTTGCTGCTTTCAGTTTTGCTTTGGTTGTGTTATTTCTTCTGCTCACTTCGTTTATTGTTTGCCAGGCTATCCTAGATTGTCTATCTTCCACCGAGTCTCTAATCTTATCTATCTGATTTTGAATGTATTCTGTCTGTTCCTTTATATATACGCCTGCTAATTTATATTGTGCTGTTTTTAGTTTTAAGGCATTTGTGTTTGTTGGGTTTTTTCGATAGTTTCTGGAGGCTGTTTTCACTAGGGCACGTTTTTCTCTCACCGCTAAAGTTTCCCAAGGGACTCTATATTTAGTTTTGAGTTTTGTTGGAATGAATTTCGCTGCTGCCTCAAGGTGTACATTGACGAAATTTTCATATTCGTCGTTTGGTGTACTTTTTTCCGTCTTTTCTTGTAGTGTTTCGAATCTGTTTCTTAATTCTAATACGTATTTATCTCTTATATCTCTGTTGTTCAATAGGGCCGAGTCATAGTGTTTGGTGGTCGCTGTTCGTTTGGCGTTTTTTCGTAGGCTTAGCCGTATTTTCGCCGTGACTATTCGGTGATCGGTGGACACACCCTCAAAAGAGGAGTATGCCTCGCAATTCATTGCACTATTTTTCCATTTCTTGTTTATAAGGACGTAGTCTATCTGAGCTTTAGTATTGTTTGCGTACGTGTATGTCCATAGTTTGCCCTCCCTTTTTTGGTAGTTTGTATTGAGGCATGCTAATCTATTTTCTATCATGAAATCTGTTAGATGTTGCCCATTCCTATTTGACGTGTTGTGGAGGCTGTATTTGTTGCTTCCGTTTTTCCCGATTTGGGCATTCATGTCTCCGCCAATGACTAACATGTTGTGTTTCGGGATGCAACGCACTAATGAGGATAACTCATCGTAGAAGATGACGGGTTCAGTTTCTTCACTAACATTGGTGGGGCTGTAGCAGGAGATGATTGTTGCTCTGGGGTTGCCGTTAAAAGTAGCTGCCATCATTCTAGGTTGTATTTTCTCAACACTATTTAGCGTTTTTAATGCTCTTGGTCCTATAAGTAATCCTACCCCTCCTACTGCGGCGTTGACAGAGTTTTTCCATGCTGATACGGTGACGAGCGACCACCCATTGCCAGTTTCGTGATATTTGATATCTTCATTGTGCGTGTATCTGTGTTCTTGTATGCATATTATATCAATCTTATGTTCTTCGGCCGATGCGATTAGCTGTGGTAGTTGTCCTATTCTATTTAAGGTTCTTACGTTAAATATTGCTATTTGTAGTGTTTGCTTGCATTTTAGTAGTTTTGATTGTTTGAGCTCTGTAGCTGATTTTTCGAACACTGAAGCCAGGGCTCCAACCTCAGCAGGACGTGCCCCTTTTTTACCCGCGCGAAGAGCGACGCGGTTTGTGTATGTGGTTTGAGTGTGGGTCATGGTTATCTTTCGATGGCTGTTTTATTCTCTTCTATAGAAGCCACTCTTATAGAGGAGCAGCAGTAGTTCCCCGATCGAGCTAACGATCCTGAGCGTAAAGTCGTCAAACTCACGTCCAGGACCCGTTTAGGTATTGAGTTTGGTCGCCCATGGGTTTATTCAAATACCTTTACGTACATCATGCTGCTTCTCATGTGTACGTATATAAAATAAAAAATTAAAAAAAATAAAAGGGGGGGTAAATTTGATTGAAGTTTTTTATTTTTTTTTTTTTAAAGCTTTAAATTATTTAAAGTCCAAGATCAAGGTACTTTCGACAGACTTTCACTGGTAATGAATTTTTTTTTGGCGGTATTGGGACATTTTCCTAGGCTTTTTAGTTGTTTTTTTTAGGTTTTTTTTCTGTACTACCGTTGGAAACCTAGTAGGCTTCAGGAATTATAGAGCTTTTACAAATGTTTTTTTTTTTTTTTGGCGTTTTAGGCTTTTACTTTTTCTTCTAAACTACTGTTAAGGCTTTCTTTAAGAATTTTTAAATTATATTATAGATATTCATAAACATTCTGCCGTGTTCGCTGACATTTGAACAGAGAGAGTCTTTAAAATCAATTTGGGTTTACAGTAGAGTAAGCGTGTCTTTACATTTAAAACGCATAGTTTAAGCATTATTTTACAAACATAATAGAGCAGAAAATTTTGTAAAAATTCAGCATTTTAAATTAATAGGACTTAAAGACATAATGACCAATATTGATACATTTCTTCCTCTGTTGGCTCGTGTTTTCAAATGTTTCTTCTTCATTTAACGTTTACTTACTACTGAATTTTAGGTAGTTTTGGAGACGGTCTGTTCTATTCGGGTGGGGGAGTTAATTTCATCATTTTTTTTCTTTTTCTTTTCTCTTTTTTTTTGGGGGGGGCTGGAGTGGCATTAGGAGTTTTAGGCTTTTACTTTTTCTTCTAAACTACTTTTAGGGCTTTCTTTAAGAATTTTTAAATTATATCATAGAAGAGAATCATAAACATTCTGCCGTGTTCGCTGACATTTGGACAGAGAGAGTCTTTAAAATCAATTTGGGTTTACAGTAGAGTAAGCGTGTCTTTACATTTAAAACGCATAGTTTAAGCATTATTTTACAAACAACATAGAGCATGAAATTTTGTAAAAATTCAGCATTTTAAATTAATAGGCCTTAAAGACATACTGACCAATATTGATACATTTCTTCCTCTGTTGGCTCGTGTTTTCAAATGTTTCTTCCTCATTTAACGTTTACTTACTACTGAATGAATTACAACAACTTCTGTAATACACATACACGCATCTTTTGTTGTAATATTCGTATATATATATATATATATATATATATTACAAAAAAAGATGAGTGTATGTGTATTAAACAAGTAGATACTCTCGAAGATATGTTTTATTTAAAATGACAGACTAGGATATAATGTTAAGCTTTTAAGCTTTTTCTTTTGGCGAACAAGATATCGCAACTGGGGTCACAAGTAGCTTTAAAATTGTCGAAAATCCCAGAAAAACCAATCCAAGTTTATTTACGTTCGCTCCTTCTCGGTCATTTTTAAAGAAGTAGGCGATCCTGTATTGCAAAGTGATGGGTTGGTTCTGTGTTCAAGGAATTTTTAGGTTGGCGCATTCGGGTAACGCCATATATAAATGTGTAAGCCGTTGATCCTGTGTTGAAGAATACAACAGGGAAATGAGGATAACGGGACTGTGAATCCAGGGGTTCTTTTGAGCAGATATCAGATGCTTTTTAAGACTTGTTTAAGGTTGGTTGTCCATTCTTTATGAGTATAGTTAACATTCTATTTCTAATTATGTTATATAATATGCTTGTATTATCAAGTAGTATGTATGAATATTTGTCAGAGTATCCTGGTAACAAGTGGCTGTTGATGGGTGTGCGGATGGCACTAACATTTTGTAGCAGATAGGTCTACAGGTATTGGTAGTGGTTGTGTGACTAATGTATGTACTCAAGTCTTAATGATAAAAAATACCCTTGAGGGATTAAATAAGCGATGAATTCTACCGAACATTTCACACTTGAACAACACTTTCAGAGACCTCAAGCGGTTTTAATCTACCTACAACCACAGTTATGACATCTCGTTCGTTTAAGGAAAAAACTATGTAAAAAGCTATTTACAAAACATGCCTAATATATATATATATATATATATATATATATATATATATATATATATATATACCCAAGATGGATTAAAAATAGTATCGAAGCTAAATATATTTTTTTATTACAGAATTCAACGTTTAAACTAAATTGTATACACAGCTATGTATCATACATAATAAATCTCGTTTTTTCATTTCATAAAAACACAAAATTGTTCAAGTTCAAAACATCATATATTACAACTAAAACTTCATATCAATGGTAATATTTGACTACAACTTCAGTATTTATTCATAGGAAATAGTCACGGTTACACGAGATCAAATACTGAACGAGGCTGATTTTACTTTGCAAAGCGCTAATACCCTTAGGAAGGGTATAAATCATCTTATTCTCCCTGCATCTATGATTAAATATTAGAGCAGGCTGTGTTCTTCAGCATTTGTTAGGCAACCAGTCTAGGAAAAGGAAAACTCTGAATTCAAACGTGTTAATCTCTGCATAGAATTGATCTTGTGTCACATATTGCCTGTGTACATAAAAATAAATTGTATCTTAATTTATTGTGGCGATTATGCGCGTAATTCTAAAACTAATTGTTGTTTTCAGCCTTCAACTAAGATAAGTTCGGGTGTTTCTTTGAAGCAGTGTTTCTCACTCATTTTCAGTCTTTCAAAAACAATTTCTGTCATTATTTTACTCATGATCAGACAATTTTCATCTTTTACCATAATTAATATTATTTGTTTCAGTTAAAGAATATAAATCAATAGTATTATCACGGTTATTATTTTGCTTTGTGTGACTGGCTGGACGGTCGATTAATATTACTTTCGTTTTCTATGCTTTATTAACCATACAAGGTAGCAAACATTTTCATAGATCATTATCTGATCTCAGATAGATAGGAATAGGTTTAAAATAAAAGAATAAGAAATACAGAAAAGAAAAAAAAAAAGAAAATAAAGAATGAAAGTTAATTCAATAAGAAAGAAAGAAAGAAAAAAAGAAAGACGCGTTGGGAAGTTAGAAAAATAGTAGGGAAGGATGAAATGAAGAAACTGTGAATAGGAATGGAAGGAAGCAAAAAAGAAAGAAAGAAAGAAAGAAAGAAAGAAAGTAAAAGCATGAATAATTAATGAGCTGAGAGGAATGGCGTTGCATTAAGGGGACAGAAAGGCTTAAGAAATCAAAGAGCTGGAAAGAGATGGGAGAAAAGAAAGTAAGAGAAAAAGAAGAAAACCAAAAAAAAGTAAAAAAAAAACAACAAAAGCCCAAACCACGGAAAATCCAAACAAGAAACTTGTAAGAAAAAGACTAATTTAGTTGCAGACAGAAAAAGTCAACAATTTTCATTTCTTAGCTGATTCTATTGATGTGTCTAATTTGTCAAGAGTCTTCACGCTTTCGATCGCGATATTTTTCCCAATCGACTGGCCAAGCATATCAAGATCTGGATCAGCGAAATAGCAATTTAATTGTATTCATTGGTATCGATTGATTTTCTGCTTCGATTTTGCGACGATCGATGTGTACGTTCGCTTATCGGAGCAGGGAGGGTTGAATCCATACAGTCAGGAGATTTAAATCAAGATTCTCATACTGAGGTATCGTCAAAAAATAACGAAGTTATGGTTGTAATAAATATAACTACAAAAGAATGGACTTCGTTATCATTGCCTGTTATTCTATATGTTTTGCTTTGCCTAACGGAGTACTTCGAAGAGTTTACTGTGGATGTTGTTATGAAACGGTCACTCATTTCATTAATGAGTTGACACACCACTGCTCATCTTTGTTTATCAATCGGTAAACAGATATTTTAGTTCTTTTGTCGTATACCAATTATGAAGGAATGAAAAGACAATAATACTTTTTTTTATAAAAATATAAACCTGATATTTATTTACGAAAGGGTCGAAATGTTGTAAGTGAGAGAGAGAAAGAGACACTGGAGCTTTACTTCTTCTGCTTCTCGGCCGGAGTATTTCACAGCACGTGGCCACTTGACCAGGGTTGTGCTTAAAGCGGCTTCTGCTCAAACTGCCCGCTTCGACTTACTGACCATCTGTCGTGTGGGGGTTTGAAACTGTGTATTATATAATATTCATAACGACCATGCGTTCTTCTTCCGGTTCCCAACTCACGTGATTCGTTTCTGAAGTCCCCTTTTTTACATAGGTGGATCTTGCTTACGAAATCTCTAAATGGCGGGTCTGTCAAAGGTTAATATGTAACACTTTGATGATCATATTCATTTTGAAGATTTTGTTGAGAATATAAGTGTATGCGTCACAAAATACACATTATACTAATCTGGCCACGTTGTTTTTGGTCGTACTTCTAATAAACTTTCAGAAATTGTTAGGTTCTTCACAACAAAGAGTGTAAACTGTATTCGGCCAGGATTATTTGATTTTTGCCTTCTTAAAATAAAACCACTTCCTATACCAAGGAGGAGCTCTAAGCATAACGGGTAGAATTATATGAAATGGAATCGGCAACTGGATTTCAAGTACTGATTGAGGCTGTTTGCATTTCACTTTATGCTAGAACTTTGGGCATGATATGGAACAATCTCTTCTAACTCCAGCAAAATTGTTTGGCAGACAGGGCTCTTTATAGACTTAAAATTAACTCTGTGTCACATCCTACACGAGCCAGAGAGATCTAAGTTATATATATATATATATATATATATATATATATATATATATATATATATATATATATATATATATATATATATGTACTTCTTACGCCAATTAATTTTTAGCTCACCAAAAGGTTAACGCAATAGTTTTCTAAAAGACGCAATATATTTAAAGAAAAGCGCTGTTATTTTCAAAGATCTAAGCTGCGAATTCTTTTACAGATGAATAGAAAGTCAACCATTTATATATTTATTTGATTTTTTAAGATCTATTTGAATCTCTTATAATCCTAATTTCTTTGTACTATGTTAATTAGTTTAAGGTAATTATTTCAAAAAGCACGTAACTAGCATAGACTGACGTTTTTATCAAATCAATAACGTTTTATTCACTTGATTTATTTAGAATTCTATTATATTCTTATTGTACTTTTAAAACATCAATAAGTTACTATGCCATTCTATCTTCTTGATTTTCTCTGTAAACCGATCCAGATATAATTTGGGGGTGTCCTCGTGGTGTAATGGTTAAAGTGATGGACTGCAGCATCGTAGTAAGTGAGTTCGTATTCTAGTCGAGCTACTGAGTTCATTTTCGGACAAATACCCTTGGGAAAGTTATGATCCCTCTTATATTCCCAGTTATGTATTAATTAGTACTACTACTACTGTTCTTCTTTGCCATTAAATAACCTACAAATGTTGATATGCCATTAAACAAAGAAACCAAACCAAACCAGGAATAATTTCAGAAATTTTGCTGAACGTGTAGCAAAATATTCTATGTAATGTACCAAAGATGATTTTTCGATGGGTATAAGCCCGTGGTGTAATGGTTATCGTCGTAGGAATTGGACACGGCGATACGAGTTCAAACCCTGGACGAGTCTGATTGCATTTCACATATCACTAATACCCTTGGGAAAGGTATGAATCCAATTATTCTCCCTCCAGCTATGGGTAAATAGTAGGGCAGACTGGTTTCTTCAGCCTTGGTGAGGCAACTAGTGTAGGAGAAGGAAAACTCTGAATTTAAACCTGTTAAAATCCGCTTAAAAATTGACCTTGTGTCATATCCTGCCCGAGCGGAGGGGTTGGGTAAATATGATAAGCAATAAATGATGTATATTTATGTATTCATCAGGGTTTTTTGGTTTGTTTGTACTATAATTATAAATAAGTTTATTCTCTTTCCTCTGAATGAATGGAAAATGGACTTCATTTCCCAGAATCTATGAGAAAAGCTTTGCAAATGATAAGTGTATCATTTTCATTTTAAGGTAATTTTTTTATCGTTTAAACATTTATTAACTCTAGCGATACTTAGCCGTAGAGCTAAGTTTTAAGAAGGTTACCAATTATGAAACTGAAGTGGATGTTATACATCAATAAACAATACGATATATTCAAAACAAAATAATTTATGCAAACCAGTTACCACCTTAAATCTAATATGTAACAGTGGAAAGTACTGCTAATTAAAATATAATTCAAGAAACTGTCACTAAGAGATTTGGAATGGATATATAGTGTTTCAGATGAAAATGATAGTATTTCGTAATCTAATAACTTAATTAATACTCGGCTACATGTTATTAAATTCTAAAAGCCTGTGTAAAACCACTTCGAATCTTATGATGAATGTTTTATGCTTTTTTTAGACAAAGAAATATTATTTACTGGAAGAGAAGCATAGTTTAAACAATACGCATAGCTTTTTGTGTTCCTTCTGATGTTCAAATTTTAGATCATTGATTAAGAAATGGTCAAGTGATTAGATTACGAAATGATACCAATTTTTCTAAAATACACATTACACATCAAACTATATCAACTTTCCTAAAACACTCCGTATTCTGTTTTATTTTTTTAGATCCACATGGAGGTAGTTAATGATTTTCCTGATTATCATCATTATATCTTTTTTTTGTTAACAAGGTTCATTCTGGATTTTGCAGAGACTCATTTTCGTCAAAAGCTTTTAGTGTTCTTGAATTTCTCCCTCGTAACCAAAGTTTGACGAGGTACTATTCTGGACAAGTTATCATAGATTTATCAGCTTGTCTTTGATGGTATTTCAATTACAGTACAAGAGTCATGCAGTAATGAGATATATATTATAACAAATAATCCAAATAATATACGACCGTAAAATAGAAGATTCTCGATCATTATAGAAATGGGCCAGATGTAGAAGTTGCCCCCTTTTTCTCTCACCTAATAATTATTTCGTTCTTTCCTCGTGTCATGACAAATCATTTTCAGTTTCGTGAAGATAGCAGGTGATTAAAAATCTTTGAACTAGAGAATGAGTATGAAGCAGTATTTAAAGTTTGTGATCAAAATTTCAAATTAATGATTCGATTCAAAAGCGTATGATATATATATATATATATATATATATATATATATATATATATATATATATATATATATATATAAGAACTCAACGGAAGGTGAAAACATGATAAATAACTTGACCTTTAATTAGAAGTAAAAAGAAAACTGTGTCCTATGAAAAAGACAACGAGATGAGTCATATGCAGGAAACTTGGATCTCAAAAACATAGATAGACTGACCGAACGTGGGATCTGGGTTATAGAATTTCAACCTTTGTGCGTTTGGCTTGAATAGAGAGAAAATTCCTGGAGAATAGATGAGAAATGCTGTCACTTGATCAACAACGAAAGCCCCCAGATAGTTATGGTATGAAAGCTGGTAACAATAATGATAATGATGACAACGCCAATACTACTACTACTACTACTAATAATAATAATAATAATAATAACACGAGCAATGGATCACTTAATAATAGCGAGAGAACCAAAGCTAGGTTCTGGAGTAAAATAAAAGAAAGTGAAAACGTCAACAAATAATTGCATCTTGCCAGAGAGCAGAAGACCTGCGAAACATGAGAGTGATGGTAATAGCAATTGTAATTGATGCGCTTTAAACCGTGCCAAAAGGCTTCGAAAGAAGCCTGGAGGAATTGGAGCTCAGAGGAAGAATCAAGATCAACCAGAAAGGAGTAAAGCTGATGTTGGTTACGATACTCAAAAGAGTGCAGGAATTCCTGGAGAGACTTGCTGTCTCTCAAATGCTAGTGAATGACCACCAGTAACCTTGGAATAAAACTGGGAAAATGTAAATGAATCATTAAAAATTTTATTGGTAAACGTGTCTAAATTTTTGGAATTTGTTTTCTTTGCCAATATGCTGAAATATTTGCTTGTTTGAAAATATTTCTAAAAAAATCTCTACCGTATTATCGATGAAAAATTTATCGCTTTCCTTTACATACACACACGCGCGCGAGCGCAGGCATTTATATATATATATATATTTACTAACCTACAATCCACCAGCATTCACGGTTACCAGGAAAAAAGGAAAAAAACGCTAGGAACTAGATATAATAATATCTCGAATTACCGCCCGGGGGAAAAAGAAAAAAATATCATAGAACAAAGAAAAAAGAAAGTGCCAACTTCGTCACACCAGTTGAAAAAAATCAAGAGATATGCAATCAGTTGGTCAAAAGAAAAAGAAAAACCCACCGTAAATTGCTGCAATGCTACAATTATCAATAGTGCTCAATACAAAGTAGAGCCAATTACAAAAATTAAATCAAGAGTCAGATTTTCCCTGATGAGCCGGTTAGGCGAAACTTTTTTTGGAAAAATCCGACTCACGATTTAATTTATATCTATATATATATATATGTGTGTGTGTGTGTTTGTACAGGAGAAAAAACAAAAATTAGTCAATTCGGAACGGATATTTAATTCTGTTGTAGCAGTTTCCTTTTCCTCTCTATAAGTCACGTGACGAATTATAAAGTAGTCTTGAATACAAGCAAAACGTTGAACAACGATCAGACATTGTTGAAAACCAGAAAATGGCTCTGTTTTAAACAATTGGATTGTAGTATTAGATCTAAGCTATTACACGAACAAAGTAGCGGCTTAATCGAGTAACGAATGAAGATTTAAACCTAACAGGTTAAAATAAACGGTGATGTCGATCTTAAGTTAAAACTTAGTAAGTTTGGGATCAGTGTATTTAAGTTTTTTTTGGAGGTGGGCGTCTCGCTTAAAAGTTTTCTTTATTTTAAGAGTACCAATTCACATTTGTGACTGAATAACTGAAAATAATCAATCCGTAGGTTTGGTATAGCAACAAAATATTGCATAAGAAAAATTAGAAATCTAAATCAAAATCCACATGGGACCTAAAGAGCAAGTCAGGGTGTCTTTATCAGCAGCTGCTATCTTCATAGTGAACATGGGAGACACGATCAACATCGTGCGAATGTTGGCTTTTGTAATTTCTGGTACACAAACAACAACCAAATCGACTACTCAACTCAGAGACACAATCTGGAAACGTGTACTAAAGAGGCAACGAAAATATTCTTCACTGTGATTTTAAGAGCATATGTACACGAAGAGTTTAAAGAAAAAGAATGATAGAAATTTGAACAGAATCCGCAAGATTTCACACAACAAACCAAATACATGCAGAACACCCAGTATGATATTAAAGGAATTTTGCTTTTCTGACCTTCAGATACTAAAATATAGATGAATATGTAAACGGTGAAGGATATGAACAAAATCCTCAACCCGAATCGAAACACTAGATACTGAAAGGTATGAGCCCCAAGCGAATTCAAAAGCAAACTACTGAAAAACAAAACATCACAGACACCACCACCACTAAACAAATGTTAAAACATGAATATAAAATTAATCTGAAATCGCGACTGAAAAGACTACATTACCATATCGCTTGAACCAAGACAGGGAAAATGTTAAGGTAGGAACTAAAAAGGTAAGAAATTATTACTAAATATCCCAACGGGCTATATCATGAAGTATAAGAACTGATTTATAGAGTAGTGAAACTTGACTGTGATGAAACCGATATTCCCCTAAGGAACCTCAACTGAAATTTAAAAAAAAAACTGAATGGAAAATGAGGCTAGAAGGACAGGTAAGGAAACTAAGACAAGAAGCAGAAGTGTGATGGAAGGAAAGACACACGAGGATATATTGAGATGAAAAGACCAAAACGAAACGGCAGACAAGTTTGACAATACAACTTAATGTGATAAATCAAAAGATACTGTTAAAATAAGAGAGAGTCAAAAGATGCCGACACAAGGTTAATCAATACAAACAAAACAGAATTTTCCAAAATAATGGATGCAATTTCTAACAATTTGGTGGAAAATGCATGAGGAGAAACCGACAACCGGATGCAAATAAAGCAAAATAATTTTGGATAAAATATGAAAACAGAAAGAACATAAAGGGAAAATCGTTTGGATGAAAACCTGGAAACAAAAAAAAAATTGCAACTACTCGAAGAAGTGCCTAAGGCTGAAATACCCCTTGGGTCACATAAAGCCACGCTTAAAAAAAACGTACCAAATTCGAAAAAGCCATAATGGCTTACCAGGATTCTAATTTTAAAATTCACCTCCAATCATGCCAGTTTGGACCTTTGATTGACTAGATGCTTAGAAAATGTAGGAGTAGATGACCTCTCGAATCCAGAAAGATTTCCTAAAAGGAATCATCCCAAACAACTGTAGAGAGATAACGTGTCTACCTCGTGTGTATAAAACCTTTTGATTAAAAGAGAGATATATAACTAACTTGTATAGAGCAGACTGTTTTCATAAAAGTAGAATGGATGTAGGGGGGTAGCAAGTGAAACAGGTGACTTATTATACATTGATCTGCACATATCAAAAGGAAAGTGTGGTGGAAAATATAGCCAAGGCATGGATTAACTAAAAAAGAAAAGCCGATGATATCGTCCCTCAAACTTGGATAATAGATTATCTTCAATGTACGAAATCTTAGACAAGAAAACCTCCCATGGCCATTAAAAGGGAAACCTTTTGAGAGAAACTGAATCTCTTCCAATAGCAGCAGAAAACAATGCTATAAAGACAAATTATGTTAAATGGAAAATCGATAATACGCGACAGAATATGAAATGAAGGTTAAGTGGTGATCAAAACGAAAAGTTAATCATTTGATAAGCGAATGTAGCAAACTAGTGCAATGGGAATATGAGTCTAGACACGACTGGGTGAATAAGTTGATAAACTGATAATCATCTAAGAAATTGAAATTTGACCATACTACCAAATGGTATATGCACAAACCAGAATCGGTCTCAAGAGAATGAGTTGCATAAGATTCTCTAGGAATTTAAGATACAACCAGATCGCCTAATCTCACACAGAAAACTATACCATGTGATACTTAACAAAAGAAGAGAATTAGCTGTATAGTGGATTTTCCGTCCCAGCAGATAACAGAGTGAAAATCAAAGAAAGCGACGAGAGAGATAACTACTTACATTTGTCAGAAAACTAAGAAAGATGTGGAATAGAAAGCTGACTGTGATACTTCTGATAATTTATGCACTTGGAACGGCCCCACAGTCTTCAAAAAGGGGACTGGAAGAGTCGGAAATCGGAGGACGAATTAAAACTACAGCATTTTTGAGATTGGTCATGATTCTGAGGAGTTTCCTGGAGACCTGAAGAGATTCTCTGTTACTCAAACTCCACTAAAAAACTATCAACATGCTCTGGTGTGAAACTCTCAAGGAGTATAATAATAAAAATAATAAAGATTAGACACGATTGGGTCGATATTGTGATCCACTGGAAGATGTGCAAGAAATTTAAATTTGACCATACAAACAAATGGTATATGCACAACCCATAACCTGTCCTAGAAAATAACACATATAAACTCCTATAGGACTTTGACATACACATGGATCGCCAAATCTCGGCGAGAAGACCAGACGTAATAATAATCTGCAAAAAGAAGAGAACTTGCAAAATTGTCGACTTTGCTGTCCCCGCTGACCACAGTATAAAACTGAAATAATGTGAAAAGAAGGATACATACCTTAACCTTACTAGAGAATAGAAGAAACTATGAAACATGAAAGTGACGATTGTACCAATTGTGATTCGTGCTTTTGGCACAGTAACTAAAGAATTACTAAAGGGACTGGAGGGTTTGGAAGTTGGTGGACGAGTGGAGGCCATCCAAACTACTGCATTATTAAGAACGACCAGAATACTGGGAGGAGTCATGGAGACTTGAGGAGACTTGCTGTCACTCAGACTCCAGTGAAAAACCATCAGCTAAGGCTGATGTGAAAAACTCTAATGAGTAAATAATAATAATGATAATGATAATAATTAGACGCTTAGAATGAAGGAAACTTACTGATACAGGAAAATATTAGAAGCTAAGGACATGAAACAAACAGAGATGCAAGAAACTATAAGGAAAGTGTACATGAGAAGAACGAGAAAGCTTCTCGAATCTAAGCTCCGCTTAAGAAACCTCATCAAATGTATTAACACCATGTACGATATTCAGGATTATTTTAAAAATCAACGAAAGAGGAGCTAAGAGAAATGGAACTAAATGCTGTATTTTGACCTTTTGACCCGGCCAAAAATGTCATTCCAAGGTGATACACCGGAAGGAGGTGACACATTCTAATGGCAGTTATGAGAGGAAATTGCGTGGGCGGAAATTGGCTAATGAAATGGGACGAGCTAAAAAATTCCCATGGTACACTCATAGACTGATGCACGGGAAGAGAGTGACCTGTGAACTGCATGACAGTTATTTCCGCTTGATGACGATTAAACATTCGATTTCAAAGATCGAGTGGGCGATCGTGTAGGCGTTGAACTATTATATAACGCAGTCAAGACGGAAGTTGAAGTCAGTTGAGTTGAAGATCGGACGGAGTTGGAGACGAGATGTGGTAAGAAAAGCCACACCAAGCCGAAGGGGCCCTCGGGTAGCCCTGATGAATTGGGGTCCAGAGAAGATGCTGATAAGATGCAGTAAAGAAAGCCAGCACCCAGCAGAGTGGACCCCAGGGTTCCGGTTGAGCATCAGAAGAACGAGAAAGACACAACGTTGACGGTCATAACAATGGGGGTCAAAATATTTCAGTTCTGTTCGGTCTCCTGCTCCCTCTCACCCGCAAACCTTGAACAACTCTTTCGAACCCTTGCAATAAAGTGAGAGGTATATATATGTTAAAGAAGTCTTCCTGCCTGCGCCTTTTATTCATTGCGTCAGTATATATATATATATATATATATATATATATATATATGTATATTTCTGCATGAATCAGCAGATGACAATACAACATAAGGACAAGAAAGTTGTCGTTTACACACAAGGCTTTACATCCGAGAGATGGCATTGTCAGACTATATGTGTAAAGAAAAGCAAAAGGAAGAGGACTCGCAAGCATTGTATAGAAGCATCAATACTAGGATTCGAGGTATGTCTTAAGAAAACCAAAGAAGGATTTATTACTGAAATTAATAACAGCATAGGAAAAGGTTGAGACAGTAAAACAAAAAAAAAAACTCGAAAATAAGAAATGTGAACTAAAAAAAATGTATGAAAATTTCAAGTAACATACTGACAAGATTTCACTCGAGAAGATACAGGCATAGCTATGTGCAGGAAATCTCAAGACAGAAATTCTTATATATTGATATCTATAAAAAAAATTGTACGTTCAAAGGGAGAAAGAAATATTTCAAAATGAGTAGGTCGACGAAGAGATTTGTATTTTTTAGGATTTATTTATCTATTTCGTTGTAACATTCCAGTATGTTTCCAGCTTGTTGCTTTCGTCAGAGCACATACATCCTACAAAGCCTTGTTTATAAAAAAATGTAGAGCTTAAAAACAATGACAAAATCAAAGTAATACTTGACCCAACAAATTTTTTTTAAAAGCTAGGAAAAAAAATACAAAATCTTTAGAATTCTCACATCTTCTACATTCGGAGAAAGCAACACAAGGGGTTACCAAATGCAATAAGAAACGAAGTAGAATATGAGATATAATTATCGTATGAAAATCTTATACATTTAAAAACCCAGAAACAACATTAAGAATAAATTAAGACTTAAACTGTAACTCAAAAAATGTAGTCTGCATAATCGAATGCAGTAAATGCAAAGAAATATACATAGGGTCAACATAAGTCCTTCATACCAGAATATCACTTTTCTAGAGAAATATTGAAATAACAGTACATAGAAAATTAAATATATCGAAAGACCTATATGAATGTAGTCAAATAATGCCTATATACCTAACTAACGACTACACACTATTTAAAAATGTAGATGAATTTAAGCCAAAGCTGAATAAAACATGAATAATACACCCACAAAATATACACAAACATACATACATGCGTATATATGCTCACACACACACAAATTATTGGTAGAGAATAATAACCAGTAAATATCATCCCAAATTACCGCACGCACGTACACACACACACACACACACACAAACAAAAACACAAAATCTCGAGACACACCCTCTCCCACACACAGAAAAACTGTTAGTGAAATCCGAAACAACTCCAACACACACACACACACACACACACACACACAAATATCTAATATCAAAGACAAATTAGGGATAAAGCAGGCAAAGCTAAACACACTCTAAGAAAAAAGAGAGGAGTGACCACTATATAAACTCATAGCCAACTGAAAACCATTCAAACTGCAAGCACGAGTGAGTTCAAGTCTCATTGAGTACCCCATTAACAAGGCCCTGAGCCATATATGTTCTCTGCCGAAAGCAACAAGCTTAAAACATACACCTATGTAAGAACGAAATAAATGAATAAGTCCTAAAAAATACAAATCTCTTCATGGACCTACTAATTTTAAAATATTAATATCTATAATGATAATAATAATATGTTCCTTGTTTTGCAGGCTTTTCAAAAAATACAACAAAATACATTTACCAAAAATAATTGCTCAGGAAATTCTGAAATGGCTAGCTGGCGTTTGCTTTTCGTAGTGACGTAACCTGGCAAATTTTGGCGTTCATAAAAAAAAGTAAGACTGAGATGGTAACTAACAGAAGATGGTCCTAATAATACAGTGCTGATATAAAATCAAAATTATAATGGCGACATCGAAGGTAATATGGAAGGCCACTTCCATAAATGGAAGACTAATGAAGCTTTATTCTGCCAGGAATGAGAAATCAGAAAGCTGCGGTTTTGATAGTCTTTCTTCAATAAAAGAGAAAAAAAAAATAATGTGTTACCCTCCATTAGTTCTGTGTTGATTTCGTCCTTGGCATTTTTCACCGACCTACTCAGTCAACCAAGCAGTTACCATTAGAATAAAGACGCCTCTGAAACGCACCGACGCCTCGTAATTCTACCTTATTGCGCCATTCTGGGTACCGTCTCATTGCATATATTGGAAGGTCAACTTTGGAAGTGACTCATACAGATGTGGATGAATTATTTCATTCAACCATGAAAATACGCAGTGAAATATAAGGAAATGCAATGTTTGTTTGTTTTTTTATCTTCTTCATCAATCAAATTGTTTACTTTTACTTTTTCTTCCAATTCATTTTCCCTCATAATTATTTTTATTCTTTCTCTTATTTATTCAACTGTATTACTATTCATTCATCTGATGCTGTCTGACTTGTAATTTCTTCTTGTTATCGTTCTGGTCATTCTTCTTGAGAGTTTTTTTTTCACACCAACGTTAGCTGATGGTCTTTCACTGGAGTCAAAGAGACAGCAAGTCTCCCCAGGACTCTTTTTGGTATTCTGGCTGATCACAACAATGCTCCAATTTTTATGGTCTCGATGAGTCGTCCCATTACCAATCTTCAAATCTTCATTTCAACACTTTTTGGCGCATATTATTCGTATTAATTACATTTGGTATCGCTGTCACATTCCTGTTCCACCGCTTTCTTAATTCTCTTTAAGGTTTATGTACTTGTCTCGCTTTTCACTTCTTTGATTATTATCATTATTATCATTATTTACTTATTAGAGTTTTTCACATCAGCGTTAGCTGAAGGTCTTTCACTGAAGTTTGAGTGACAGCAAGTCTTTTCAAGTCTCCAGGACTCTTCTCAGTTTTCTGGCCGTTCTCATTTATGAAAAAGTTTGGATGGTCCGCCAACTTCCAAGTCATCCAGTCCCTTTAGTAATCCTTTAGTTACTGTTCCAAACGCACCAATTACAATTGGTATAATTGTCACCTGTATGTTCCATAGTTTTTTCAATTCCCCAGCAAGGTCGAGTTATTAATCCTTTTTTCACATTCTTTCAGTTTTACACTGTGGTCAGCCGGGACAGCAAAGTCGACAATTTCTCTTTTTTTTTCATTCATTATTATTAGGTCTAGACTTCTGGACGAGATTAGGTGACCCATGTGTATGTCAAAGTCCCATAGGAGTTTATGTTTCTGATTTTCTTGGACAGGTGCTGGTTTGTGCATATACCATTTGTTTGAATGGTCAATTTGAATTTCTCGCATATCTCCCAGTGGATCACCTTGCCGACCCAGTCGTGTCTTGTCTTATATTCCTCTGCGCTAATTTGCTGTATTCGCTTATCATGTGATTGATGGTTTCATATCTGTCACCGCTTAGCCTATATTTACTATTTTGTTGCGTCTTATCTATTCTCGCTTTGATATGATTGGTTCTTATGACGTTGTTTTTGCTGCTATTAGCAGAGATTCAGTTTCTCTCTTAAATTTTACTTTTCTTAGCCCTGTCCAGGTTTTGTCATGTGAGATGTTGTTTATTAGTCGTTTAAAACGCCCATAGAGTTGTTTTCCTTCCCATTTTTGTTTCCTAGTTATTGTCATTCTGTTGTCCATCGTGTTATCAGTATCGTTTCTGATGCCTGTAATGAGTCCTTCATCGTGTTTTTGTAAATAGTCTTCAAGTCGATGTATCGATGCGTCAACGCTGTCTTCAATGCTGCCATGTCCTCTTCCTCCCTCTTTTCTTGATAGATATAGTCTGTTCTTCTTCTTATTATTGCTGGAAATAGTATTATTCGTCCACACATCTTTTCCCTGTTGTTTATAAAGGGGTTTATACTTTTGGAAAACGTATAAATCATCTTATACACCAGTTATTACCTCTAATATCATTATAAAGGGACAGTTTTGTCAGTAAGTAACCCATAAAGATTGATATGCCATTTAATAGAGAAATGAAACCGTTCTTCTTTTTTTCTTCTTCTACTTCTTCTTCTTGATTCAGTTTTTCAACTTCTTCGTGTTCTTTTATGTAGGGTTTGTACTTGTTCTTTAGCCAAATCCATTTGTCCTTGTCTCTTCTTATTTCTACTATTTTTCTCTATTTTTCTTTCAAGGAAGTCAATTATCTTATTTTCCTTGTTCATTTATTTCCAACCACCCAACCTTCTCTTACCTCACCCTTTCGCTATTTTATATTTCATCTTTTTTTTTCTCTCTTTTTCACACAATTTTCTTTTAATTTTCCATTATTGTCTTCCTCTTCTTCTGTCGTCTTCCTTTTTTGATTTGTCTTTTTTTTTCATTAACCGTTTTTAGTTATAATCATTTCGTACATTTTTTCCGATCCATTATTTTCCTCCTCTTTTGACCATGCTTCATTTTTTCCCTCTTTCGTCTCCTCCCGTTTACATTCACTTCCTTTTATAATTCTTTTTCACTATTTTCCTTTTGATTTATTCTATTTATTCTTTCTGTCTTCTTCATTTCTAACTTCCACGTTAGTTTCCTTTACTATGAGCGCCTAGCGTAAACCTTATCACCTTAGAAAAGGTGATCTGTGTTGAGACGGTTTCCGTTTTCCTTTGCTCTAATGCTCTCAGAAAATGAATGAATCCTACTATTTTCCTCACGCACAGGTATTAATAAATAGAGATGAATGTTTTTTGCATCCTTGGTTTGGCAACCAGTTTATAAAAAGAAAAATCACTGATTTCAAACGAGCTTTACTCCGCCGAAAAACATGACCTTCTCTCAGATTTTGCCCGCTGTGGTAGGTTAAAATACAAATATTTTTTCTTTATTTTCCTTGGTTTTCTTCTAAGGATTGTTACTGGTGACATACACTCGTTTCGATTCGAAAAGAAAGTTTACAATGAAAAAAAAAAAAAATTGCAAAGCTTAATGCTTTATAAGAAATTCTATGGGTGTTGGCAACTAATATTATTCATCATCTCATGCCGCTGCTCTGTTCCCGCTATACATCTCTATTTCTTTCATTAACTCACCTATCTCTTCCGCTCATCGCTTTTCCTGCGTACTTTTTAAAGTTTACTCAAAAAATCTTGAATTTAAGATGAATGTTCACTTTAAGAAACATGACAAAGAAAGAAGTAAACGTGACAAGTAGCGTTTGGGGAAAATGGAGGCTGCTGCATTTTCACAATTCTAAAATTTCGCACGCATATTTTGCAGAAAAGAATCGAGATTGCCGATCAAAATATATGGCAAATTAGCACTGACAATTATATATGAAAAATATATATCTCCATTTTATCATTTAAATATATTAATTGTACACAAGAAGTAAGTGTCAATCCCGATACACTATTATCATATCTCGTATGTTGATATTGTATTTGACGCCAATGTATATGGTTATTATGTGCGGGGATTTGTCCTTGGGCCATGCATGTCAGGCCGCATAATCATCTGACTATATGGTGTGTTTGATGTTTCTCTGCAAACTGGAATGCATGAATCTGAGACGGTTCACAAAGGAAGAAAAAGTTGAAAACAAAAAAGCTGGATGAATATTGATTACAGGCACTTCACCAAATGACGGCCTGTGGAGTCCCTTCCTCCAGACACGAGATATTTTTTTTTATTATAAGTGAAACAAAACATTTTTTAAGTCTTAGAGAGAGAGAGAGAGAGAGAGCGAGAGAGAGAGAGAGAGAGAGAGAAGAGAAGAAGTGATCCTATAATTGGCCAAAAAGTGATTCCATGAACCAAAGGAAATAGGACAAAAGTGAGGACTCTCAACAGATCTCAAAGATGTTTTACGGTGAAGGTGACAAGTGATTTATCAGCATCTCGCAGCAAATTACTTCTACTGTTGACTTGCTTCGAAATGCTGGGAGAAAAACAATTAGTGCCAACTATAGTGGATGGTGGTCGGGGAAAGCACCCAACCTTGGTCTGGTGTCCTGCTTTAAAAATGTTTAACAGCAAACTACTGTCGGTTGCTCCAGATTCAAACACCCAGAATATATAAAGTTTGAGTTCGGGAAAACACACACACACACACACACACACACACACACACACACACACGCACACACGCACACACGCACACACTTCCCTTCGATCAGCCTGTCCTTCAATCCGTTATATCTCAATTAAAAAATGAGATCCTTTTCAGCTTAAATCTCACAGTACTAGCGTCAAATAATTCAGGTAGTTATTGATATTAATAATTCCATCCTTTGAATTCGATCGAAAAATACTTCTCATTCTATTTTATCAGTGATCTTTAAAATTTGCCGAAGTCCCTAATGTGTTAAGCAGCCCTTTAATTCTGTTACGCACACACACGCATGCATATATATATATATATATATATATATATATATATATATATATATGTATGTATGTATGTATATCCTCAAGGCTTATGTTTATATTTATATACTCTTACAGATAAAGACACACCTACATGTATATATATACGAGGTTTATACAAAAAAATATTCTAAGGCTCATCCACAAAGACGAGCGTAGCTGAACATTTTTTGTTGTGGCAAAACATTACCTCTTCTTATAAAACTAGAAAAACTACTTTAGATTATATTGTTCTATAAGAAGTGGTATGCTGCCACAAAAAAAAAAAAAAAAAATCAGCAATGCTCTTCTTTCTGGGTGAGGCATAGAAGTTTTTGAACGAAACTCATACTCTGATAGATACGGTCCCATCCTTAATATATATATATATATATATATATATATATACGCATACGCGCACCTACAGATTTGCTCTCACCTACACGCACTGACATTGTAACATTTAGATATGTGCATCTTGGGACTGAAGAGTTTATACAGTCACTCCAGGAATTTTGAGGAATAACACACACACACACACACACACACACACACTCACTCTCTCTCTCTCTCTCTCTCTCTCTCTCTCTCATCTAGTTTTATTTCATTTTTAAAATAGTAGCTGTGAACCGTTTTGTGAGAGAAAAAACTCAGAGATAGCATATCTCTGTAAATTCTATAATCTGTGGGCAGCATTTTGGAACAGTTCATGACTAACGAACGAGTGTCTGTTGAAGACTTCCAGCTCTGTTTCCCGGTGTAGGAACAAATCTCCATCGGTGTTAGAATTCCCACTGTAACAACTATTTTGGTAGAGATGGAGTTGACTTGTAATTACTTTTATAAAAAAGCCTTTTGCACAATAAATCTCATAAGTTAATAAAATTATTTTGTATTGCATGAAAACGACATATAATAGAATAACAGATATTTATATTCAATAATAAAAAAAAATCATAGAAAACTAAAAAATAGTTTATAAACATTAAATAAATTTCCATATGTTATTCATTGAAAAAAATATCCGCGTATAAATGTACTGCGCTTACCTCACAGATAGTGAGCTGAAGCGGCGGTCGTGTCGATATTGCTACATGGATGCACTACATGGACGCTAACAAAACGAATGGAGAAAAAGTTTAAAGGCAATTTCACTGGAATGCTGCGAGCAATATTAAAAATGTTCTGAAAGTAACACTCCACAAAACAGCAGATGTACGGCCACCTACCACCCATCCCAAAAACTATCCAAGTTAGACGAACGTGATATGCGGGAGGCTGCTTGAGAAGTAAGGACGAACTCATAAGATACCTAACCTATATACAACAACTCTGTGCCGATATGGGATGTAGCTTTGAAAACCTACTGGGAGCAATGAACGAGAGAGACGGGTGGCAAGAGAGAGTCAGGGAGATCCGTGTAGGCAGCGAGACATGATGATGATAATGATGATGATGAAGTATAAAATATTACATTAACGACTTTCAAAAAATTGTTCTCGGCAACTAAATAAAAAACTGTCAGCAATCGATGAAATTCAAACTGTAAGAGTTCAATATCTTTTTCCAGTGCAGTAAGTGCAAACGGATATGCTTCATGTACCTCCGGTGTCTGAGTAATTAGCAATGGTCATTTAAGTGGGGATGATGTCTGGCTGGAAGATTTATTCTACCTGAAGGAGAACTAGGGATGGCGTAGTGTATTAACATATATATATATGTGTGTGTTGCGATTAAATGAGACACAAGTCTGCAATAGTTGAGGGTTTCGAAAATATCTACACAGATTCACCAACACCAAGAAGCAAGCACACACACACACACACACACACTCACACACACACACACACACACACACAACCACGCTGCTTTTGCAGACCATTTTTCACTCAGGTTCTCTATTCACTCTTTATATATATATATATATATATTATAATACACACACACACACACACATATATATATATATATTATAATACACACATACATATATGTATATTAGAATGCACACACGCACACACACACACACACACATATATATATATATATATATAATGTTATTCCACGAAATCATGGACCTGTGCCTGGATATCGGTGTTCTTGTCTGTAAGATCTTTTGTTTCCATTGTTCTAGGAAAGTGCAACGTGATCGACTAGTTGACATAAGTGTAGCTGCAGGAGTCTTCAGAACGAGATTGAATAATCTATCTGACTATTTTGGGAATTCCAGCACCTGGTTTCCCCACTCACCCGTAACTAGTAAACATGACTCTCAATTTTCCTTCTTGTTGGTTGGCTGTGTGCGGGCGTTGCTGATTTGCTTGGAGAGTGCTGATCAGAATATCATAATTGTTGAGATGCACATGTTAAAATTTGACTGAACACATTGCCTAGGTTGCTTATGGTCTTGGCTGCATGTATGTTTTTTTTATTTTTTTTGTGTGTGAAATACACCATCTGTTTGATAAAAAGATAGGGTAAATAACGAATAGAATTGGCTTTATTGACATAAAGAGAATACTAGGACACACACACACACACATACAAACACACACACACACACATATGGAGTCTGGCGAATGAATTTACGGCTGCCACTCGCATAATACAAAGCTCTTCTAACGAATTGAGCACTCTGGTGTCCGATCAGGTATAAATGTAAAAAAACAAATGCTACTACTTAATGCCTTATAATTCCAGAGCTGACGTTTTTGGCAGAGCGGTATGAGAATAAGTGTAACGTATTGTTGGGCGGGTTTCGATCCCAGCTTCAAGCATCCTACGTGTCTAGCCACATTGAGGAGTTGTGATAGAACGAAACAGTCTGTCTGTGGATTACACTATATATATATATATATATATATATATGTTCCCTTACCCCTGTGGGGTTGAGCTCTCTAGCAAAGGAACTAATGGTTGTCACAAGAGTAAAGTAAGGCTCTTCATATGAATTGAGCTCTCGGTAGCCATTAAGCGGATATATGTAAACAAAACAAATATGACACATAAGCGTTTGAATCAAGCAAACGGGAAACAGTCTGTCTGTGGATCACAATATACATATATATATATATATATATATATATATATATATATATATATATATATATATACAGTAGCGTCCAAAACTAAGGGACAACATTTTAAAACCTAATATTTGTTAGAAATAACAACTGTGAAAAGCTGAAATTTTGACAACTGGTAGTCGTTATTGTCCATAATAACATACTTAGTTTTGGACGCTACTGTATATATATATAGAGGAGAAAATTTAGTATAAAATAGACGATTTCTTACCTTCTACAGAAAATAATGATGGAATTAATGGAAGTACACTTCTATGAAACATTGATGCGTAATCTTAATTTCAATACCAGTTATTTTAAATTCTTCCTTTACTAGTTCCTTTATGACTATAGCTGTATATCAAATAGATTTATTATACCGGAACTAGAACTGGTGGTTCCTACTTGTTTTGATGAAAAAAGTTTGTAATCAATTTCGTTGAAATGAAAAAAAAAAAAACAATTTGAAAAAAAAAGTCAGACAAAAATAATCACTTAGTTATTTATATGTTGTGGTTGGAATTTTTTTATTTTTATCAATGATTACCCTGAGTCAAATTAATTATTGCCAAAGTCAATTTTTTCCCAAGTAATGTTACGGCTTCAAGTAATAGAAATAAAACTTTGTAAATAATTATAACTTGGAAATAGTATTCTTGCCACAAATGATTTGCACTAAGTAATATGCTATCAAGAATTCCTATTTAATAAAATAATTAGAATACAGTTATATGATATCAAGTATTCCTAGCAATGTAAAATAGTGATCTCTGAACATGATAGAATTATTATGGATTCGGGTTCAAGAGATTATGGTGGATTGGGCCCAAGCATCAACAGCTATCGAGAAAGGGATTGACAGATAAGAGATTATGTGTAGATAATTCCAATGTAGGAATCTGGAAAGCAAGAAGAATAAATAGGGATTTATAGATCGTTGCATTCTGACCGGGTAAGATACTTTACATTTTAAGGGAAACAGGGTCAGGGATTTAGATTCTGTTAGCTCGACGTGGTCCTCGTACGAAACAAATAAATTCCATACTAAGGTTTTTCACCGATATTCCCTTTGCGGATTTTAAGCACTCTATGGTAACACATATTCATGATATTTTTCAACTGTTTCTTCTGTTTTTAAAATGAAAATAAAGACAAAACATTTGCACTGATTATGCATTAACTTCCATAATAGAGGCAAGGTTAATGTAACGATTATCACGATTATCATCGTGGGAAACAGTGAAGTCGTTAAATTAACGTTAAACTTTAATACACATGTGAAAGCCAATTCCTTGGTTTGGATATGTTTACCTTTCTTGAAATGTAAAGAATTTTTAAATACATATTCTGTAATGAGGATCGAAGTTCGAAACCATTCTGTTTTAAAAAGGAATTACAGATGATTACGTCCACACTTCTGATCTTACTATATATATATATATATACATATATATATGTGTGTGTGTGTGTGTGTGTGTCTCGGTGTGTCTGTGTCTGTGTGTAGAGGTGGGTTTGTTTGTGTGGCAAAGTTATGCAACTCTTTTTAAAAATAAATACATAAGATAATTACTGTTTCATTAAAATTAGTAGCGTGTTGACACAGCAATATTCAACTATGGCCTATGGCTATTCTTTTTGGTTGAGGCTTACAACCTTTAAAGCGATCCTTGTATATATATATATATATGAAGTTAGCAGGAAAAATATAATCCAAATAGGTGAATATATCATGATGTGAAGTCGACGTTAACGTTTCGGTTATAATAACCATCGTCAGGACTTGGATATAAAATAGTTCACAATATAGATGGGTGATTGTTGAGATGACAGGAGCAAATGAGAAATATCCAACGAAAAGATAGATAAACATGCACATAGCGTTCAAAATTCAAAAGTCATCTGAACGAGTTTGGCACGTGGAAAAATATTAGAAAATGTAGGATTTTTCAAAGAAACGAGACAAAACCTCCCGTTTATTGAGAAATACGCAACAAATAAGTTTTCATATGTATAGATCATTAGGAATCATCCATGTTAAATGTTATGTAAGAATGTATTTGGTATTAGTTTTTTCCGAAAAGACAGTATGAAAGTAAATATGGATAAAATCCGACAGTATGAAGGTAGCAGGAAAAATATAATCCAAATAGGTGAATATATCATGATATGAAGTCGACGTTAACGTTTCTGTTATATATATATATATATATATATATATATATTGAAATGGTTGTTACGATCCGGAAACTAAAAATGTTTTCTGTAATGTCTAAGTCCTGAAAAGTCATGCCAAAGTCTAGATCACTAGGAAGAAACACCTGAAAGTGAAACTTACTTCAAAGTGTATAAATTGGAAGTCCTATGCAGTTTATGCAATGTAATGCCTCGTAAATAGTCAGGTATGATCTTCACGAGTCTTTCCCAGATAAATAATGAAAATACACCAGAGCACAATGCCGACAATTTTCAGAAGTTATGGTGAAACACAATATTGTGAGAGTCCTGCAACTTCTATTGTTACCAGACTTAGATATATGCAACATATGTCCAAAATTGAAAATTAGTGGGCTAGGGAATTTTAGAAAAAATTTCTCGGTAATCCTCCATGTACTTTTCTAAAGAGTAATTTCATAATTTCTTTGACCTACCGATAATTTCGCTGGAATGAGTCTACTGGATAACAAATGGAATAAAGAAAATGAATATTTCGTCCATTGTCCATATCTGTCTGGTTAGAAAACTTTTAAGCACACCCCTACTCTAAAAGGAACAAAAAAGCTGCAGTTGTAATTGTAAAGATTCTATATTAAGTAGAAATTGCATGTGTATATCAAAAATCTTTGTCATAAAGATGTAACTTCGTATTGGTACAGCTAGAAGACAACAAAAGGTACCATTCAGAAAGAAAATATTTATAGAATATACCCTTGTTGATCTCTATCTTAGATAAGGTGAAAATAAAGTTTTAGGCCAAGTGCGTAAGCTACCCTTATATGCAAAACAAAAAATAAGTGTACGTCTTTGTCAGAGAAGCTGAGCATTTCTCGAATTTACGACGTTTTTTTAGATTTTTTTTTTTTCAGATGAAGGTGTCAGATTCGCATATTGTTAGAGATGCTTTAACCTTAGTAGGTATCTGATGTAGAAGAACACAACTAAATTCAAATCCAGAAAATGGAATCCCTAAGGTAGTTCAACGCTTCTTCGTTCTGGTGCCTCCTTCCATGATACTAAATAATCCCTAGCTCTTCATTGGACTAAAGTCGATGCCATAGTTAACTTCACACCCAAATCCATGCCCCATAAGTCTAATCCATGACTTCATAAACAGATTGTTTATTATGTATATATAACATACATATGACACAGACATCTAAGAGGCTTAAATTGATAAACAAGATCATTTATATATCACCTAGCTATCACATTTATTTCATACGTGTGAATGTTATAACTGCTTAACGATCTTGCTTTATTAATCTTACGGGCGTCGGTGAATTTCTTTTGGGGGCACAGGTAGACAATAATTAAATAATTATAGATCGGCACAGAGTAATTTAATCTTCAAAATCTTGGGCAGACAGCATTCTGCTTAAATCTGATTGGGAAGAAATAGATAAATCACTGAATTTATTGTTTATTTTTCTTCTTTTTTTTCTGTCTTAATCCCATGAGAAACAAAATCCTATAAGCTTCTATTCATCACAGCGTAGAAGTAGGCTAACAATTCGTTAAATCAACGAACAAACAGTTAACTGTAACATCATCCAACATATATCAATATTAAAGTTTCTTCTTTTTTTTTCAATGGCGTTACTTAAACAAAGAATCTCTTGAAAGAAAAACAGTACTAAGCTGAATTAACAGTTTGTTTAAAATGATCAATAATATTTGGAACTTTAAAAAAAATGTATATCAGATCATCACGAATACATCGCTGTGGCTTCTTAAAACAACAAGAGATACAAAGTCAAGTTCTGGTATATATATATATATATATATATAGAGAGAGAGAGAGAGAGTGAGAGAGAGAGAGAGTTGGAGAGGAAGAGACAGATAGTCGAAAACAGACAGAGACAGAGAAACTAAGAGAGAGGTAAATTAAATAAATCCTTCTGAAAACATTTTTCTACTAATCAGAAAAGCCTGAAAGAAATAAATACTGACTCAACTTCTCATAAAAGTTTCACAATCTGATAAATATACGTTTCTTGCATTTTGAAAAAGATACATGGAATTAGTATAATAAAACTGTCAGAAGGAGTTTAGTAAACATTTATTTATTTTAGCTGCGAACCCAACACAGCAAGAGTTGGATGGCCACCGGCTTCCAATCTACAAACTATCCAAGTTAGATTAACAAAACATGTTGGATCTCCACTGGGGAACAAAGACAATTTCATTTGAGACGTTCCACTACGGATTCCTACCTTTGAACACACCAGTGCTAACTGACTAGCAAGCACTTACGTAAATCGGCTCTGTAGGGACACCATGTACAGAATAGATGATCTTCCAGGAATGATGAACGATAGAGATGATGAAGAGAGAGTATCAAGTGTCTGCATGCTATCAGCATGAGTTTATTATAATAGTTATATTTTCAAGCGCGCGTGTGTGGGTGTTGCTTGGTTGTTTGGATTTTATGGCATATCAACATTTGTAGGTTATTTAAAGCCAAATCCAATTTTAAACAAATAATCAATTCTATTTCAAACAAAGCAGTTTATCATTAGTATACAGTTTGATTGTCAAAAACGTTCCTATTTAAATCTATTCAGTTTATTCAAATAGCTCTAATTCAGCTAATTCAGTTTAGTATACGTACAGATTTTGTTTACACATAGTTAAATATCAAAATGGTTCTATATTAAACAAATCAGTTTAGTGTAAGTAGAGTTTCAATGTCAAAAACAGTTCCATTTCAAACAATTCAGTTTAGCATAAGCACGCAGTTTAATGTAAGTACAGTTTAACTGTCAAAAACATTTCCATTTCAAGCGATTCAGTTTAGTCAAATAGTTCTAATTCAAACAATTTAGATTAGCATAAGTATTTGGTTAGATCTATTCAACCCATAGATAGGGCCTTATCAGGTTCTTCTATTCCAGGGCAGAGTGGACCTTGGAGCAATGTCAATGAAAGGGTGCTCCACATCCCCCAAAGCTCCAGCATCACTGGAACTTCACCAGCAGCTAGTTTAGTGTCATGTCCAGGATTCTCATTGGGGGCAGGGTTACCCCACTGCAGAGGTACAGTCGGTATATTCTATAGCGAGAGTGTGTATGTGTGTGGGTATATATGAGTGTATAAGTGTACGTGTGTTTAGGGCTCTTGATTAAAAGCTGTTTTATAAATGGTGACACGATTACTGCAACAAATCCTGATTGGAGAAATCGGCAGATATATTCTATGCTCACTTGCTCATGAAATAACAAAAAAACATTGGCGCCTTGCAACATAAGCTGAAGACAACTGACGAACTAAAATACTTTGCTCATCATAAAATCGCAACAAGTAACTGTGTAAGTCTGTAGCAATCTATAGTTGGTGAAAGCAAGAAATTGAAACATTTTGTCTTTAAAAGAAAATGATGATAAAACAAAATGTCAGATTTTGTTCTCTCTTATTGTAAAAATAAATTCTGAACTGGATCAATATTGCCTTTTTTATTTCCCTTTCACCTTTTAGATATATTTTTACCAGATAGCACACACACACACACACACACACACACACACACACACACACACACACACACACAGAAATATTCATATATATTCTATACCATTTAGGGAAAAACCTATTCTTACAATATCGTTATATATATATATATATATATATATATATATATATATATATATATAACTATGTTGTAAGATTTGGATTTCCCTATATATATATATAGAGAGAGAGAGAGAAAGAGAGAGAGAAAGAGAGAGGAGACAAACAGACAGACAAAGAAAGACAAAGATTGAGAGACAATGAGAAAAGGGGGAACGAGTGGAGGTTGTATGATTTAGATTTACGAGGTGTGATTAAAAGAGGCGGGGCTGTCTCTTATATGTGGTTTAATATTTCAAATATAGATGAAGGTGAGTAAACCGTTAAAAGTGCTATATAATACAGTAATAATATATAGACGCCTCATCTTCAGTAAAACGCCAATACCAATTTTTAAAAACTTTTAGACTATATATATATATATATATATATATATATATATATATATATATATATGTGTGTGTGTGTGTGTGTGTGTGTGTGATAGAAAATATCTGGAAGGTAGATAAATCAAACACATACCATAGGTTTGGTAGGCGAGATGCTTCGATCGTTTATTCAAATTCTTAGAATAAAAGAACGAAACAATGCGCCTACTAAATATCTGCTAAGTGTTTGTTTGGTCTATCCAACCTTCTATCATACTGTCAAACTCAACGCTCAATCATTTCAATATATATACGAGGATCATTAAATAAGTTTCCAGACTTTTTCTTTTGCGCACTATTATTGATAGTACACGCATGAAACTCTAGTCCCCTTCGAAGTAATCTTCTCTGGCTGCAATGCACTTGTTGTACCGTTCCAACAACATCTGGAAGGTCCCATGGAAGCCCTCTTGTGTGAGCGTGTCAATGACCTTCATCACAGCTTCTTTCATCTCCTCTTTTGACTTCCTTACTCCACCTACCCCTCTCATAACCCCTCTAGACTCCCTGCCTTCTTATGCAACTCAAAAACTGATGCTCGGTTCATGCAAAATGCTCCAAAAGTAAAATAAATATATATCAATTTTTAAAAATATATTTTTTAGCTTGGAAGCTTTTCTGTGACCTCAGGTTTCATGATGCTTTATAAACGACAATCATCAGGCAGAGAACGAAAGGCAGAGAAGAAATCGAACAAATCCAAAAATACAGTCAAATGAACGTTAGAATTGTGTACAACTCTGTACGTGTGTGGGGGGGTTATATTGGAGTATTATTGTATGAATAATTATAAGTCATATTTAGTATGTGTGTGTATGAAGATAAATTCGCTACGCGGCAAATTGAGGGTGACCCCTGGATATATGTGCTGCGATGTGTAACCAAAGTCACGACAGGTTGACCGATTAAAAAAAATTTTACTTTTTTTTATATATTCTTTTGCGAGTGCGTGGGGTGTGTGGAGACGATTTTAGCTAAGGAACGAAATATCATCATCACTCCATTACGAAGAAAATAAAGTTTTGACTTGTATGCATAATAGAACAAGGAATATGGTGTATCAGTATTGCAATAAATATCGTTGTGATGAGACATTTTATATTGTAATGTTCTATGGAGTATAATGAAATATCAGTATTTTATACTGGAATAGGATTAGTGTTAGATTGCAATAATAATTTGTATTAGATATAATGTGTTAATGATATATTGCATATACATCATTGTAATCCATAATTGTATGAACGTTATGAATATAGTGAATAAATTGAGTTAAGACGTTGCAATAGTTGTTTGTATTTGCTATGTCGATTTTTTGTTTCTTTTATGTGTGTGAGTGTATATGGTGATAAGTTAAACTAACAAGCAGATTGTCATCATTGCATAATTGAAATCATGATTTGACGTTTAAGCATGATAGATCTGGGTGGTAAGAATAATAGATGTGGAGTTGTGTTGGATAACGATAATGATTTTTTATTACCTGTCTATGTTGTGTTAATGATATATTACGTATACGTAATTGCAATATAAGATGGTGTTTGCATGGGGGATATGTTAGATATACGGTGTTGAGACATATTTCTAACATTCATGAAAACATGGCTAATATAATATTAACAAGTTGTGGAAGTGCATGGAGGAAGATCGTACTTACGGTGCATCGGGTGTGTTGTTTGATGGAGTAAACTGGTATTTACGGTACATCGGGTGTGTTGTGGAGTTATTTGGGGTGCATTTTAGTTGTGGAAGGAGTATATGTAAGATGGATGAGTTTTGTGTATGGGTCGAAATGTGAGAGTAGATGCTTGTTCTCATTTCTGCATTTGAATAGATTTTCTGATTTTTTTGTTTACCAGGGTGTTTTGTGTTGGGCGGGTGAGAATTGCTAGCTTCTCGTGGTATGCGGTGCATTCAATAATTTTCCAGACATTTTTGTACAGGCATTTAAAATTGTAGTAAATACTTGAAAATTCACTGTGTATTGCTATATATCTTATGAGATGAGTGACCAATTTTAATGATTTTAGGTTCAAATGAATAGCTCCACCAGCAATTGGAATACACCCAACTAAAGCCTGATTGTCACAGCTGGTGAATTTCAAAAATGCAATCTGGACGTGAGGACACTTCAGAAGAACGATATGCAATACAATTCTGTTTTAAACTTTGAAAAATGCAACAGAAACGTATGGAATTCTTCAGACTGCTTTTCGACCATCTTGCATGAATCGAGCCTCAGTTTTTGAGTGTCATAAGAGATTCAAGGAAGGCAGGGAGTCTGTGAGGGATGATGAAAGGTGTGGGAGGAGTAAGGAAGTCAATACACTAGAGTTGGTTGGCCAAAGGGATAGGGTTAGGGTTATATTGAAGTTTTAAGGGAGTTCAGGAAGGGGTTCCCTCGGAAGAGGCCAGCACTCTTCAAAACGGGTCAGTGACATTTCCACCAGGATAATGCACCAGTCCACAAATCCATCCTTGTCACAGACTATTGACCAAGATGAGCATTAAGGCAGTTCCTCACCCTCCCTATAGTCCAGACTTTTCCCCCCTGTGACTTTTGGTTATTCCCTAAGATCAGAGGCTGTCATTATGAGACAATTGAGGAGATGAAAGAGGCTGTAACGAAGGTCGTTGACACGCTCACACAAGAGGACTCCCATGGGTTCTTTCAGAAGTTGTTGGAACAGTACAAGTGCATTGCAGCCGGAGGAGATTACTTCGAAGGGGACTAAAGTTTCATGTGTGTACTATCAATAAAAGTGCCCATAAGAAACATGTCTGGAAACTTATTTAATGATCCTTGTATTTCTCAAGTGGTTGTGGGTGAAATGGTCATGTCTTTTATGGGACATATGAGTGTGGGTAAAAGAGTGTTAGTTGAGTATTTTCTGTTGGTGAGGGAAAGTTTGTGGTTATATATTCTTTGTTTTATGATATCCTCGTTGCATCTATGTGTTGTTGTTTTTTACAGTGGCTCTGTACACTATGTTTTTATGTGGGTAGTTTCCTAGAAGATGCCATGTTTCTTTATATATACAGTTGAATTGTTTGTTGGAGTGTGTGGTGCTGTTGATGGTTTCGACCTTTTTATGATTTGAGATGTGTAACTTGTACAACTGTGACTGACTTTCAAATCGTTTCTGGGGAAAAGTTTAGCTGGTGGAGTATGATTGAGAAAATTCTTGCTTCTTAAATTTAAGAAGTTCCTACCGATGTTTGTTGTTACGCATTTGATGTAAGGCGGGTTGAACCAAATTATATTTCTTTATCTTTTCGGAGGTGTGTATCTCAGTGTTTGTCTCTAACCGCTGTATCTTAGTGCATTGTCGTATATGTGTTTGCATTTGATGGAAATTTTCATGTTGGAAGAATTATCGGATAATCTGCGGTTAATTGGTTTTGGTATTTGTTTGATAATTGAGGGTGGGTGGTTTAAAGAAGTGAGTGTGTAGATGGGTGTATCGTTCTCTTTTTCATAAGGTCCGAATGTGCCGTTCCATAAGTTTAGTCTTACATCTAAGAAATTTACTACTTTTGTGTATATGATAATTTTAAATCCCAGCAATCCCAGTACGTTGGATATCCTTTTCCTGTAGATATCTAGTTCGGTCGGGACTATGGCTACACATCGACCCTCACATAGCCAGGACACAACCTTCAATTTGCCACGCGGCACCTGTATCTTCATACACACACATACTAATTATCACTTATACGTCCACACACAGTAATACGCGAATATGATCTACACACACACACGCGCGCACACACACGCGCGCACACACACACACACACACATAAAGAGCAGTACACATTTCAAACGTTCTTTTGACTGGATTTTTCGATTATTTCAGTATATTTCGTTCTCCGCTTAATCACTGTCTTTTATAAGATGCCATGAAACCTGTTGTCGCAGACAAGCTCTATGTTATTAAATATATATAAAAAAAACGTATATTTATCTTTTATCATTATATAATAGCTCTATCATAGATATTGAGCATTCTTCAAATTCTATCACATTTGGTCTGCCACAAACCCAAGAATTGAGATAGTGACAACTAATGCAGTTATATATATATATATATATATATATATATATATATATATATATATATATATATATATAAATAAACACGCAAATGCGCGTACGTGGTGTTATGCATAATATCGTAGGTAGAGGACTCAATAATCAGAGTTCAAATGCTTGAGAAAGTCAATTGCATTTTAACATAGCACAAATTCCCTTTGAAAAGGTATGAATCCTACTTTTTCTCCTTTAACTAAGAGTAAATAGAAATCCTCACATAGCTGCTAAATGTACGTTCGAGCTGGTTGCCCTGCTTTTGCGCGGCCATGTGTGGGGATCCATAAGAGTACATCTCTTATGAGTTCATCTCTGCTTCTCCAGCGGTGTCCTGCATGTCTGGTTCGTCTAACTTGAATAGTTTTCGTGATAGGGGGCAGGTTGCCGTACAGTTGGTGTCTTGTGGGGTGTTGTTGCCAGGACTTGTTCAGGATTGCACGCAGCATTGATACAGGATGTTGTCCTGAAGACCTACCTAAGGCGATGAACGATAGGGAGGAGTGGCAAGAGAGGGTCAGTGATATCCGCGCTACCAGCACGATATGATGATGATGATGAAATAGAAATACAATCAGGGCTACGGAACATTGCAATGCGAGCCAGAGTAGAAGTAAGAAAAATCTGAATTTAAATCTTTTAAACTCAGCTTAAAATTATACCATGTGTCACGAACGTGTTGCTATATATATATATATATATATATATATATATACTGGAGTATGCCTTGATTGCCTTACTTCCAAGTCCCCATTGGACCTGAAGTTGTGGTATATCTTCTAATCCTATTTATAGGTGAAATAGAACTCTTCAAATAATTTGTATTCAATAGCCTCATGTTCAAAACAAACTATTTTGAGACATTTACACATAAATGTAAATACAATGAATAGGATTACTTAACCTTAATGCATGAAATAAGCCTAGGTATGTTGACATGCAATTAACATCAACCATTGCAAACAAACAACCAATCTTTTTTTTTTATTTCTATTTTTGCTCGAAATTTCGCATTTAATATTCATACTTACTAAGCATAAAAACACAGACACACACACACTGATTCACTTACAGACATTGACAAACACAGACAAACCTTAAACATAAAACACATACACATTATATACTCAGAAATACGCACACGCACAAACATAGAGACACCAACACACAGACATACATACATATATACATACACATGCAGACAATCACTTACACAGACATGCGTGCAAATACAGAGAGAGAGAGAGAGAGAGAGAGAGAGAGAGATGTACATACTCAAAAACCAAACACATACTCAAAACCCCACCTATGCAAATACGCAAGCAAACAAATGAAATATAATATTGCTTACACCCTGTAAATGATTTTAAAATAATTAGCGTTCTATTTATTGATCAATTCTCCCTTGTTAAATACAGCTCCAGTCTCTATAGATTTTGCAAACACTTCTAATGACTTCTGTAAACAAATGTATTTATTTATTGCATTGCTTGATACATTTTTAAATGAAAGCCTTTCTTTTTCATTTTATTTTCGTATGTATTTGAAGATTTCATTATAGATTTTTTGTAAACGCTCTGAGCTGTTGGTTAATTGCTTTTCTATACTGAAAATATTAATTGTATTTCTGTGTATATTTGTGTGTACTTTATTCCTGCAGTCATTGACGGGAAGAATCGTTAATTGTATGTACTTCGTTAATTCTATGTACTTGTAATTGTATGTACTTCGTTAGATGACAAAAAAAACCTTCTCAAATAATAGAAATAAAGTAAGTCAAAAACTAAAGAACAACTAATACTAAGATAAAAAAGGAAAAAGAAAAAAAAAACAGCAAAAATAGAGCGACAAAATATCAATCAAGGTTTGGATTTCCCTCTTTTTTACATCATTGAGATAAATCATGCCACCGAACCACATCGATTTGATGTTGAAAAGAACAACTGAATATATTTCGGAATTCAAAGATCAATGATGTTTGGGATTTTACATAATTCCTAACATTTTATAACATAATCTATTCTCTTCGAACAAGAAACCAAAAATAAAAATTGAAAAAATAGGTTTACGATTATGTTGTAATATAATGGCCAAGGGGTTTCGTTTTATATATCTTGCCTTTGGGTTTAGTTAGGCTGAGAAAATTTCGGCTCAGTGCATGGGTTAGTTAGGTGCAAACATGATCGCAGGTGTTCACACGTGCGCGCGGAGCGGACGTGTCATTCAGAGATGTCACAATAAAAATCCCAGATAGATGATTGAACCAGGGATGTGAGTGACGTCACGCACCGGAAGCCTGGGCTGGGATTTTTTAGAAAAGTCAGTTAGTTGAGTCTTGCCGTCCGAAGAAGAAGGGGGACTTTTGCTTGCTCGCCGAGGCCTTGTGGCGAGTGCCACACGTGTTGCGGGTGGGAGCAGATGAAAAAGCCAGCACAGAAAGATTGTGCCTCTCTCCTTATGTCGAAAAACCTTTTAACTCAAAGGTAATAAAAAGTTCCGTACCTGAACTAAGAAGTCGTAAATGTTTTTCGTGTTTCGGGATTCCTATGTTCGATGTATATATCTTATGAACATTCTATGTACGTTTCACATATTCATGTATGGGTATGTTACAATGTCACACCACTCTATCAATCCATTTTTTAAAAAGCGAGACTTGAATCCCCCAACACAGAAGCCACAAAAACATACCCATACACATCAACTACGATTTACGATTCTAATCATAGTCCAATCATAGTCTAATTAAGCACAATCAAGAGACACACATTGAGGATTCCAATCATACATCAGCAAAGATTCCTAAATTAAATGGAAACATTTGTCATGTCGGTGAGGATTAAAATACGCTGATTGTATCCCCTGCAGTTGGTTAAGACTGAAAATGATGTCCTGGGTATTTGAAAAAAAAAACTTCTGATGCTGTGGTTCCTATTTCGGAAAACAAACTATTGTATTCATTCGGCACATAAATCTTTTGATTGATTTTTAGCTATTTCCTCACGGTGCTCCTCTCTTTAGTATCGATTAAAAACTTTGTTTTGGGCAGAAATTCTTTAAGAACGTCAAGCAAGTAGAAAGTAAAGGGACAAAATTTTGAATCCTAGGAGGATATGGCAGCAGTTTCCAACTAAAATGACCGATAGTTTCGGCTGTTCTTGCTGAAGTATGAAGCTCTGCATTGACCTGGATACACCCAATGTCAACGGCTTTTACAAAAGCAAAAGCCATCATGCATAATAATGTGTTCTGTATACACAGAAATCCCTAGTTGTTTGGAGATTTTCGCAAATGAAATACAACGGCCAATTAGAATTAGGGCATTAACTGAATCCACCATACCAGGTGTGCGCACAGCTTTGTTCCGACTGGTCTGTCTTTATCTTGAATACTTTTTTTCTTTAACAACTTAGGTCATTTGAAAACATTTTTGACAAAAATATACTTCTCTGTACGCCTCAAAAATTCTTTACACTGCAAACAGTATACATGAGGAAGGTAAGAGAATAAATCTGCTGAAATATTGTGCAGGCAGTACCACAGAAAAGACTAAAATCTAAATTTCAGATGATTTACATTTCTTAACTACCAAATACTTGATGACAGATCCCTATTCAAAGCTGGAGCACAAAATTTGAATAGTTTCAGAACAAATATTTTTACAAGATTAAAATATTTAACTGCTATAAGCCTACTAACAAAAGTAGTGTTTATATTCATGGAAAAAAATTATCAAAAAAAAAAAAAAAATGAATTTGCTCTTTTTTCAATAAACTTCCATCTATATTTTAGAAAGACTCTCTCTCTCTCTCTCTCTCTCTCTCTCTCTCTCTCTCTTAAACACACACACACATATATATATATATATATATATATATATATATGTGTGTGTGTGTGTGTGTGTGTGCTGTATATTCTCTTTTGAACATGTTTGATTAAATACATCTGACACTTCGAGTCTTCCTACTCTGTCTTTGATCTGTTCAAGTTTTCGTGTGAGTCATTTCATTCTTGGTTTGAATGGATTCTGTGTGTTTCCCAACTACTTCCGGAACAAAATGGAAAAATCTCCCGGTCGAAGTAGCGAACAATTCAGCAATTTTTATATGGCTCATCAACAAAAAAAGTTTTTCAACACTATGAAAAATGTTTACTTTATATCGACGATATTATTCTCGTCAATTGCCGAAACGAAAATCTACAACTGACCTTCCAAAACAATTCGGTATTCAATTTTATAAATGAATTCAACATTAATAATAAGCTCTAGTTTCTGGGTGTCTTGATCGACACATACAGCATCATCATTACCTCATTCCCATAAAAAAAAAAAATAAAAAACTAAAAAAAAAAACTACTGTTATTGATCTCTGCAATCTCAATTATAAAAGTTAATGCTCCGAATAATAAAAAGAAGAGCAATAATTAAGCATCTTATATATTGTCTCAAACTCATACTCGTTTCTTAAACAATCTACTCTAAACTTAAAAACATTAAACAAACATTCATTTACAACAATTTTCAAAATAACATTGGTGATAAACATAAAACGCGTCATTAAAAATATCAACTTTAATTGCAATGGAAATAATACATCAAAACAAGCTAAACACATTAAAATACAAATTCGATAAAACAGAACCAAAAAGTCTAATACCGAATAATGTCTCCTTACTGAGTCTAATTATTAAATTAAACTCCCCATATATAATCACAAATTTAATAAAGCTAATCCCATCACCTATGATAACTTCTCTCCGTCAACTAGTTATGACAGTTTGACTAACATAGTGTACCACTATACATATTCACTAGGAGAAGGCTAAATCTGTAAAATAACTACCTACATAAGCTTAACTATTACGGCTCTGTCGTGACGTTTTACCCATCACCTATGCGACACTAGTTACATCAGTCAGCAACTCAAAACACATTTCCTGCTTTACTCCAAACACACATATTATTTTACTGAACACAACTTTATATTAAACAAAGAAAATACAAACAAAACACTCAAAATTCCCCAAGCACTTCATTTAAACATAAACAAACCTTTAAATAAGATCAACTTCCAATATAGCAACTACATTCTGAAATGCCTTTAACACTTTTCCGGCACATTCTTCCTCCGACATGAAGTAAAATTATTTTGTTCTTTATGTTCCACACCCAATTCTTCTCATTCTTTATATGAATTTATATGACTCGGCATTTTGTTTGTCATTTGTTGAGTTGTACCTCCAAGATGGCTCCGTTTGGGTCCGAAATTATTCGGGAAAATTCGACATATTCCTGACTACATTGTCACTTAAAGTCAATTGACTGATAAAAAAAATTGAACAGATCAAAGATGAAATAAGCAGACAAGAAGTGTCTTTCGTATCAAATCAAGACAAATTAAATATAGCTATAACTAATCGACGGAAGAAAACCATAAAATCTGAAGCACGTACAGAGAACAAATATATGGAATGATAAGACCTAAAATACAAAATTCAGATTCATTTGAGGACCTATTCATAATTCTTTTTTCTTTTCTATCATTTGACCAATATATATATATATATATATATATATATATATATATATATATATATATATATATTGTTTAAAAAACAAGAAATTTAGAAATAACATTCCATTTTGAATTTATTTCGCTTATTAAACCTCTTCAGATGGATTTCAAATCTGAAGAGCTTTATTAAGTGAAGTAAATTTGTTATGTAATACAATCTCTAAATTCCTTTTTTTTAAACAAAAAAACATATATTTTGCTCTGCGATATATCTTTGTATTAGATATTCACATTCATTATTTACTATATATATATATATATATATATATATATATATATATATATATAAGTTTCTTTATTTAATAGCATAACAGCCTTGGTGGGTTACTTAATGCTAAATCTACTTTTGTAGAAGGGCATTAAAAGTACAATTCAATCTGTCCAATAAAATCAAATATGTTTAATATAGAACCTAATCTCTGTTTTTTGTTTTGTTTTTTTTTTTGTTTTTTTTTTTGTTTTTTTTTAAATGCATATCATCTTTCATCGTAGAAGAACAACATTAATACAATTTAACCCCCAACTTTCTCAAGGATATTCATCCGAAAATAAACATAATGACGAGACAGAATTTCACACTCGCAAACTTCGAGTTCATAGTCAAACACTTTAACCCTTATGCAACGGAAACTCATCTCTTTAAAAGGTAAAATGATACATACGCACCCACACACGCACTAAGCTCTTTTTTGTATGAATGAGAAATGCAAAACTTGATGTATGGACTGGCTTCCAAAGATAAAAAGGTAGAAAATAATTGTAACAACTTCCGTTGACTTCTTAGGTACGCATAAAGATGAAGTCTATTTTTAAATCATTAATAATTCCATCCTAAGTAGTATCCGAATAAGCAAAAATTTCCCACGCGTTTTCTTGGAGAAATAACAGCAGGGCTGATCTGTTTACTATTGTTCGTAATTTCCTCAATTTTGTATTTTCTGTGTTGCTTTATGTACCTAAAGAAAATGCATCTGTATATATGTCTGTATGTGTTTTGAAAAGATAGTAATATACATTTAATCACATATGCATTCTTCTAGCTTGTAATATTTCAACACTGGTTATAAGCCAGTGACTGTACTATTCATTATCTGTACAGGCGTTCTCTCTTTATTTAAACGATTGGCGAAATTCAATCTCGCTCATTTGGCCTTGAGCCGAACTCAACTTCCTGAATATCTACATATAATTTTGGCATAACTTTTGGAGTTATTTAATGAATTCGACACTCGGCAGTTTAAGGAGATATACAGATACAGGTCGAAAAGGTGACCTTCTTTATTCTTATTTTTCGATAGACATTGATGGATTAAATCCCATCAGTGGTTTGGCCAGAATATCCTACTCGGTAAAACACTGGCAAAAGCACAACTCTTGTTAAAATTACAAGCAAATCTAAATCAACAACATTCTTAGTTACTCTTCAATAAACGGAGATTCTCAACATTAGAAACACACAAATAGGCACAAGAATCTCATACAGTTGTTTTCAGGTTTGGTTTGGTTTGTTGGGTTTTATGGCATATCAACATTTGTAGGTTATTTAACGCCAAATCCATTTTTATGTCAATAATCTGTTCTATTTAAAACAATTCAGTTTAGCATAAGTACAGTTTGTCAAAAACATTTCCATTTCAAACTATTGAAGCAGTTATATGTAACAATTCTGTTAAGTGTAAATACAGTTTTAAGGTCGAAAAAACAGTTCTATTAGAAATAATTTAGTTGAGCATAAGCACGCAGCTTAAATGTAAGTACGGTTTAATTGTCAGAATCATTTCTATTTCAAGCTATTCAGTTTACTCCAAGAATTCATTTTAGCATAAGTATGCTGTTAGTTCTATTTAACCCGTAGATAGGGCCCTACCACTCCGGATCAGAGTGGACCTGGGAGCGATGGCAATGAAGGGGTACTCCACATTCCCCAAAGCTCCAGCACTGCTGGAACCTCACCATCAGATTGTTTAGTGTCATATCAGGACACTCGTTAGCGGGGGTTACCCCTCTGCAGAGGTGCAGTCAGTGTATTCTACAGCCCCAGCTGACTAGGCAAGTTGTTTTTAGTTATTCATGAAGCTTAATACAGAACTAAGACAGAGGGATATCAAGCTAAAGCGGTGTGATTATTAGTGGATTGATTTTAACGGACTGTCAACCCGTCTAATCTCATTTTATGCCTAGAGGTTGGGAAATTGTATTTATTGTTCATTCCTGTACATTTTTCGTGTAGTTGTGTTTTAAAAGTTTTTTTTTTAAACACTGTTACATGATATCAATAATTGATTTTTTTTAATTGATTTCAACATTAAGTCGATCCATCTAGGATTATTTTATGCTTTGAGGTTAGAGAATTGCATTTACATTCATACTTTTTGAGTAGTTGTTTCGGCGGAGTTGTGGAGAAATGTGAATTTCTCGAAGATATAACTCTGAGTGGCAGTTCTGCAATATACAACGCCATTTGTACAAACAAATGTAGACGAAAGAAAATGAGCAAAAACTAGAATGTTAAAAAAAAAATACCTTATTACAACTGGACAAATAAAAAATACAAAGGCAATAATATCCATAAATTTTGCTATGTATAGATGTGTGTGTGTGGATGTAAAAACAAGAATATTTTTTATTAAGGAATAACAGGGAGAAACATGGAAGTCAACTTGCATTTACATACATGCATATGTGTGCAGGAATGTGTGAGTTGTGGTAAGTATAAGTCACTTAATCTATTTGTAATTCAAGCCTACAGTTGGCGTGTTAATGTCTTTGAGTACGTCTGATTTTCTCAATGTGTGTCGTCTATGTTTCGCCCCTCCTTTTAACTCAAAAATGTTGGGTTCTTATACTATTTGCATGGATCGAAATGATATATTTTTCAGTTTACGCAGGTAGATTTTATTGCGGGTGAACTAAAGTTCAAATGTGCGGACGTATGAGTAAACTTAACTCGTGACCTGATCTAACCTATGAGAATCGTAGAAATTACTTCTTTATTAAAAAGCCTATATATATGGTTCTATGAAAAATCTTTCGGCAAGTCAATGTTTGATCTGTTTTTCTTTTCTAGAATATTCTAATCTATTTGTTTGCTGATTGGCTTAAAAATATACTAAATGAGGTTTGGATTTTTTTTCTTGAATATTTCGTTTTACGCGTTCTTTGCTAATTCAAGTAAAAAAAGTTTCTTTTGAACATTGTCCAATTGAACATGTATATGTTTTTTTAAGTGATGAGCTCTAGATGGGACCCTAACTGGTACTACCACACAGGGTCAGAGTTGACCTGGGATTATAGCAATGAAGTGATGCTTCCCGATCCCCAGACCCTCAGAAAGGGAGTCTTACCATCAAATGTAGTTTAATATCACATCTAAGACGGTGATTTTCATTGGGTTCAAAGGTCTTACTCGTCTGCTAATTATTTTAAAAAACTACGAAGAGTCCCATTTTAATATAATTGATTTGAACACATATGTATGGTTTCAAGTATTCCTATCAAATAACGATAGTTATATTGTCTCAGGAATATTTTCTGTTTAACATTAAACACTTACTTGTAATCAGTTATTTAGTTTCAAGTAAATCATTACAATCCTTAGTAACCAATTTTAGATAATCGTAACTATTCTTAATGCAAATAATTTACTGTTTTATATGAAGTATTCCTATTAAATATATAAAATTTTCCCGTATAGTTCTTTGCTGTGAATAACCCATCAGAAAACAGTAAACAACTATTGTTTCAAATACCTATTTCTGATACAAATAATTTACTCTTATGCATAAAGTGTTCTTCTTCTTTAGTAAGAATCATTATTAGTTATTTGAAATCATATGACTAAGCGAAACTAATGACTCTTATTAAATAGAAATGATTACTTAAAACATTAGTTTTAAAGAGAAATATTTGAAACTATACAAACTGTTTTTTTTTCGATATGAATACTTAATATTAAACGTGTACAAATATTCTTAAAAACAACAACAGAAGAAAATTAAATGTACAATTAACGAAAAATCGTTAATATCAAGGCATAGAATAACCCTAAACTGGTTGACATGCCATAAAAATTTATGAATCAATCGGTGAGCTAATTTCAAATATTGAACGATACTTCATTTCACTCCTCGTTAATCATTTTTAATCATTTATCCATCTCTTCTTTCTAAATATCTATGGTTAAAATAATGAATGCAACTGGAGAAGGTGAAGGAGAAAAACACAGTGATTTCAAAAACTGAAGAATGTTGTTCGGAAAATTCATGGCTCACAATTTTATTATCAGCCCATCCAAATAATCTGGGTGGCCCTACCCAAGTTCCCACCGAAGGGTTAAATAGTACCATTTTAACAAGATGGCTTTGGTCTTAAATAAACCACAAAGGATGATATAACATTAAACAAAGGAACCAAAGCAAACCTACGGCAGTCTGTAAATCACTAGTGTAGTCGAGGAACACCTTCGGTGAGTTTAATTGTCAACATTGATGCTGATGGACGAACAGAATAATAATAATAATAATAATAATAATAATAATAATAATAATAATAATAATAATAACTCTTCAGGTTCGAAGGTAATGACTAAATTCAGCTTCGTTTCCTTTCAAGTGCAACAAGCGAGAAATAGTAAGAATCGAACTCATCAAGTTAAAGAATAGTTTGCTAGATGTATACATTTATTAAACCCCACCACCACCTAAAGGATGTGACACAAAATATGTTTTAAACGGAGTTTGAATTCAGCAGCTTTGTTCTCCTTGATCGGTTATCATAGTATACTGAAAGACCAAATTCTGCTCTTTTGGGAGGAGAGATAGATTCATTCTTTTCCAAAGGACATTAACACAAGGTGAAATGTGTTCACCGTTTGAAATTTAAACATTGATTAAAGTGTCCACAATTTAAGACGTTATCTGTTAAATAAAGTGCTTCAAGTATGGTTAGCAAAATATACTGACTAAAACACACTCAACGGCAGTCGTTTAAAATGTAGATATTTACTAAAACTGCTTACAATGTCATAGATCAAAATGTGTGAAAAAGGACATTGTATAACATCAAGATTACAAGCCCACTAGTTTTAAAAATAGATATACGAAATCTTGGCATTTACCTTCTTTTCAACTTTGACCTATTGGTACTTTCAAGATATGAACAAGTATCTCAAATACGAAGCAGGCTAGAAATAAATTGGAAGTCGAATTCTGTCAATTTTATCTCTATTCAAGTGTTCCTATCAACTGGTAAATCATTTGGATGGAGACTCAAAATCAGAATCCTTACACATAGTAATTTTGACAAAACTGAAGAGTGGATATCTGCTAAAAAAGAAAATAAATTTCAATCTTGTTATGAATTCTTTAAAAAGCCACTATCATAAACAGCAAAGAATAGCCAGAGAGATAGGTACTGATAAAGAATACGTATCTTCTCTCTAAAACTAAACAATTCTCATCGATGCCTCAAAATGTTTATCTTAAAGATCTTAGCGTCCAATATCTTGAAAATAAATATAAACTATTATAATGTTATTCCTAATGTGTGGAAAAATCCAAAAAATATTTATAAAACTGTTGTGGTTATATATATATATATATATATATATATATATATATATATATATATATATATATCGTCTGTTTGCAAACAGAGCTAACCATGCATCCCCTTCCAGAAGCACTTTTTCGTGAGTATTGTTATTCGAGCCAACTAAATTATTATAAAAAATCCTGTCATTAAAAAGAAAACTTTTACTAATTTAACAGTCCCCTTGGTAATTGCACGTTACTGACTCTAGATACATATAATTGCTAATTTGATTTTTTTTACTTAATCATGAAATAAAAAAAAGTTGGTAAAGAAATAGAAGTAAGATATTATTTTTAATTTCTTAATACCTTTACACTAATAAACTGATTTACAAGTATTTATAAAAATGTTAGAAATTACTATTTTTCTTAAAAAGTAATTTATCCCCAAATCTGAACTACTAGACATTGACTAAACTAATTTTTATGGGAACCACATTGTTTAATGGCCTTAAGCATGTAAGAGGAAAAAAAAGTTTTAACGTAAAATTTTTATATATTTGCAATATATGAACCATTGTTGTATTTTGACCGTCGACCCAGCCAAACTTGCCATTACAAAGAGACGTGCCGGAAGGAAGTGACACATTCCAATGGCCAGTAAGAGATCGTGTAGGCGTGCTTGGCTAACGAAACGGGACAAGGTAAAAAATCCCATGATACACTCATAGACTGGTACACAGGAAGAGAGTGACCTGTGAACTGCATGACAGTTATTTCCGCTTGATGACAATCAAACATGTCATTCCAAAGATTGAGTGGGCGATTGAGTGGACGTTGAACTATTATATAACTCTGTCAAGACAGAGATCAGTTGGAGTTAGAAACGAGATGTGGTAGGGAAAGTCACGCCAGGCCGAAGGGGCCCTCGGGGCCCCCGATGAGTTGGGAACCAGACCAGTTGGTGATAAGATGCAGTAAAGAAAGCCATCATTCAGCAGAGAGCTGGGCCCATGGGCCTCCGGTTGAGCAGCCCTAGAGAACGAGAAAGAAATAACACTGACGGCCACACGAGTGGGGGTCAAAATGTTGCAGATATGTTCGGTCTCCAGCTCCCTCTCACATACAAATGTTACAATAAAGTGAGAGGCACATATTTTTCTAAAGAAGTCTTCACTCGTCCTTTATCATTGTGTCGTTGTGATTCTTTCAGCATGAATTTGCATATGACCATATAACACCACCTGTTAATTTCACACAGGTAAGATATGTGAGCACTAATACCACCATATTTTGCTCAATTTTGGCTATAAAAGACGAAATGACGGACAAAACTAGAACTGAGAAACTAATGTCTCTGTTTTCCCCATCTTTATCTCAGCTTATTCAAGTAGATATGGGTATTAATTGTAGCATCAAAGAGAACAAAAATATTAAGAATGTTGATTCTTTCCAGTTTTAAAATAATTCTTTATCAAATTTACATCACCAATGTTCAGTGTGTTCAATTTACACCTGTATAAATTACATTTTTTCATGTAATTTGCATTTCAATTATAGTTACTTTGATTGTGTGACCGAATATACGGCAGTAATTTATTTTCTATCTTCATTTGTATAGTGTAGGCATTTTGAAATTGACCTACACTCTCTAATCGGAAAGTTAATAACTGAAAAACATTCAAAGGTCTTGAAATTCGTTAGTTTAGATCCTGAAACAGAGAGAAAACTAATACATACCGCCACTTCCTGGACATAAGAAAACTTATCTTTTCTAAGGAACAACCAAATTGCTTTCATAAGTATATTTCAATACTGATTCATCTCGTTCATGCCCAATAGGAAATGTAGGGTCCCAGATATTAATCAGGTAACTCTTCTTCGACTAGAACATTTATCTGTTCCTTTTATTTTCTGTAAGATCAGGGACTTTAACGATATGATAACCGTAACTACTAATCACAATAGCTTTCATCATTATTAAATGAATTATATGAACTGAATCAGCATTCATTACCATCATCTTTATCTTCATGACATGTAGACAGTACTGATTCCCTTGACTTACTCTCGCCATCCGTAAGTATAACCCATTGATAACACCAATAAAATGTCTGCAAGGCATTTGCTCAGAGTGTACTAAAGTAAGTTTTTACAGGCAACTCAGCATTGGTGTGTCCCTCAGTAGCATTCATAAGAGAACATTACTAATTAGGTCATATATATTTCTTCATTAGTGTTCAGCAGGTCTTCTTCGTCGTACTTTAATTGTTTGTGAGATAGGAGGTAAGTAGCCAAAGAGTTGCTGTTTTGTATGATGATACATCCAGGATTTTTTTTTAAAAACGGCTAACAATTTTTTTGTATAGTTCCCATCTGGCAATTTCTCGAGGTGTTTCTTTAAAGTTAAAGTAGTGCAAAGATGGTACAACTTGGAAGAATGTCCGTTTTATTTCATCAGATTGCATGATGTTAACTAATTGGACATAATTTTTAAACACTGAATGGAAAAGATGATGGACAAGACTTTTTGGATAATTTTGGATAATGAAGAAGTTTCCTCTAAAGCTTTTGCTGCAACAATGTCGAGCTCCACTGAGAAAGAATTACTTCCACTATAACTAAACAGGTTCAATAATATTGTCAGCTGTTTAATCTTATACAGGTGATGTAAATTGATGGCAATAAGAAGATGCATTTGCAATATCCATTTTCTAATGTGACTGTTTTATAAATACTTGGACCAAGTATTGATTGTCAGCTAAGACGAATCTTCTAACTTTCCACAGAAAACATACTTTGGAAATTATTCGGTTCTGATAGAATAACCTATGAGTTATCTATATTTTCGACAGTTGCTGCCATCTTAAATCAACTGACCTACTGAAGGCAACGAGTATAGCATTTCGCTAAAATAGGACTGATTCTAACGAAATACCTTTGCTTCATTGTGTGTGTGTGTGTGTGTGTGTGTGTGTGTGTGTGTGTGTGTGTGTGTGTGTGTGTGTGTGTGTGTGTGTGTGTATTTTTGCGTTTGTGTATGCGTATGTGTGTGCCTATATATATATATATATATATATATATAAAAGTATTTTGTAAATTGTTTGAAGCATTGCACAAATTATTTCATTATGTTGTATTAATTCAGAGGGCTATTGCATTATCAGTCTAATTAATTTCCAAGTAAAAACTTCATCGTCCGAGACTTTTTTTTAGAAATGAACACTATGATGAATGTTCAGATTTATTTTTGGACGTTGTAAACATGGTGTCACATGTGGTGTTTAAATACCAACCAGAATAGACTTAATTTCTTTGTCTTAATCAATTTCATTTTATTTTATATTTTATTTTTATTTTTCATTGCTTCAATATGTATTAAATATTTGCATGTTAATTAATGATATATTCAGTATTTAATTCTAACCAAGTGTTAATCTGAGGGTATTACTTAGGTATTGATAAAAACTCCTTAATTCTGAGATTACCAGCATTACGTACGATTGCTTTCTAATGAAAAAATTATCATTATTTTTACATTTAATTAAATATCTATGGAATACCGATGCACGTGGGCAGAGGTGTTCTATAATTCTTATGTGGAGGGGTCTGATTGTACTTCTTATATAAAAATTATAGTATTTTAAGCAAATTAAACGATAGATCGTGTAAGTTTTTAGGCATATGTTTGGATCTTTAATTGGGCAGTTGGTTAGAGTGCATGTTGTGACGGTATTGTAAATTTTTTTCGTTAGGTATTGACGAAATGAGGTTCAGAATATTTTAAGTCGCAACCCTAAGCAAGAGCTTAGAAGAACATTTTTGTCTTAGCAGTATTCTCTAACTTCTTATAAAAATATAAATAAAAATATTCAAATTAGAGTCTTAATTTTGGAGCAGTTCAGATCTGTGTTTTTGTGTTCCTGACCAGAATAACGAATGAATTCAAACTAAATACTGGAACTCCAATTTATTTTCAGGCTTTCAGTAATGACAGTATAGTATTTTAGAGTGTTAACATGTTAGAGAAAAACTACACAATATTTAAAACTTTTCCAGACTCTGGAGATAAAGTACATCACTTATTAAGGAAAAAGATTACTTGTTTATAAACAATAAATAACGCCTGATTGTTTCTTTGAAATTGACTTATGATCATGCTAATAATTAGGAAGAAAATATTAGACAATTTCCAGCTGAAATTGAACAAACGATATAATCTCTTAAAACTACGAGAAAAAAAAATAAGTAAAAAAGTTGGTAAAAACGGACATTGTCTGGGACTTTTAATGAAACTTGCTTAAGAGAGAAATTATTGATTAATTGATTGATCGATTAATTCTAGCCATATGCCAATCCTTCTAGGATTATTTTATTCTTAGGGGTTAAGGAATTACGGTTAATGTACATTTGTGTTTTTATTTTTTCACGCAGTCGTTTCTTATGATTTTTTTGCTCACTGTCATATGATATGAAGTAACCATATCTAATACGGACAAGTTATATATAGTTGTACGGTTTCAAGTCTTCGTATAGGATACAAATATGTACTGGATTTCAATTATTTCCATTTAATGCTTATCATATGCTTTTACTCAGTTATATTGCCGACTCATTGGCCGAATGTGTTGAGAGTTCGCCAATGACCCAGGAGACCTAGGTTCAATCCTAGGTCGAGTCATAACAAAGACTTTAAAAATGGTACTTGATACCTCCTTGCTTAGCACTCAGCAATATAAGATATGTATCGAGGGTAAAGTGGAGCAATCCGTGGAAAGGAGTAGCGCCCTCCCCTAGACATCAGTGTAGAAGCTATTGAAAAGGAAGAGTTCTGGTCTTCCTTGACTACGGTTGCCAACTTACGCAGTTATATAGTTTCTTGTAACTAATATTAATTCTTAGCTATAATTTTTTGTCTTAAAATATTCATTAGTGATACCCATAATTTACAGTAATTATGGTATCAAATATTCCTTTAACTATTAAAATTCTTAAAATGGAACTATTTATCGCAGAGATGGAACCCTAACAGGTACTATCACTCTTGGACTGAATAGACCTGGTGAAAATGCTATTAAGGAAGTATTCAAAACAACAAATATCTCCAGAACTGGTGGCTCACCCGCAGCTGAAGCCTAGGGACTTACCCAAGATACCCCATTTTTGGTAGGAGGTCATACCCCAGAACAGAGGATGTAGTTAGCATATTCTGTACCTCAACCGTTGGGTAAGTAATTTGTTGGTTCTTAAATCAAGTGCTTATGTTTAACAAGCTTGTCAAGTAGACGACCACTGATGAAAATTATTCAATCCTGACAGGATAGTAATTAAAGTCGGTGACCGTAGTCGAGGTTGAACATAAGGCTCCTTTTCGATGGGTACTAAACCAAGGTATAGGAAAGAACGCTACTCCTTATTCTGGATTACTCCTCTTTCCCTTGATCCGTACTATATGATGCTGAGTGTTAAGAAGGAGGCATCAAGTACTGTTTTTTGAGTCTTTGGTATGACTCAACCTGTGATTGAACCCTGATCTCCCTGGCATTGGCGAACACTGACCATCATGACAATGTCTGCGCACCCATATTCTTTTATAAAATTACTTTAATTAAAGGATATATATATATATATATATATATATATATATATATATATATGTATATATATATATATATATATATATATATATATATATATATATATATATATATATATATATATATATATATATCGGAGGAAGCAAGTTCGTACCCCAGTCGCTCTGTTACGTTCACTTTCGGACAAATACCCTTGGGAAAGGTAGGAACCGCTTTATCCTCCAAGCAATGTGTTAAATAGTACTACTGGTATTCTTCTCGAAGCGGGGCTTTGGCATTAAATAACCTAAGAAGGCTGATATGCCATTAAACAAAGAAACCAAACCAAAGGTGACAGAGCAATATAATCTGTCTCTTCTCTTGATATATATATATAACTGAAAGACAATAATTCTGCTGGAAGTAATGAAGGGGTACTCTAAACTCCCAAGGTCTGCATAAATGGAGCTTCACCATCATATACTGTTTTGTGTTATACCCACAATACCTATATTTTGGGTAGGGGTAGATAACTCTGCAGTGGATACCGTTAGCTTATTCTATTCCAGACTGACAAGGAAGGTGCTTAAGAGGAACTCTACTGCGTAAGTATACTATATATATATATGCATACATAAATATATACATGTGTGTGTGTGTGTGTGTGTGTGTGTGTGTGTGTGTGTGTGTGTGTGTGTGTGTGTGTGTGTGTGTGTGTGTGTGTGTGAGTGCTCAAATGCATTATAAGATAATATGGATGCTATTCGGCCAAGCTAGATCAAAGCCGTGCACGGATCATTTCTTACCCTTCGGCGATGAGAACGTGCCTGGCCGAACTAACCCAATTTTCTCTCAAAGGGATGGTTCCTCCCTGTCGATATTTACGCTGTCATCCATCGAAGCATTTCTCAAGTCTCACTTTCATATTTTTTATCCTCCATTTTTTTTCGCCAAACGTTTAGAATTCTACCGTGCATTCGTTCCCATTTCATTCCTTTTTCAGTGATTGATTTCTCTTTTTGATTTGCACATCTAGAAACTACTTTTTCGCCTCTATAAGTTTACATATTTTAAGCTTCGTTCCACAAAGCTTTTTAACAGAGATTGGGCGAGCAGGAAAGATAGAGAAGCTGAATAAGATAAGAGTTTTGTGGGTGGGAAAGAAAGAGAGAAAGAGATATAGATAAAAGAATAAAGAAGGGCATGAAGAGAAATAGTATGTAAGAGCAAAAGAAGAAGAGAAAAGAGAAAGTGTGGATATGTATTTAAGCTTGAAAATGAGTAAAAGAGGAAGAGAGTTAGTTTGCATGAATGTGTAATAATCCACGTGAACGAAAGTGTGTGTGTGTGTGTGTGTGTGTGTGTTAGAGAGAGAGAGAGAGAGAGGGGATGAAGAAAGTGAGTGTGTACGTATGTTTGCGTTCGTAAGAGAGAGAGAGAGAGAGAGAGAGAGAGAGGGAACGAAAGAATGCACATGTAATAAAGAAAGACATAAAGAGAGAAAGAAAAAAGGGAGTGAAAGATTGTGCTCATATTTTTTTATGTTTATATGTATGAAAGAGAGAAAAAGAGGGGTGAAAGAGAGACAGAGAAAGAGAGAGAAAAATGGAAATAAAAAAGAAATAATATGTGCGTGGTTCTGTGTGTGTGTGTGTGTGTGTGTAAGAGAGAGAGAGAGAGAGAGAGAGAGAGAAGAGAAAAAAGAAGGGTTGGATGTGTGTATGCGTGTGTATTTGTGAGTGTTAAAAAAGATAAAAGAAGAGGGGGGTTGTTCTTGTGTATGCATGTTAAATAGATAGTGGAACACGGAGAGAGAGAGAGAGAGAGAAAGAGAGAGAGAGAGAGAGAGAAAGGGAGAAGAAAGAGAGAGAATGAACGTGTACCTGGTTGTTGCTGCGTTGAAAAAGAAAAGGAAAGCGAGAGAGAGGAGGTAGTGGTAGAGTGAATGCTAAATGTGGGTGGTTGTTTTTAGGAAAGTAAGAAAGAAGGTGGCATAGTGGTATATACGTAGAGAGAGTGTGTTGTGTACGCAAACGCAAGTGTAAGTGCGTATGATGAAGTGAGAGAGAGAGAGAGAGAGAGAGAGAGAGAGAGAGAGAGAGAGAGAGAGAGAATGATGGAGTGAGTGTATCAGCTTGTGTGGCTGGGTATTTGAAAGAGCAAAGGAGGGTGGGATAGAGAAACAGGGTGTGGAAAGAAGAAGATGAAGAAGAAGAAGAAGAAGAAGAAGAAGAAGAAGAAGAAGAGAGAGAGAGAGAGAGAGAAAGCTAATATTTTGATTTTTTAAAATGTATATATATTTCATTCGTGACTTCTTTTCCTTTCCACATTTTATATATGTGCTTCTTTCTTTTATTTTTTTTTTTTCATTAAGATACATATCAAAAATTGATGTACTCCTCGAAAGTTGTTTTTATCAATATTCATTTTTCCATATTTTGATTTCTCCTCTCCGTCATCGAATCTTGACCCAAATGTATCCTTACTGAAAGAGAGTTTACCAAAGCAGAAATGTTAAATGAATGAAACATCACCCATTTAAATAGTTCGTGCATACAACACCGATCGAAAATTTACAGATTCATTCGACATTTATATTCTACATATGATATGTCTATACGAATGGGTAAATAAGTAAACAGAAATTCATTCTTATATAATGGCTTCCCTTGCTGTGTTTCTCCTATTTTAACCCTGTCATCGGCGGTTGATATACACGTTTGACTGTATTTCATGAGAGGTAAGACTCCCACCCACCCCCCAAAAAGTGGGTGTTTAGAATATAACACTAAACTGAATCTCGTTATAAAACTTCACTTTTGGAGTTTGGAGACATTGCTATATCTTCCAGGTCCATTTGACTCGAAACATCATTACCTGTTACATTCGATTTTGGTTTATGTTTAATGGCATACCAACATTCATGGGCTATTTAATCCCAAAGTCATTCTTATAGGAGTACGCTAGTAGTAATCTTTAACGCTTAGCTAGTGGGATAAATGGGCTTATACCTTTCCCTAAGATATTATTCCCAGAGTGATATTGTTATACATTGACCCTCGACCGAACCGTCAATCAAGAGATGCACTTGTGTAAATAAGCAGAAGAACAGCGGAAGCAGGTGAACGTTAGAAAATAATATAACCAGGTGCCGGGGCGGTTCGAGTCAGTTGGAGATAGGGTGCCGAAGTGGGAACCTGCTCCAGACAGAGGGCTTTGGGCCCTTAGTGACCCCCGGTTGAGCAACCCAAGCCAAGATGCGAAATAAGTGCTGCTACGGTCGAGGAAGAACTTGGGTCAATATAGCAGTCCGTCCTTGTCTCCACTCATTTCTCACACACAACAAACATCACCCTTTCGAAAATAAAGCGTGAGAGATTTATATAAAGAAGTGTATTCGTTCGTTATTGAAGTCGTTCATTACCGCTTGATTGTTCCCGTGTATATATGTGTACGTACAGTTGCATTGTAGTATACAACAATCACAATAGCATGATAAATATTCGAACACGCTTATTACGATGTCACAGTCTGAAACATACGGCCCCACACTACGAATCCTTTTAGATTACCAGCTATAGGGCAAATAGATTATTGTAAAAATTATTCGTATTTGATGGTACCATGTACAAAAAATACATTCTTATGAAACAGCAAAAGAAAAAAAAGTGTCGATATGAACGTACAATGAAAGCAATTCCTGAACCTTACGAAATAAAATAGGACTAGACGTGTTGGTAAGCTATTAAAATTTATGTGTTCTCAGGTTTTGAATTCAGCATACCAATGTTCCATTGCCGAGATTAACCTTCCATCTTTCGCTTGCTGGGATTTAACAATAAACTATGACTGAAACGTTAATTTTCTTCAAAATATTACGTTGTCACTCAAGCACCTATTTCAGCGAGTTTACATTGTTCAAATCATCACTGAAACGCTTCTTTATAAATAATTTAAAGCTAAGCTGTTTTATTTGGTTTATTATCCCCCCCCCCAACAGACACACACACACACACATATATATATATATATATATATAGGATCTGAAGAAGAAATCCTGTTAATTTTTTTCGTGTTTTTGAATTTTTCAAAAGTACATAACAGGATGGAAATAAATTTATAATCCTAATGTGACCGGTTTGTTGTTTTCCTTATTGAAATTTTTGCTCTGTAATGTCTGTTACATTGAGCTCTCTACCAGAAAAATTTAAATGTTCACTCTTGAATAGTTTTCTTGTCCTGATGGAATTACTCCCAACTCCGGTTTAAATGGACCAAATAATACTGTATATATATATATATATATATATATATATATATATATATATATATATATATATATATATATATATATATATATATATTCTGATATGAGTTTCCTGCTTCGTGAACTAGGAAAAGCTAAGATTTTAAGTAGTTTTGATAAAAAAAAATTTAGTGACCATTTATAAAAAATAAAAAAAATCACGATTTTGCTGTGAATCATCAAGGTCTAGATCAATTTCTAGAAGTCTAACCAGCGATGTCTTTTTTTTACATAAACTGCTCTCAAATACACACATCTTTGTTTTTTTAAAATGTATATATATATGTAGGTTTAAATAAATTAAGATTCACTCTTCAATACCACACATTGTAAAAAGATAAATCATTTTATCTATGTCAATTCATCACTGATGTGTCCGTTTTCTTTCATTTGTTCAATAAATGCCTCATTTATCGCAGCTTGTTTATATCACGCTGGGCGCAGCAGAAATATCTCACTGAAAACTGTTCTCTTTCCGTTGAAAATGAATTTAGATACGATAACTAATGATTGTAGTTTAGAATTGAGCACACCATGATTTGCTGAAACATTTTTTAAAGCCTGGTAAATCTGTAATTGCTACACAAAGCATACCAAATCTTCTTCATATATATATATATATATATATATATATATATATATATATATATATATATATATATATAAGTAAGTTGCCGACAGTAGTCGAGGGTGACCTGAAGGCTCACTTTTCGATAGCTACTACACCAAAGTGTAGGGGAAGGCGCTACTCCATTCGCTGGATTGCTCCACTTTACCCTTGATCCTTACCTTATAATGCTGAGTGTTAAGCAAGGTAGCATCAAGTACCATTTTTCGAGTCTTTGGTATGACTCTCCTAGGCCATTGCTGAACACTCTAACCATTATATCAATGTCTTTTGTTTGGGTTTTTTGACGTATTAACCATTGTAAGTTATTTAATGCCAAATCCTAAATATACAATTTGCAAAGACATTTTGTAGATAACATTTTTAAACGGACATGACCTATTTTTTTTTTTTACTCACAGTTAAACGGTTTCACAGATTTCTGTCTAATATGAATAATTCTATCGACTATTAATTATTTGTTTGCATAAAGGTAAATATTTTCAAACATTGCTATTTAGTTCTGACAATGCATTTAAGCATAAGTCATTCGTTTACACACAGTTGAATGATTAAAAAGTTTTATTTCAAACAAATCAAATTAAAACAATATTTGTTTGCACATAGTTTCAATATCAAAAGGTTATATTTGACCCATTAATAGGACTTTATATGGGGTTGACACAACGGGCAAAAGTAGACCAGGGAGAAATGGCAATGAAGAGGTACTCGGCATTTCCGAAAGCTCCAGATTTACTGGCGGCTTACCATCAGACTGTTTAGCGTTATAATCAGGATACTCGTTGCAGAAGAGGTCTTACTTCTCAGCAGAGATACGATCGACCTGTTCTACTGCCTCTTGACGGGGTTAATTACACAAGGGACTGTTTAAAAACATGAAAATATTTTTGTTGCACCCTGTATTTTTGCCCTTTTTTTACTTATTTATATCATTTATTTTATATCTAACAAGTAAAGAATTAGTATACACAGTGTTTAAATCGAACACATTGTTATTAAGTGCCGGTTAATTAAATGTTTCTATTAAAAAAATCCATTCCAATAATATTTTAAAGGATATCATTTAATGTTTACGCTTTAAGGTGACATTAACCTTTACGAATCATTTTTTTCTAAATCAATACAAAGATCTCATATTTGAGATCATGAGAACAAAATATCATCTCACCACTTTTTTGTTATATGTATATAAATAACTGGGAAGTGTTTGTGTGTCAGAATTTTAATAAGTTAATAAAGCTATAGTTCAAGGTCACACAGCGTCAAGACCTCATTTAGAATTAAAATATTATTACTTTTATTCTTCAGCAGTGATTCATCATAAAACACACACACACACACACACACACACACACACACACACACACACACACACACACACACACACAACACTATATATATATATATATATATATATAGGGGCCCGACAATATTTTTCGGCCATTTTATAAAAAGAAATAGATTTTTGCGTTATCCATGATGCGAACTAAAAAACACTGTTACTCCTTTAAGAAGTCAAGCCAGTTCTAATCGGTCAAGAACCTACTTTTTGGTGAAACTTAAATTTAATTAAAAAAAATGGTGGGAAATACGGTATATTTTAAATTTGCTTTAGATTAATTCAATATTAATTGATGAGTTACATTACAGCTGATATAATTTAAAAGTAAATCGTTAAGCATCTTCTTTGTCCAATAAAAATAATCACACATATAAATTTACATAAATATATAAATAAATATATACCGTATAATGCCGTGTAATGAATGATATTCTATTCACCTCAAAAAATATACGGGCGTACATTTTAAAAGATAAGATTTTTGAAACGTTAAACCTCAGCGAATTTTTCTGCATAACCTTGAAGTAAAGTCGTTTCGAAATGCACTCCACATAATCTACATGTAAACAAAAATTCTTAGTTAGATAATTATGTTTTTATTGTTTTCCATTTATAACACCAGTGAATTTTATAAGTATTAATATTATATAGTAAAAAAAGTTATGGGAAAATGTCATTAACTTGTGTTGGCGTTTTAGTATATTTGGAATATCCAAGTAAACACGATCGACAACGTTTACATTATTTAGTTTATGTACAGAATGTAATTAATTACACAGTATTTAAGTAATTTTAATATCTTGAATAAATCTAATGTTATTCCATGAAAATAGGAAATTGTATATTAATTGTATATTCATATCTATATTTTTGTGTATTGGTTCCATAAGATTTCTATCACACACTGTTGTGTGATATCAAGTTTGGTTTGGTTTGGTTTGGGTTTTATGGCATATCAACTTTTGTATGTTATTTAACGCCAAATCCATTTTTATGTAAATAATCAGTTCTATTTCAAACAATTCAGTTTAGCATGAGTACACATTTTAATTGTCAAAAACATTTCTATTTCAAACTATTCAAGCAATTATATATAATAATTTAGTTTAGTGTAAGAACAGTTTCAATTTTAAAAACAGTTCAATTTCTGATAATTCAGGTTCGTATAAATATGCAGTTTCGATGTCAAAACAGTTCTATTTTAAACAATTCAGTTCTGCATAAATATGCAGTTTAAATGTATAAAATAAACAGTAAACGCCAACCACCGTTTAGTTCTATTTAACCAATAAATAGGAGCCTTATCAAGTGCTACCACTCCAGATAAGAGTGGACCTGGGAGCGATGGTAATAAAGGGGTACTCCGCTTTCCCCAAAGCTCCAGCATTGCTGGAACCTCACAATTAGATTGTTTAGTGTCATATCCAGGACACTCGTTGGGGGTGGGATCTTACCTCTCTGCAGAGAAGCAGTCTGAGTATTCTACAGCCCCATGCGACTAGGCAATGTGTGATATCAAGTATCCCAGACTAATACAAATAATCTATATACAATTGTTTGCTTTTAAGTGTTCTTAAAGTTTTATGGTATTAAATTATTTCTATTTTGTAGTAATCATTTCTTTACTGGCCTAGTCAGCTGGGGCTGTAGAATACACCGACTCCATCACTGCAGATGGGTAAGATTCTCCCAATGAGTTCCCTCAATATGACACTAAATAATCTGATGGTGAAGCTCCAGTAATTCTGGAGCTTTGGGGAATGCGGAGTACCTCTTCATTGCCATCGCGTCCAGGTCCACTCTAGCCCGGATTGGTAGTATCTAGAGTCCAATCAACAGATCAAATTGAACCGGTTGATTGTTGTCTGAATTTCGTAAACGGAATTTGATGTTTTTTTTTTATCATTAAAGGTTTTTGGACTATTGATCTCATAGTCATTGTTATTTCCATAACGTTTCAGCCGATATGTCCTCCGGCCTTCTTCAAATACCTTGCATAAACAAATGACTGATCTTTAAGTGAACTGTAAGTGATATATCAGTACTTGAAAATATTTGTTTTAACAAATGATATATAATAAATGGATTTAATCTTATTAGATAGAAATAAGTGAAATGATTTAACTGTGCGCAAAATAAATGAGCGTAGGCCAACTTAAAAATGTCATTTACAAAATATTTTTACAAATCATATGTTTAATATATACGTATAAAAGGATTTTGCATTAAAAACCTGCAATGGTAGAAATGCCATAAAACCTAATTCAACTAAACCAAACCATTTGTTTGCACGTGTTTTAAGTAACTTATGATAATAAACCTTTGTAAAGACAGTCCCGTCAGGTGGAGCAGTAGAATATACGGACTGCATCTCTACAGAGGAGAAAGACTTCCACCCAACGAGTGTCCTAATATGATGCAAAACAATCTAATTGTGAGGCTCCAGTCCTGAAGCTTTTAGGAATGTGGAGTACTCCTTCAATACTCTCTCTTCCAGGTCTACTCTGATTTGGACTGGGAGCACTTGATAAAGTCCTATAAATGGGTCAAATAGAATTATTTGCCATTTGAACTGCAGGTAAACTAAACGATTTATTTGTTGAATTAAATGTTTGAATGTTCTTTTCCTTTATATCTTTGGACATTGGAGCCAAACTTTTTTACCCTCGCATAGGAAAAAGGAGTCATTCATTTCACGTGATATGTGATAGAAACCCTTTTGTGGCCAGAAATTAGCGGTCACTTGTTACACAAAGTCGTTCATTACTCGAGTATATAAAGTATTTATATTTCTACATCTTTTCTTCTGGTCTTTTGTTTTGTTATTAGATATAGAGTACTAGATATTTAAATGACTGTTGCTCTGATATCTTTTAATATTTTACTAAATGTTAGGGTGCCCTTACAGCTAAGGTTCTGGTAAATACCACCTGATTTCAAACAAAATTTTATATTTTTTTAGGACCATCCATGGAAAGATTTTAATCTGCCTTTAGATTTCAGCTGCAGATATATGTTCGTTATTTTAGGTTTTTTCTTTTTCTTTTTTTTTTTCTTATTTTTTTGCAATGTCAATCAGCCTTGATGGGTTTTTCAGTAAAATCTGTTTCTGAAAGTTGTACTGGTTCTACTGTAAACGAGTGCCGTCTGGCACTTTGGAATCCCTCGCTCTCTTTGTATTCGTCACGAAGTAGAAGAGGCCATATTTTTCTTCATATTCACCAGGTGCAACGCTGCTAATGGGAAATACATTTCCTCTGAAATTACATATGATTTTTTTTTTAAAATATCGGTTAATCTTATCGTTGGTAAATGATAAAAGTACATATTTATTCGATTTATGCCTTACATTTTAAGGGGTTTCGAAAGTATCTAAAATCTTAACTGAAATCTTTGAGCAACTCATTCTCTGCGTAACTTAAACTAAAAAAAAAACGACTAAAACAAATAAAATATCATTTACAAACAAATAAATAGCCAAAACACTAATAAAATAAAATCTACACGCTTTATTTTAATACTTGCTTTCATAGAGGAAAAAATGTAAACAATCATTAAAAGTATATGCTTAAAAGTTTATGAATCTTACGTTACGGGGATTAATTCCTTAAAAGAAATACTTAAAACAGCTTTCTTTTTATTCTGCTCGTCCGCAGCCCTGACATTCCCGTATTTAATTAAACCTACGATAACGATCAGAGTTTCACGAGGCGAGTTGTAAAAGAAAGCTGAAATGCAATCTCATTGATTGGCATGAAAAAGAAAATTATCTCATCACACTGTTAACACTTCAAATGAAGTTGATACATAGACATGAATCTCGTATGCCATTAACTAGTCATTAGACCACAAACAGATAAGACATTACCGCCTCTACGTATTTTCATAGTTCCTGGTGCCTAACTATTTTTCTTTGGCGTGCAACAGAGAAAATTTATAACTCGATTCTGTTTTAGAAATAGCGGTATGGGAACCAACTCTATTCCAGATCAACAATGCTCTAAAAACAAGTTTCTTTTTTCTTTCAAATAATAATAATAATAATAATAACAACGATAATAATGATAACAATTGAAATAATAATATTAAAACCTGGACGTGGCAAAGAAAAGGAAACTTTACGAGAGAAAAGAATCTCTCTCTCTTAGCAAACAAAGCTTTATATCGTTTCTGTACATGTGTTTTATCTTTCCTTGTGATTTGGTAAATCTTTAGCCTACGTTGGTTTCCTAAGTATATAAAGCTTTAGAATACAGGAGTTTTTCGATTAAGTCAGGCTATATTTCTTTGAGTCTTTGCATCAGACACAATATAAAAAGGACGAATCACGTTTAATGTATGAAGATTTACTTATTTGTTTCTAAACTATTACTTATTGAAATGCACTTTCCTGATTTTTTGCAGAACTCTAAGACTTTATGCATAGTTAAAAAATAAATGGCTGCATACCTTTTCCACAATACAAATATTCACCAGAATCAGCAACGATAAAATATTATAAAACTTTAAAAGTTAAGAAAACATACCTTTTTTGAGTAGGAAATGAATTAAAAGGTTCTGACATGTAAGGAAAGTCGTTGTGTAATACACAAACCATACTACAGAATCACCAGACATCTGGTGAGGCCCATTTAATCGGGGATATATGAATGATGTATCGCACAAGTCCATAAAGACACACATTTTTAATGAATGGACTGTATACCGTTTGCGAATAATTTCCAAGCTGACAAATTAGATAGGGGGGAGTTTGATGTCTGCATAATTGGAACGCAGGGGTTATTATTGCGGAATTTAAGGGTGAATGATATGGAATCGTGAATATGACAAATTGCTTCAAGTCAAATAAGGTCAACAATTCTAACTTGTGAGAGAAAAAAAAACGTCATCATTCATGCGGACACCTATTTACTTATGTATATATATATTTACCAACTATTCTACACGAATAAGATACGACTTCAATGTCAATTTTTAAGCGTAATTTAGCAGATTTGAATTCAGAGTTTTTCTTTCTCCCAGATTGCTTACCTTACAAAAGTTAGATAGCTCAGTTAACCTAAGCAGGATGTAGAATTATTAGATGCATACCTACTTCCAATGGTGTTAGCGGCATATGAAATGTAAACAGCCTGGTTCTGGATTTGAACTCGAATCGTCGTGTCCACATCATACGATTATGCCCACTATGTCTCCTATTTACTCATATATATATTTTCGGTAAACAATATACTGTAAACACACAAGCGCGCGCGTGGATATATGTACACTCACAAACACCTACTCTCTCTCTCTCTCTCTCTCTCTCACACACACACACACACACACATATATATATATATATATATATATATATATATTACTCAGCAAGCTGGGGCTGTAGAATACACCGACTGCTTCTCTGCAGTGGGTAAGACCCCTCCAACAAGTGTCCTGGATATGACACTAAACAATCTGATGGTGAGCTTCCAGTGATGATGGAGCTTTGGGGAATGTGGAGCACCCCTTCATTGCCATAGCCCCATAGCCCGGAATGGCAGCACCTGATAAGGCCCTATCTATGAGTTAAATAAAACTAACTGCATACTTATTCTAAACTGAATTAATTGAATTAGAAATGATTGAGTAAACTGAATGGCTTGAAATAGAAATGTTTTTGACAATTAAACTGCACTTACATTTAAACTGCTTACGTATGCTAAATTGAATTGTTTGAAATTGAACTGGTTTTTACATTGAAACTGTACTTATACAAAACTGAATTGTTTATTATAGAATTTTGTTGACATTTAAGTCTGTGTAAACAAAAACTGTACTTATACTAAACTGAATTGCTTGAAATAGAAATATCTGTAACAATTAAACTGTGTACTCATGCTAAACTGAACTGTTTGAAATAGAACTGGCTATTTGCATAAAAATGGACTTGGCGTTAAATAATTATATATATATATATATAGATAAGATTACAATCTACGTCGTTAGTTCTTAAAAATACCTTTTTTGGTCACATCTCGTCTGAGAACTCCGAGAAAAAAGCAACGAGACAGAAAAAAGCTCCAGTTTTAGAACTTCTTTTGCATGCTCTTCTTAAAGTTATTGTAAAAGTTTGTAAGTACCAGAATATATATATATATATATATATATATATAGTTAGCGTCCGAAGACATTGGATGTAGATTATTTTTTTATAGAATATATGAGGAATATAATATAAATCTATGTGAGTGCTCAATATATGGCTATTGTTAATCCCTTATTCGTTCGCTGGGATAGAAGAAAATTCACATTCAGAGCGTATATAGTGTAATTAGATGGAAATCAAAGTAGGCTAAGTCGTCATTATAAATTTATTTCGGCGGAGAATATTACTATACTCTTCGTCTCGTCAGATGACTTTTTACATCCTTTTCTTGAAGTTGCAGAACAGCAAATGTGGAATCACAGTTCGTATCAAAAAGATAAAAATAAAAAATAGAATATAAAAATTAAAAATAAGAATTATTTAAATTCACAGGTGAGATCGGAGGGGGTCAAAACATTAGCTGTTAGAAGAATCAAGAAACTGGTGTGGGGTTTCTTTGTTGGTAAACCCATCCTAATTTACGTACTTGTCGGTGGTCCCGTAGCAGGTTCAATTTTCTAAAAAATCTACGATCGTAGAATGAATGATCACCTTGACCATTCTAGTATTTAATCAAAAGTGGCTGTCCAAAAAGTATCAAGACTGACTATACAATTGTTTTTTTACCTGTCCATATTGAGTCAGCTTGACTGTTGTCTAGACTACAGTTACTTTTAATATTAGTAAATATGTATCCACATATTCAGTGAAGTCTTAAATTTTATATTATAAAATGATGAAAATGATGCTTTTCGACAGTTTTTATAATGTGCTGACATCAAATGTGATGTCATGGGTAACATCCTAAAATTAATATGGTATTGAGGCACAAGTTTTCGAGCTCTGGAATATGAGGGATACCCTTCTTGGCAATTACTCCCAAATGCACTCTTCTTCTTCTTCTTCTTCTTCTTCTTATTATTATTATTATTATTATTATTATTAAGAGTTTTAACTTATTATTATTAAGAGTTTTAACTTATTATTATTAAGAGTTTTTATTATTATCAGTTTTAACTGATAGTTTTTGACTGGACTCTGAGTAATAATACGTCTCCTCAAGTACCCAGGACTCTTCTAAGTATTCTAGCCGTTCTTAATAATGCTGTAGTTTGGATGGTCTCCATTCGTCCTCCAACCTCCCAGTCCTCCAGTCCCTTTAATAATCCTTTACTTACTGTACGAAAAGCACTAATCACAATTGAAACTATTGTCACCTTCATGTTCTATAGATTTTCCATTCCCTTCAGTTTTATTCTATGGTCAGCTGTGACAGTAAAGTTGACAATTTTGCAAATTCTTTTTTTTAGTGGTTGTTGTGGTTAAGTTCATTAGGTCTGGTCTTCTGGCCGAGATTAGGTGATCCGTTTGTATGTCAAAGTCCCATAGGAGTTCATAGGACAGCTGCTGAGTTGTGCAAATACTATTTATTCGTATGGTCAAATTTTAATTTCTCGGACATTTCACAGTGGATCACCTTGCCCACCTAGTCGTGTCTACTCTTATACTCCTTCTATGCTAAATTGCTGCATTTGCTTATTATGTGATTGATGGTTTCCTCTCTGTCACCGCATAGCGTACATATGCTATTTTGTTGCGTCTTATCTATTCTCGCTTTGATTTGATTGGTTCTTATGTCGTTGTTTTGTACTGCTATGAGGAGATATTCCTTTTCTCTCTTAAATTTTCCTTTTAACAGCCACGAGCATGTTTTCTCGTTAGAGATGTTGTTTATTAGTCGTTTAAAACGCACATAGAGTAGTTTTTCTTCCTATTTTTATTGTCGAGTTATTGTCATTCTGATGGTCATCGTGTTTTCAGTCTCGTTTCTGATAGCTTTAATCAGTCCAATTTCGTGCTTTTCTATATAGTCCTCGAGTCGTTGCTTCGATGCGTCAACGCTGTCTTAAATGCTTGTAAGTCCCCCGCCTCCCTCCTTTCTTGATACATATAGTCTGTCAACGTCATCTCTAGGATGTATTACTTTATGCATGGTCATTAGTTTTCTAGTTCTTTGGTCCATTTGCTTAAGTTCTCTGGTTCACTTCAAAAAGGGTCGTGAATATCTAACGAGTGGTACACCCCAGGTATTTATTCCTTAGATAAGGTTTGGGCGGGAGAGTTTTGTCTCAGGTAGTTTTCTAGTTCTCCTGAGGTATTCTTTTTGAATTCTGTCTTTCATTTCCTCTTTTTTGAGGGTATCAGCCGCCAAGATGCCCGGGTATTTGCACGTTTCCTTCTTTCCGAGCGTTCTAATCTTGTCTTTTTTTGGTGGTTATTATTATTAAAATTATCATTATTTACTCCCACAGAGTTTTTCACATCAGTTTTTCATTGGAGTTTGAGTGACAGCAAGTTTCCTTAAGTCTCCTGGCCTCGTCTCAGGACTCTGGCCGTTCTCAGCAATGCTGTCATTTGGATAGTCTCTACCCGTCCTCCAACTTCCAAGTCTTCCAGGCCTTTTAATAATCCTTTAGTTATTGTGCCTAAAGCACCAATCACAATTAGTGCAATCATCACTTTCATGTTACAGAGTTTTTTTTCAATTCTCTAGCAAGGTCGAGGTACTTATCCTTCTTTTCACATTCCTTCAGATTTATTCTGTGATCCGCCGGGACAGCAAAGTTGACAATTTTGAAAATTCTCATTTTTTGTTGTTGATTATTATTAGGTCTAGTCTTCTGGCCGGGATTAGGTGATCCGTTTGGATGTTCAAGTCCCATATGAGTTTATGTGCCATTTTCTAGGACAGGGGCAGAGTTGTGCATATACTATTTGTTAGTATGGTCAAATTTGAATTTCTTCACATTTCCCTATGGTGTCTCGCCTTATACTCCTTCCGTGCTAATTTACTCCATTCGCTTATTATGTGATCGATCGTTTCGTATCTGTCACCGCATAGCCTATATTTACTGTTTTGTTGCGTCTTATCTAATTTTCGCTTTGATATGATTGGTCTTTCTGGCGTTGTCCTGTGCTACTATAAGGAGAGATTCGTTTCTCTCATAAGGTTTCCTGGTGTGAGATGTTGTTTATTAGTTGTTGAAGGCGGCCATAGAGTTGGGTTTTTTTTCCATTTTTGTTTCCTAGTTGTTGTCATTCTATCGTCTATCGTATTATTATTATTATTATTATTATTATTATTATTATTATTATTATTATTATTATTATTATCCACTCTTTTTCGAGTTTTTCACAACAATAGTCTGTCAGCAAAGTTTGAATCCTCCAGTATTTTACTAGTCCTTTCTATGTAGACTTCGAGTCACTGTATCGATGCGTCAACGCTATCGGCAAAGTCCTCTTTCTACTTCTTTTCTTGACACATATAATCTGTGATAAAAAGCCTTATACATGATCGTTAATTTTCTCATTCTTTAGTCCATTTGTTTACGTTCTTCTCTGGTCCACTTCAAAAACGATTCCGAGTACCATACGCGTTGGACAGCCCGGGTAATTCTCTTTTTATTAGGTTCCAGCTATATAGTTTGTTTTCTAGTAGCTTTTTCGTTTTTCCAAGATATTTATTTTTTACTTTTTTTCTTTCATCTCCACCGATTTAATGGTGTCAGCTTGCAATATTCCCAATTATTTGTAGGTTTCCTTTTCTTTGCGGATTCGAATTTTTTGTTCATTTGGTAGTTCCATTTTTTCGGTCATGTGTCGTTTCCTTCTTTTGATTATTAACATTCTATGCCAAATTCTATCCCTATGTACTGAATGAATATTCTCGCAATCTGTATCAGGGCTTCTCTTTCGTTTTTGGCAAACACATTGATGTCGATAATAAACATTAAGTGACTTATTTTTTTCCCTGTGATCTGCTAAGTTTGTATCCACCTATGCATTTTTTGAGTATGTGTTTGAGTGGCATCATCGTGATAAGAAAGTGTAATAGTGATAACGCATCTCCCTAGAAGGTCCCTCTTTGTTATTTTTACAAAAGCTAATATTTTTTTTCCTGCTGAAAATTCCACTCTCAAAGTTTCTATGGTTTTCTTGATACGTTATATGACTTCGTTGAATTTTTGTACATTTTCAGACTGTGTATTAGCCATGTTTTGTGAACCATGACATAAGCTTTTTTTATAGCTGTGTTGATAAATATATGTCCCCATGGTTCCCTTGCAGCACCCTTTCTGTTTTTTCTGGGAATATCCAGCTGCTCATTGGCTAATTGCAAATCTTCTCCCTGATTTGTGTCGTTAGTATTTTCTACATCATTGGTAGGCAAGTTATGGGTCTATTGTTGTTTAGAGTGGTTGTTTTTTTTTTGTTTTTTTTGTTGGGTGGTTCTTTCCTGTAGTCATCCATTCAGGTATATCTGCTTTTTGTAGACATCTATTCATTTCTGTAGCCTGTCTGTCATGGATTGAAGTGATTTTTTAAAATCAAAATCCGTGTATGGCATAAAGGCCTGGAATTATCCCGTTTGTTATTTTAAATTGTTGCTTTGAGTGAAGAGAAGAGTACATCCACTTTAGGGTGTTCTTCGAGTACTTTCAACTCTTGATCTTTGTTATTTTTTCATTTTTTTTTGTCAAGATCTCTCCGTACCAATATTTTGCTTCAAAATCTCTTTGTCTCTCTCGCATCCGGTTGCTGGAATGCCTTCACCCATTCTCCCCTTATTGCTGGTAAAATTTGCTTTCATTATTTTTGGAATGTCCTGTTTTGTCTGTCTCGTATCATTTCAGTCTTCTTTCTTTGGCGAGTACCTTTTGACTGTTCCCTTCGAGTTGTATTTTTCTTCTAATCTTGCTGGTTTTCTCTGCTCGTCCGAATATATTATTATGTTCTTCACCTATTTTAGCATTTTTGCTTGTTGTCATAGCTTTCTTTCTTACTTATATTTCTAATCTAATTTCCCAGCCAGGTTTGGACTCCCTGTGTTCTTTGGGGGAAATCTGATTTTTCCACAGACGAATTTTACCCATCATAGATTAGATCTTTTAGTTCCGTGATTTTGTTTGTCGGGATATTTGTTAATAAGTCGTTTATTTTTTCACTTCCTGCCCTTTCCAGTCTTGGTTTCTGAGATAAGGCAATTCTGTTTTGTTTTGTTTTTTTTTTTCAGATATAATTGTCTTCACAATCTCTATATTAATTTTATTCTTGTGTTAGTATTTGCATTCTGTTTGGTTATGTGGTATTTCGGTCAGATTTAGTTAATGTTTCTTTTAGGTTTAAAGTTTCTGGTATTTCGGTATTTAGTGTCGCGATTACGGTAATAGGAGTCTATCAATATGTCCCCAATATATTTGTTGGTGTAATTTCAATATTTCAAGATCAGAGGACCAAACTTTCTTTATTATTCCCCTGACTTGGTCAACGAGTCTCTGGTTTCTTGTATTAAATCAAATGAATTCTACCCAAATTTCTATCATTTTTTGTACACCCTCTTTGTGTAGGTTGCTCGAAAAATAACTCTTAAGGGAAACTTATCATCTTCCCTAGTCCATTATCCATGTTGTATTATCTGATTTGAGAGGTTAATTTCTTTATAATTTGTATACATGAAAAAAAAAAACAGCCGACTTTGGCAGTGCACCGATCGAATACCCCATTTTGGCTATCAAGGGAGCACCTACCGTTCATGACACCCAAAATCTCTGTCCGGGTCCCACGTTCGTATTATTTTGGTTGATCATTTTTCATGGTTAGTATAATATGACTATACCAGACACATGGGTTGTTTATTATCTGTGTGCCTGATACTGATGTGAGCAATTTCAGCGGGTAACAACAAATTAAATTTATTAAGTTTTAACTTAATTAAAGTCCACAGGAAGGTTATTTTTATGATCTAACTGTTATCAATAAATCTTGTGTTATTCGTAGATAGTCCTGCAATGTTTATTACAACCGTCAACGAGTGTAATTATGTTACTGTTAGAGCTAGTCCAATGCGAACGATGATTATATTTCTTATTGGCCCCTTAATTATGGGTTCAGATCAATAAAATATATTAGTTTTTAGCCTACTTTAGGTATCCACCCGAAAATCAATAAACATTTTCAAAGGAAAAATCCAGAACATGCATTTTGAATAGTATAACTGAAAGACAGGAGTTCATAATAAAGTGCTTCGATTTTACATTTAAATAATAACCAGAAATTAACAAATATTTTCATTTGTGGGAAAAACAGTTTAAAATAAGAATAGACATTCAAACGGTCAAATTAGAGATATACGAACACAAGTATTTTCCTTCAAAATCGCAGTATTTTTATTCAAAAACAATATGGATACGTCTTCCTCCATCGGCATCTGACTCTTGCAGGTGTTGAAACTTATTATACGCGAAAATTTCTTGGTTTTTTTATAATAAATAAATTTAGTCACATGACCTTGCTAATTATTCCAGTGTAAACCCAACCTTTCCAAACATCTAACTCTATTATTTCTTACACTATTATAGGCATTCATACTAAAGTTAATACACATATTGAAAGGAAAAATCTAGAACATGCTTTTTAATTAGTACAACTGAAAGACAGGTTGGTCGGTTGTTTGGGTTTTATGGCATATCAACCTTTGTAGGTTATCTAACGCCAATCCCTTTTTATGAAAAGAGTAATTTCTATTTCAAACAATTCAGTTTAACATTAGGACACAGTTTAATCGTCACAACATTTCTATTTCAAGCTATTCCGTTTATTTAAACAGTTTTAATTCAGCTAAGTATAAGTACATATTTTGTTTACACACAGTTAAATGTCAAAATAGTTCCATATCAAATAATTCAGTTTAGTGTAAATTAATTCAGTTTAGCATAAGCGCGCAGTTTAAATGTATGTAGTAAAGTTGGTGACCATAGTCGAAGGCGATCAGAAGGCTCCCTTTTCAATAGCTACTACACTTAGGTGTAAGGGAGGGCGCTACTCCTTTTCCGGGATTGCCCAACTTTACCCTTGATATGTACCTTATATTGCTTAGTCATAAGCAAGCAGGTATCAAGAACCATTTTTAAAGTTTTTTGGTATGACGCGACCTGGAATTGAACACAGGTCTCCCGGACCATTGGTGAACGCTCTACCCACTTTACGATTTAATTGTCAAAAACATTTCTATATCAACCTTTTCAGTTTAGTCAAATAAATCAGTTTAGCAAAGTCTACACACTCATCCTTCTTTTCTTTTTCCTTCAGCTTTATACTGTATTGCTGATAAGGTCTTGTCGTCTGGCCAAGATTAGATGATCTGTTTGTATCTGAAAATCTTAAGGAATTTTGTGCATTTCATAATTATTATCATAATTTTTTCACTCCTTGTGAGTTCTTTACACCAGTGCTAGCGGGTGGCATTTCATAGCAGTCTGAGTGACAGCAAGTTTCTTTTTATTCTCGCTGATATTTACAATGCTATTGACTGGATAGTCTCGATTCTTTCACTGAGAAACAACTTTTCCTGTCCTCTAGTCCTTTGAGAACAGTTTCAAAAGCACCAATCATAATTTGTATCATCGTAATCCTCTTTCCTTCTGATTTTTACAACAGCATTAGCTGGTGGATTTTCACTGAAGTCTGAGTGACAGCAAGTCTCCTCACGTCACCAGGAAACTTCTCAGTATTCTGGACGATATCAACATCTCTCTAGTTTGAGGGGCTTGTTTGGTCCTTCGATTTCGAAATCTTCCTGTCCTTTTTCGAAGTTTTGAGAACTGTTCCAAGTGCGCCAATTACAATCCGTATCACTGTAACCCTCATGTTTCTCAGCGTTCCTTATTCACAGGCAAGATCTAAGTACGTGTCTCTCTTTTCGCTTTCTTTGATTTCCTCTCTGAGATCTGCTAGGACGGCAAAGTTCATTATACAGCAACTTGGAGGTGCCCGTGATGTAATGGTTATCGTCGTAGGAAATGAACACGGCGACACGTGTTCAAATCCTGGACGAGAAAGATTGCATTTCACATAGCACTAATACCCTTGGGAAAGGTATGAATCCAAATATTCTCCCTCCAGCTATGTGTAAATAGTAGGGCAGACTAGGTTCTTCAGCCTTGGTGGGGCAACTGGTCTAGGAGAAGGAAAACTCTGAATTCAAACCTGTGACACTCCGCTTAAGAATTGAACTTGTGTCATATCCTGCCCGAGCGGTGGGGTTGGTAAATATGATTATACAGCAACTTTACTTTTTTTTGTTATTATTACTACGTCTGGTCTTCTCACGGGTATTAAATGTTCTGTTTGTTTTTCGAAATCCCTGAGAAAATTTTATTTTCTTTATTTACACCTTTTCGAGTTTTTCGCACCATTTAGCCAATGGTTTATCACTAGAGTTTGAGTGATAGCAAGTCTACTCAAGTCTCCAGGACTCTTTTCACTATAATGGCCGATCTTACAAATGCTGTAGTTCGAATGGTCTCTACTCGTCCTCTTATTTCCAAGTCCTCCAGTCCTTATAACACTTCTTTGCTGACTATACCAGGAGAACCAGTTACCATTAGTATCACCATCACTTTCATGTTCCACTGTTTTTTCCATTATTTATTATTATTTTTTTTACGATTTTTACGTATCAGCGCTAGCCGATGGTTTCTCGCTGGAGTTTGAAATACAGCAAGTATCCTCAAGTGTCTGAGACGCTTCTCACTATTCTGGCCGATCTCAACAATACTGTAATTTGGATTGTCTCTACCTGTCCTCTTCTTCAAAATTCTCTTGTCCTTTTACTAACCCGTTAGTGACTGAACCAAGAGCACCAATTACATTTGCTATCACCGTCACTTTCACGTTTCCCATTTGTTCAATTCCTTAGCAAGATCAAGGTACTTATCCTTCTTTCGGCTTTCTTTCCATTGTACTCTGCGGTCAGCTGGGACAGCAAAGTTCACAATTCTCCAAGTTCTCTTTTTTGTTGATTATTATTATTATTATTATTATTAACTAGGCACTCAAATTACTTTTAGTTTAAAAAAAGGTATATGTTAGGGTTCTATCTATGGTTCAAAATGATCTGTTTGTAAGAAACACTTCCACAAAAGAATGTGAATATTTAGGTTGAATGAACGTGATCCCATAACCTCTTTGAACAAAAAAGTTACAGACCTGTTGACATATCGTAGAAATCAATCAATTAATAAAAAAAAAAATCCTCTTAGTACTAACCCATTTTTTCTTCTAAACTAAGAACAAAGACAGGAATATACTGTTTGTTCCAATATCTTCTCAATATCATGTAAAACCTTCTGTCACTCATTAGATTATTCATGATACAAATGTAAAAAAAAAGAGTATGGGAATGCATGAAGAAATATGTTAAAGAATAAACTTATTAGATGGACTATTAGTTTTAAAGCGACATGCTTGTAAACGGTGGAGACATTCGAAACATAGAAATATTTTCAAAATAAGAAGCTGCTATTTGAAACTACTCCTGTTTTTCAGATGTAACCTCAAAGTAGAATCATTGAATTTGTTACAAGTTTCTTTTGATCTTGTACGGAGGATACAAGTTCCATACTTGAAACAGAACGTTGAGAATAATGGAAAACCCATCAATACGTTTTTTAGGATTAAAAATAAGCATGACATCATGGATGATCAGATAGCACATAGCAAACACCTCGCTTCTGTTGTGCACTGGACCTCTCTGTTGAGCAAGTAAAAACCTGAGTTATTTGCTATAAAAAGGAACAGGAATTTGCAAGATGAAGATTAAGACTAGTCAAACTTATTGATAAAAATGAAATATATCATAAGACTTAACATAAGACATCATATAAGACATAATATATCTCGCACTCCGGGCGAGAGTTGACTTAGGAGCCATAGCAATGAAGGGGTACTCCGCATTTCTCAACGCTCCAGCATTATTTGAACCTCAATATCAGATTGTTTAGTTTCATATCTAGGACACTCGTTGGGAGGGGGCTTTATGACTTATCCTGTGCGTTTGGTTTAGTCTTGTTTGGATGGTTGTTTGGGTTTTATGGCATAACAATCTCTGTAGGTTATTTAAGGCCAAATCCATTTTATACAAATAAAGAGCTCTGTTCAAACAATTCAGTTTAGCATGAGTTCACTTTTTAATTGGCAAAAGCATTTCTATTTACACAATTCAGTTTAGTCTATTCTGATTCAAACAATTTAGTTTAGTATAAGTACAGATTTTGTCCACACACATTTAAATGTCAAAACAGTTCTATTTCAAGTAATTCAGTTTTGTATAAGTACGCAATTTAGTTCTATTTGACCCTTAGATGGGACTCAATTACCTGCTAGCACACCTGGCAAGAGTTGACTTGGAGCCATTGAAATGATGAGGTATTCTGCATTCCCCAAAGCTACAACATTACTTGAACCTGATCATCAGATTGTATAGTGTCATATCCAGGATACACGTTGGGGGAATCTTACCCCTCTGCAGAGGTGCAGTTGGTATATTCTACAGCCCCAGCTGACCGAGCAAGTTTTGTATTGCGAGCATTTTACATGTAAATTGACCGGAACCGGAATAACCTGGCGGAGGTAATCTATCCCAAGTTCTGGCTCCAAATCAGATTTTTTAAATCATGAATAGGTTGCTATACAAGTTTAATGAGTCAGTCTGTCCTACTATTTACTCCTAGATGAGGAGAAAATTATTGGATTCAGGCTTTTCTCTAAAGCTATGAGAAACTCATAAGCCTCTTTCGGGAACTAAACTTTCGACGAATATGACGATAATACGATGATCGCCTCCAGAAGAGCTTATTAGATTGAAAATAAGCAGAAATAACAAATATCGCTCTAACAAAACAAAGACAGGAGTATTGATAAGCTTTAGAGGTGTTATCAAGAGACTTTAAAATTATCTATGCTATCGTAGCTGAGTTTGCATAGCAACTAGCAAATAGAAATAAGAATCACTAAGAAAGATGGAGATTCTCAGATTTTGTGAGTTTCCTATTTATTTTTACTTTCAATGTGCGTTGTTACTCGTTGTCGCAGACGTAAACATATGTGTGACTTACAATAAAAAAAATACAAATGAATAAAACATAATACCATTGAAATTTATTATTTGTAAAACCTGAATGTTCACAACGCTGATTTATTGCAAAAATCGAAAATTAATTTCCTTTGAACTAGTGTGCAATAAATGAAAATAATCCTCTTCTATCCCATATACAATAGACGGGATTTAAAAAATGCGGATTTCATATTCTGGACTGAGAAAGATTCCAACCTCTAAACTACAATTAATTCAGAGATTTCTGTTATAGGGATCAGGGAGTTTGGAGTACCATGTCATTGCTATTCGTCAAAAGAACATTCGGATTTGAAATGCTATGATCTGTTAGGGTCTCATCTATGAGTTAATTTTTTTATATCATTGAACACAAACGCATGTAAAAAAAAAAATGATTTTTTAAATATAAACAAAAACGCTATACCTTAACCGCAGGAAATAGAATGACCCTAGACGTGTTGATATGCAATTAGAATAGTGTGAATCAATCAACTTTTATTATAAAAAAGTAATGAATATTCAATTTTAATTGGATTAGCTGACTGGTTTGTGCGTCCCAAGTGCACTCTGAGCAACAGTGAAGAAAATAATTCACGCTAAGAAAACTTATCTATCTATCTATCTATCTATCTATCCAGAATCATGCACACACACACACACACACACACACACACAACACACACACACACACACACACACACACATGCACACATACGCACACACTCATATATATATATATATATATATATACTCTGAGTTCTGTAATATGTAGAGACTGAATTTCGTTGACAAAAAATTAGTCTAAAGCCGAGTAACATTGATGAATTGGAGTCGACATCGTAATTATGTATGTATGTATGTATGTATGTAGGTAGGTATGGATGGATAGATGGATGAATGGATGGATATTTATTTTTTCTCTTATTTTTCAATATTTCCCACCCATTTTTATATACCTTAAATAGCGATAGATAGATAGATAGATAGATAGATTGCTTTGTTTTATATCTCACAAACTAGGAAAATTTTTGATAAGCTGATATATATATATATATATATATATATATATATATATATGCATGTATATATGAATATATATATATATGTGTGGGTGTGTGTGTGTGTGTGTGTGTGTGTGTGTGTGTGTGTGTGTGTTGAATTCTGAGAGTAATTAATTATTACTTCCATTCAATATTCATTGTTTAATAGTCCACAGAAGATGTTTCACGTTCAGTACAGTTATTTCATTAATTGTTTATGCTTAATAAAATTATTCAAATGGATATTTTATGTTCCGTCCAGATATTTTAATAATATGAATTCAAACGGTATCTGAATTATTTGACTGGATATGTAAAGTTCATTTGAACAATTTTGTAATAAGTGATACAGCCATTTGAATAATTGAATAGAGCAGGAAACATCTGTAATGAGTTTGGCTTAAGATCAGGCTTTGTTATTAATCGTTAGGTTAGTAGATTAATTGTTTCATTCATTTAATTATTTTAACGTCAGATCAACCCGTCTAGGCAGACATTTTGCCCAGCCGTCATAGAATTGCATTCATATTCAAATTTATCTTTGAAGTTGTTTCTTTAGAGGTTTTTTTCACGCAGTTATACGATATCATATAGTCTAATCTGATGAAAAGAATTCAGATGCTGTATGTATATCTAATATTAATTTATACGCAATTATACGGTTTTAAGGAATTGTTTCTGCTGAATGATTATTATTCGTTTGCATACTGTTATATGTTTTCATGTAACTAACAATTAATCTTTTGTAAGCAATTATAGCTTCAAGGTACAATTCTTAATACAAATAATTTTCAGTTTTATAGAATCAAATATTTTAGACATATTTCATTGATACATCTAACCCTAATAGCTATTACTACTCCGAGCAGAGTGTACTTAAGAGTAATGCTTATAAAGGCGTACTCCATATTTACCAGAGCCTCTGAACAAGCACCTTAGAATCAATTCAAAATATTGTGTCATATTTAGAACTCCCCTAGTCTTACTCCTATGCTGAGGATAGAGTTGGTGTATTTTAAACCCCAGTGACTGAGTAAGTACTTTGCTAGAAGTTCAATGGTTATATAATTAAGGTAAGGATTTTATAATATTAATCATTTTTCGTTTATTATATTTTATTATATAGCTTGGTAAGGTTTTGAACTAATAGGTGTCTCTTTGTTTAGGCGCCATAGCCAGAAGTCGCACCCTTAAACCCACGCAGAAAGGATATGACAATTATCATGTATCATAATACCCACCCCTGACAGGAAACGCGGCCGGATGGCCGTTGGAGTGAATTGAGTGGGTGGTTAATGTCGTATCAGGAAGAAAGTGTTCTGAGAATTAGAGGATTTTTAAAAGATGGGTAGTCGCGGCTCGACAGTTGAAGCACAGTTGTGTTTTTCGGATCTGATCAAGGCGGATCAGTTTGGGTCTCGACCGGCAAAGGTGAGTTGAGATGTTAAACATCACAAGGTGCATCGTGGTTTATGATTTGTGTCTCTCTCCTCGTGTCACAAATACTGAAATTAGAAAGAGATAAACTTGTTCGTACTGCCTGTATTTGAATTGTAATTTTTGTTATTGATATCATAATGGCTATTCAATACAATGAAGAAGGTAAGTGTTTACAAGCTTGTTAAGTAGATGATCACTGATGTACATAATTCTTGTTCTTTTTACTTATAGGATTTAGGAAAAGTTATATATATATATATATATATATATATATATATATATATATATATATATATATATATACGAGGATAATTAAATAAGTTTCCAGCATTTTTCCTATGGGCACTTTCATTGATAGTACACACATGAAACTCTAGCCCCGTTCGAAGTAATCCCTTCTCGCTGCAATGCACTTGTTGTACCGTTCCAACGACTTCTGGAAGGCCTCATGGAAATCCTCTTGTGTTAGCGGGAGAATGACCTTCCTCACAGACTCTTTTATCTACTTAATTCTCTCATAACGACAGCCTCTGAGCTTAGGGAATAAGCAGTAGTCACAGGGAGCAAGGTCTCGACTATAGGTAGGGTGAGGAACTGTCTTGATGCCCGTCTTGGTCAAATAGTCAGTGACAAGCATGTAGTTGTGGACTAGTGCATTGTCCTGGTGGAAATGTCACTAACCCGGTTTGAAGATTGCTGGCCTCTTCTGACAGAATCTCTTCCTGAATTCCCTTAAAACTTCAACATAGTAACCCTAAACCTAACCCTTGGGCCAATCAACTCTGGTCTATTGACTTCCTTACTCCTCCCACACCTCTCATCATCCGTCACAGACTCCTTGTCTTCCTTGAATCTCTTATGCTACTCAAAAACTGAGGCTCGATTCATGCAAGATGGTAGAAAATCAGTCTGAAGCATTCCATACGTTTCTGTGGCATTTTTTCCAAGTTTAAAACAAAATTTTATTGCATATCGTTCTTCTAAAGTGTCCTCACGTCCAGATTGCATTTTTGAAATTCACCAGCTGTGACAATAAGACTTTAGTAGGGTCTATTCCAATTGCTGCTGTAGCTGTTCATTTGAACTTGAAATCATAAAAAATGTGTACCAATAACGTAGTGAATTTTCAAGAATCTACGACAATGTTAAATGCCTGTACAAAAAATTCTGGAAACTTATCGAAGGCACCACGTATATATAGTCGATAACGTCTCGTGCAAGGTGATTAGCGTTTGATCTCATATAAATCCAGTAATTTTATATAGGATAATGCAATATCATCAATATCTTTAATTTGATCCGATCAAAAAAGTGAGCGGCTACGTAACTATTCATGCTTATTCAGGAATGTAAATCCACAGTCTTGTCAGTAGCAGTTTAGTTATGAAATCTATATTTTCTGTCGAAATCTATAAAAGATTATTTGATATCACCAATTGTTTTGAAATAAATAGTAAAGAAAATGAAAGAAATATTTCATTATTACGAGGACTAAGTAGCCATGACATTAAAGGCGACGTTGAAGTTAGATCATCCGGTTTCAAGTTGGTCATTTTATAAACGTATAATATAGAAACCTGGGCTGTTTTCCAAAAGCCAGTTTTGAGATATATTCATGAAACAGATACAGCAGCAAAGCAGCTCAGGATCCAAAATTATCGAAAGACATTTTGATCGGGTTAATATTTGTTCATGCTTGCATCTCTTATCATGATTCTAAAAACTATCATGTGGATTTATTAAGCTTACCTTACAATGACTGAATTTCACAAATATTGCATAAGAATTAAAGATCTAACAAATATCGCTCTATCAAAACAAAGACAGGAGTATTGATAAGCTTTAGGGGAGTATCTGGAGACTTTAAAATTATATATGCTATCGTAGCTGAGTTTGCATAGCAGCTGGCAAATAGAAATAAGAATCACTACGAAAGATGGAGATTCTCAGTTTTTGTGAGTTTCCTATTTAAACTTATGATTCTAAAAGCTATCATGAGGATTTATTAAGCTTACCTTACAATGACTTAATTTAACAAATATTGGATAAGCATTAAGGATCTACGAAATCTGCTAAAATATCGTTTTGTGAAGCTTTAAACTCTTCTGCTCTTGGGTGTACATAGATTTAATAACGCATATTAATACTGGTGAGAGCATGCCAACATAATTTATTTGGTTTCTTAGTTTTAATGGCATGTCAAATTTTGTGGGTTATTTAATGTGAAAGTCATAATTTTAGAAGGAAAGCAGTGTTAATGTCTAAGTAGGATGACGAAGTTCATATATCTTACTAAGATGTGATTCTGAAATAGAACGTATTGGCGAGATGAGAGTTTGAATTTACTTACTATGTTGACGCCACGGGAACTCCACTCGTCTACAAGACTATATATGCATATATGCGTACCATATATGTGTTTGAGCATATGTGTACTGGTGTGCTGACATAACTACCATGAATATATATATATATATATATATACGTACATATATATTCCAGTACACATATGCTCAAACACATATATGCTACGCATATATGCATATATAGTCTTGTAGACGTGTGGAGTTCCCGTGGTGTCGTGGCTAACGTGCTGGACTGTGACGTCATAGTAAGTTAATTAAAACTCCCATTTCGCTATTACGTTCAATTTCAGAGTCACATCTTACATACACACACACACACACACACACACACACACACACACATATATATATATATATATATATATATTTGTGTGTGTGTGTGGATGTGTTTGTTTAGAATATCAAAAGAACACCAAAACAAGTGCAGAAAATCAGCAAATTTTAATTGGTGATAAAATCGAAAAAGAGAAATTCCTCGATCGGAATTGAAAGAGATAGTTTTTAATATCCGTCGTAACCAAAATCCTCTGGTGCTAATATGGTCAGAGGTAAGTATAAATTAGTATAATTTTTGAAGTAATCCAATTTTGGGAGGTTCTCGCGAGAGATGTAGGGTTTCTTTCTCTGGAAGCAAAATCCTTACATATTCAAGGAAGAAATCTGGAGTTGGACAGATGTTTGCAACCCAAAGCCGAGGGTTAGTTAAGCCGGGTCGGGTTGCTCTCCTTTAGCTCACTGTGGTTGAACAGAACAAAGAGAGCAATGTTACATGACCGTTTGACAGAATGTGATTAGAATTTCCTTGGGCAGTCCAGGGTTGCAGTAGTTTGAAAACAGCATAGGGATAAGGCCAAAAACACGAAAAAGATAATCAGTCACAAAAGGAATACGATCAGTTAAGGAAGTCTGATTAAAATTTTTTTTAAAGCATAGTTAGACTTTTACTAAGATAAAACTAAAGAATATTCTGTTTTTTGGCTTCTTTTACAGGGAAAGAAAACTCTCATAATTGAAATACTATAATATATATATATATATATATATATATATATATATATATATATATATATATATATAACACTGGTACAATAAATCTATGCTATAGTCATCCTGCTCGAGCTTTTCTCTGTATAGGAGTTTCTGAGATTGGAGACAATTATAAAGGCCACATAAACGTATAACAATGGAAATTATGGGATGCAATGGTGGCGCGTATTTTTTGAGGAACAACTCGAAAAGTAAAAAGATAACCAGCAAGTATATTCTCATTTCTTTTTGTCCTTGTGAAGTTAATTCATGACTTGTATAATTACAACCTAAACCTGCAAACGACTAATCTACGTTAAAACATTAAACACAAAGAGGGTTCTGGTTATTCTGCAAAGGAAAGTGAAAAGGAGAAACACAAGATCTTCCAAAGTTTATATATATATATATATATATGTATGTATATATATCAATATAGACAGTGCTTCGTTTGGATACCGTGTTTTCATCATATTAAACTTCTTAAAGTACTACAGAATTTCATTACTAAAAACTATATATATATATATATATATATATATATATATATATATATATATATATATATACTCTTGGTTGAATGATCATCGTCGTCAGAAATGGACAGGCAATCAGTATTCATAACCTGAAAGACGATTTTGTATTTCGTATGGCGCTAAAACATTTGTATTTGATACTTGAGAACCAATCTAAAAAGATTTATATGAGATTTAGCAAGAAACTTGCATTGTCTCCATTATTTTTGCAGGAGCCTTATGCTTTTTATAAAAATCGTATATTTTTTCGACTATTTTTTTCCGTCGTGATGTTCACATCGGTTGTAACCATGTTATTTGTCTGTAATTGCTCATTAGAGACTTTTTGATGATTTTTCTAATCTTTTGTGGTAGAGTGTAGTTCTGTCTCAAGAATTTATGTTTTCTTGTGGTAATTTAGTGTTTTTTCGTCATTCTTTCATCTCGTATAGAGAGCTTCTCAAACCGATATTCATGAATTCCATCAGAACCTGTTTTTTTTTTTTCCAGCCAGTTATTTTTCGAAGAATGCCTTCATTTATTTAGATAATTTCTCAATCTTCAATGTCCAGAAAATCTTAAACGCTGTATTGACTATTTGGATACTTCGACATATTTCTTTTAGCAATCAGATATTTCATTTCGGAAGTCGATTCTTTGTTTTGTATGTGTGTGTGTCAATGTGTGCCAGATTTTGAATTTATATCTATCATATTGTTGAATAGATTCTCTCTTCACAAACACACACACACACACGCGCGCGCACACACACACACACATACACACTTTCTCTCTCTCACTCTCTACTTCCCCCTCTCTCTCTCTTATATATATATATATATATATATGTAAGAAGTGCTTGTGGTATAATGGTTATCGTCAAAGGAAATGAACACGGTGACACTATTCCAAATCCTGGACGAAGCTAATTTCATTTCATATAGAACTAATACCATTAGGAAAGGCATGAATCTAAATATTCTCCCTCCAGCTATGCATAAATAGTAGGATAAAATCGCTACTTTAGCCTTAGTTTGTTAACCAGACTGGGAGACGGAAAAATCTTAATTAAAGCCTGGTAAACTCCACCCAAAGATTGACCTTGTGTCACATCCTGCCTATGTGGAAAGTTGGTAAATATATCTACATATATACAGGGTGTTCGAAAAAAAAGGATGCACACTTTGAACAATGATATTATTTCAAAAAAGAAAGGTTTCATCATATTCAGCACTGATAATTCATATCACACTGGAACCACTGAAATGTTTACGCTGGTTTAAGGAGTAATATACGAGTTCAGAGGAGCCAGTTGTTACGATTGTTGCATTTGATTAAGCCATGTGTCTTAATAGAACAAAAAAATGCAATAATCAGTGAGTTGAAAGAAGTATTCAAAACAGAATCATCCTAAATGCTAACTGTTGAGATTCGTCACTCTGTTCGCATTGAAAGCTGTGCCTAAAACAAAACGGTCAGTTCAGCTTTATACTCTCTCTCTCTCTCTCTCTCTCTCTCTCACACACACACACACACACACACACACACACACACACACATATGTACGAACACACACATCTATACACACGCGTACACCTCCATCCCCCAACAAAGGCACAGATATACAAGAACACTCTTGTTTTTTTGGACGAAACGACTTGAAAATTTCACAACTACAGTGATTAAAAACCCCTATTTTCTCCTGCCAACATAAAGAAAAAAAATAATAATAATTTTCGTGGACCGGGATATTATTCAATATATAGGTGAGACTAGGCTCTATTTCTTCTTTGTCTAACTGTTTCTCTTTTAGTTTTCTCTAATTAACAAAACGTGACGCTGTTATCACTTCTGATGATTAAATGTAACACAATGACTTCAAGACACCAAGTTCCAATATATCGATAAAAGAGGACTGCAACTTACAGTAAACATGAAACAAAGGTCACTGGCTTGTTTTAACAAATGTCACTAAATGTTTGTTTATAAAGGAAATGGGTAAACTCCAATTCTTTAAGAATATGAAAATTACCAATATATTTTTAAATCATTATAATGTGAAATGAATACAAGAACTAATCCACTAAATATTTGTTCAGTTTTGAATACGTACACAATGATCTCAACAGACATAGAAAACTATATATATATATATATATATATATATATATATATATATATATACATACATATATATATATATATATTGTGTGTGTGTGTGTATGTGTGTGTGTGTGTGGGTGTGTGTGTGTGGGTGTGAGTGGGGGGGTGTATTTTTGTGTGGGTACGTATACCCCAGCATTAATACTCTAGATGTTGAATTATTGACCCTATGACCCAGTCACATCCTGCTCTTGCACAAGTGTTGGATATATATATATATATATATATATATATATATATATATATATATATATATATAAAGAGAGGGAGGGAGATTGAGAGAGAGAAAGATTTATTTATGATGGCATAACAACCGTTGTAAGTAATTTAATGACAAATCCTGATGATACATATACATCAAATATACATGATTTTTTAAACCCATTTTTAGAAAACATTTTTCAACGAGCCACATGTACAAATTCTGGACGAGTTGGCAGAAAATTCGAAAGATTAAAATCTCAGGAAAAAAAAATGAACAGATAAATGTATGATAAATGAATTACTAGACATTTGAACCACAGTATATACTGGTGGATGTGAGAATCAATTATTCAATCTATTTATCTATAGAGAGGCGTATGTGGTGTAATGGTTACAGTTGTCTGAAACGCGCATAGAGACACAAGTTCAAGTCCTGGACGAAACTTTTTGCATTTCACATTTCGCTGATACCCTCCAGTTTAGGCTAAATATAAATATTAGTGTAAACTGGGCGCTTTACGCTGTTTATGACAACTACGAGAAGGAAAACTCTGAATTTAAACCTGTTAAGTACCGCTTAAGAAATTGAATTTGTGTTACATCCTTCTCCTGAAGAGGGTTTCATATATAAAAGTAAGTAAGTTGGCGACCGTAGTCGAGGGCAACCAGAAAGCTCCCTTTTCAATAGCTACTACACTGATATCTAGGGGAGGGCGCTACTCCTTTCCCTGGATTGCTCCACTTTACCCTCGATACGTATATTATATTGCTGAGTGTTAAGCAAGGAGATAACAAGTACCATTTTTATAGTCTTCAGTATGACGCGACCTGGGATATATATATATATATATATATATATATATATATATATATATATATATATAGTGTTTCAAAATAGATTCTATGTTTAAAATGCCGATATCTGAGTAACTACATTGTTTACGCAAAGGAAAGTAAACAGACCGAATTACATTTATTCATCTTAAAGTGATATATTTTTTAAACATCCTGCATTTTCTTTTATTAGGATTTGAATTTCGGAATGACAAATTATAATGTTGACTCATTTAAAAGAAAGGAAACGTCTGCAATTCAAGCTTTAACCTGTCGAAGATAAATACATCATCTAGTATATGAATAATTTTGTTAAGTAGTTAAGATAAACAGATGCTATGCCAATATTTTCCATAACCAATGACTGAAGATTTCAACTCTATTGCATGTTTGTGATGCAAGTATTTATTTGATCCCATTGTTGAGCGAGAAAATATCAAATTAGGATTGTTGGTCTATTTTGAATTCGCTTGAACAATTGGCTTTTATGGTGTGCAAATTACATTGTAGCCATTATTGCAAAAGCATCGGTATGAAGAGTGGAAAATCATTCGATTATCAAACATACGAAGTTTTCCGTGGTGAATTCGTTCAATTCTGCATATTTCGAAAAGTGTCATTTCCAAACATCATAAATGATTTCAAACATGTCTGGCAAGATTAGTAAAGGTTACTAAGATCAGAGAATAAGAGAGAGAGAGAGAGAGAGAGAGAGAGAGAGAGAGAGAGAGAGGGGGGTCTTTTTAAAGGGCAGTCGGTTTAATATGTGCGTTATTGTTATATATATATATATATATATATATATATATATATATATATATATATATATATATATGTATATATATATATATATATATATATATATATATATATATATATATATATATATATATAAGATATAACGTAAAATTGCACTGTTTAGAAACTAAAGTATTCAAAATTGTTCTCTCAGCCTGGAAAATATCTAAAATTTCAAACACTAAAGTTTCACTGTAATCTAAAGAAAAAACTTGCAACCTGAAAAAGGCTCTGAAGAAGAACACTTGTGAATGAATATGATAGAAACGAAACTTTTGGTCGATATTTCTAGGAACATTGAAACCAACTCAAGAAAATCACACAAAAAGCAACGAAAATGCAAAAAAGGAAACTTGTAATTACTCTTAATGATTCTATTAATTTAATCTACACCAACCAACCCAGAATGACTCACATTCTTGACTACCCCTATCCCTTTAAACCACACTGCAGGATATAGAGGGATACCCAATGCATTAAAAACACTTAGTTTAACGATTGAATCGGTGATAAACTACCAACAACCACTGTTGACATTGCGACTACACTATTTGCATTTAGTTTTAGTTTTGTTGATTATGCTCTATTTGTTCGTGAATATAGAAAATTAAGTTTTCCATTATATATATATATATATATATATATATATATATATATATATATATCCACTCAGCGTCCGAAGACAATGGGTATGGATTATTTGCGTATAGAATTTACGAGGAATTCCATATAAATCTATGGTTAAATTGTGAAAATGAATTTATTACGACGAAGAATATCTTTATACTTTTTGTCTCATCAGATGACTTCATACGTTTAATTTGATGTTCAAACACAGCAAATGTGGATAACAGTGTATATATGTGTACAAAAATAAGAGAAAACAGAAAGAAAAAAATGAATGAATTTAAATTCTTTGGCGTAAGTAAAGTGTGTTAAAAAATAAAGTATTAAAAACCTAAAAACCCTGAAAAAGGGTGTTTCTGTAAAATAACCCAGGCAAATTTGAACATATGTTAGATTGTTCGTAGCTGGTAGAATTTTATGAATAATGTAAACTAAATATTATGTTCATATATTGTTCCGTTTTCGTCTTTTACATATGTTAATTCCCTCAGCTAAGGTTGTCATAGTCTTCCTCCTAAAAAACCTTTTGGCAGCCACCAGGTGCCTATTAAACATGTGGAGAATCTGATAAGACGAACAGATAATGATATTCTTCGCCGAAATAAATTTTCAATGACAATTTAACCAGGTTTCAGTTTTCTTCTAATTGTATTATATATATATATATATATATATATATATATATATATATATATATATATATATAAATCGCATATTTATTAATATGAATCGCATTTAATCTAATATCTTTATTTAAGGGACAACATATATAAATGCATGCATATGTAGGTGCATCAGTAAGTGTGCAACTTAATTACAAATGCACGATTTCTATTGCACAACAAAAGTATTTTTCAACATAATTTTCTTTCTTTTCAATCAACATAATTCAGTCGAGAATTTTAATCATATACAGAAGAAAATTATAAAACAACTTCAGATTAAAATCCAGGTATTTTGCATTACTGTTATAAATGCATCTGTTTATATATATATATATATATATATATATATATATATATATATATATATATATATATATATATATATTGTGTATCGCACTCATTACATCTCTCTCTCTCTCTCTCTCTCTCTCTCTCTCTCTCTGTATATATATATAAAAAGAGAGAGAGAGAGAAATGTTATATGTGCGGTAATTAAATACGGTAAATTTAAGATAAAAGCTCAATTCTCTTCAGGAAAGTTCTGACACATATACAATAAATGACGACTATGAAACTTTCTTGGCGCCCATGTAGAAACAGTTCAATTTAATGTAAGCAAACCGATAGCTAAATGTAGATTTTCACTGGAGGCAATGGTAGTTCGAGAAAAACGAGGTAACACGAAAAAAAACATCTTTACTTACAAAAAGTAACAGCGAAAACCCCAATGTACACATTTCAGGGAAGTAAAAAAAAGAACAAGAATACAAGGACATATCAATAAAATCAGAAATTCCTTCGAATAGTGATAATTACTATAATTTGGTAGAATAGGGACAATCACTGTAAGCATGGCAGTGAACAAAGAAAGTGAGTGGAAGACAGACCCCTTCAAGAACAAGGCTAAGTGCAGCTGGCCAAGAAGTAAGATTACAAAAGCGGAAAGAACAATTCAAAAATCTGCTCGATGATCCTCCTGAAGTCACAAATAAACCCCTAAAAAATTATCAATAGGCAAGTAGACATCAAACTAGGAAGGATGGGAGAGATTGACTCAGTACTGAAAAAAAAAAAACTACAGAAAATCTACTGGCTTGACAAAATACTATCTGGAAAAAATATTTGACAACATATTTATTCGATCATGCAACGCAGTTTATAAGCATATACAATAGAGAAATTGAAAAGTGACTGCATTCTCAAGAAAGTCAAAGTTGTAAATAGTTAAACCTACAGAGGTAAAACTCTTATTTCTATAGTTTATAAGGCCATACTTCTCAATCGTATCCAACCTTAAATCCAGAACATTCTTTGGAAAATTAGAATGGTTTTCGAAAAAATCGATCCACTACCTAACGGTTTCTGACTGTCCGTTGAATGTAAGTTGCAGAAAATTTCAAAGTAACTTTTTAGCTCGTAGATTTTTCTTAGGTATTTGATTTCATACACATAGGGAAAATGGAATAAATACTACGAACATATGGTCACCCAAAAGAAACTGTTACCGCTACAACGACGCTCTGCAAAAACACAAGCTCAGTGGTTCGCTAACGGGATGGTGACCACAACCTTTTCGACATTGTCTCTTGAGTTTTGCTAGGGGATATATTAGCGTCATTTACTTTTATGATCTACATACACAATGAACTTCGAATATAAATAAATCCAATAAAAGAAAATGGTTTTACACAAAGAAGGCCAAGAAGCACAGAATATCCCGTTTAGTTTGATTTGGTTCCGTTTGATGGAGTTTCATGGCATATCAACCGTTATAGGCAATTTAATCTCAAATCCCCTTTACACACACACACACACAAACATATATATATATATATATATATATATATGTACAAAAATTTAAAATATTTTGTAAATAACATTCTTAAACGAGCCTGTGATCTTTTTTGTTCACAGTTAAACGGTTTCAATTATGACTATAAAATAGTCACAATTTTACATCAGTCATTTGTTTGTACTATTTGACCCATAGATAAAACCGTATCAGGTGCAACCACTTTATGTGAAAGTGGACCTGGAAGCAATGACAATGAAGGAGTACTCCATATTCCCCAAATCTCTAACGCAAGAACCTCGCCATCAGATGATTTCATGTCATATCCAGAGCACTCTTCAGGAGGGGGACCTACCCCTCAGAAGAGACGCAGTCAGTATATTCTACTGCCATAGCCGAATGGGCCGAGATATTCCGTAGAAAATATGACATATGCAGATTATCTAGCTCTTCTCACAAATACACCAACCCAAATCGAAACATTCTAGCATAGCCAAGAACAAGCTGCCTGATTCATTAGTCTTGATGTGAATGCAAAGAAAACAGAGTTCCTGTACTTTAAGCAAAAAGGAGCCTTGTCTACTTTAAGACCACCAAGGTCTTATAAATATCAGTTCTGTGATGACACTGGCTGCAATGAAGAAGATTCACCGGGATCGATGGATGATAAGGATAGATGGCGAGAAAGAGTCAAGGAACTCTGTGCCATCAGCACGATTGATAAGGATAGTGTGTATGTGTGTGTGCGTGTGTGTGTGCGTGTGTGTTTGCGTGTTTGTGAGTATCTTGGGTAATCATTTATCCTTTTAGTGCAATGCAGTTCTTAGCATCTGATTTCCGAAGAATATTAAATTTAAACCAGTAGCCTGATTTAAAAGCTTAGTACTATTTAATAGCTTTCTGAGACGATGAGATTTATTTTCTATGACGATGTGGTCTAATCTGCTTTGAAAAAAAAAACAACATATGAAAAAGCCTTCGCTCTGATGGAGCTATAATATGATGAGATATGCTGTATGATTGTATTCTGTCTTTGGTAATTCACTAATACAGTTATTTTTTTACGTGTTTGATGAATACTTCAAATGAGATCTGCTGTATGTAACGGTTATCATCGTTTGAAATTCGAATCGCTGACCCAAGTTCAATTCCTAGACGAAGCTGTTTGTATTTCACTTCACTCAAGAAAGGAATGAATCCATTTGTTTGCCCTCCAGGCACGAGTAAATACTAAGGCAGCTTGGGTTCTTTAACCTTGGTATTTCTAACGCTCTAGAATTCAAACTGTAAAGAAATGATATTGTGTCACATCCTGCCCGTGTATGAGGAATTAAAAACAAATACACAGACAGACAGACAGATAGATAGATTGGTAGAATATTATTGAAAACATTTAAAAATCTTCACTTAATTTAGCATCATGTCAAATTTATGCATCATCAAATGAGAATCAATCTCTCGCGCAGTGGTTTGCTAGTTTGGTTTGGTTTGGTTTGGTTTGGTTTTATGGCACATCAACAATTGTTTGTTAATAATGCCAAATCCATTTTATTCATATTAACATTTCTTTTACAAACAATTCAGTTTCGCATAAGTACACAGTTTAGTTCTATTTGACCCTAGATGGGACATTATCAGGTGCTAACACTCCTGGCCAAGTAGGACCTGGGAGCGAAGGCAATGAAGGTGTACTCTGCATTCCTTTAAGCTCCAGCATTATCGGAACTTCACAATTAGATAGTTTGGTGTCATATACAGGACACTTGTTGGAGGGGGATTCTTAACCCTATGCAGAGAAGCATCCCTCGCCGACTGGTCAAGATGGTTTACTAGACTAGCCAACGTGACATTATACCATATGAGGTACCACTTGGATTTTACGCCTCTGAAATATCAGTTGTTTCTTCAGCCAGATATTTTTAAAAGTTTTGATTAAAAACTACTAAAAGTGTATATAAGTTATAGCTTAGGTACTAATGTTTTGACAATGTTAACATGGATACGTGATCATACACACATATACAAATATACATACATACACTTTCACTGACATACACACAAGTGTATACACGCATATTTCATTTGAAATTCCTCGTTGTAGAAAATTTCCATTCACATACATTTCCTATTGTTTCTTAAGGAGAGGAAACAATCTTCAAATACTATTATTGGATATTATGTTAGAATTGCTTTCATTTTGTTAATAACCTTTATGGTAAAAATGACAAAATTAAAAAAAGCAAACTCGTACACTGGTAAACGCACACATACTGATTTCCGTATATCTATCCATTCTCAACAGACATTCACACATAGGCGCGTGCGCAAATACACGTACACACATATGTATGTATGTATGTATGTATGTATGTATGTATGTATGTATGTATGTATGTATCAAAAATATAGTTTACAAGGTATATAAAAAAAGGAGATTGTATAAGTTATTTCAGTTGTGATAGAGTAGACACGAAGCACTTGATCGTCGTCATTGTTATGGGCTTGATGAACATATAGGCGAGAAACTAAGGCTCACCAAGTATCGTAACTATGTGCCTTCGTTATCCAACGTAGATAAACATGCTCAATCTCTGATATTGAAGTCGCTTTTTTTTATAAGTATAGCAAGCAATGTGCACATTTATATATATATATATATATATATATATATATATATATATATATATATATATATATATATATGTATATATATATATATATATATAATTAAAGCGAGAATACATATTTTAAAAAAAACTATCGGTCACATTAAAATAATAAATTTATTTCCGTCCTGTTAACAAGCATTGATATAAATCAATGTTCTAAAAAATTAACGGGACTAATTCAGATTAAACAAGTCCTGTTGATTTTTTTGAGCATTGATTCATGTCAATACTTTTTAATAAGATGGAAAAAGATTTATTATCCTAATGTGAGCGGTTGTTGTTTTTTTTTTGTTTTTTTTTGTTTTTTGTTTTTTTGAGCGGGGAATAATTTGCTCTGTAGATTTTGTTTGCAGAGATCTCTTGAACGGGATTAAGTTAATATTCTATATTTTAATGTTTTAATTGTCCTGCTTGGAATTTTTCCTAACTTCGTATTTACTGGAATAAATACTGTCTTATATATATATATATATATATATATATATATATATATATATATATATATAGAGAGAGAGAGAGAGAGAGAGAGAGAGACACTGTGTAGATGTATGGAAAATAGCATGTAATATTTTGCACATCTTCGTTCGTCTACATCAGATGTGTATTAAAGTGTATTGAGACGAAATCTATGTTCATCGAGACTGAAATTTACAATAAAGGAAGCGTTATTTTTCTTTGATATAGTCCTTTCCTTTTCATTCATCACAGTGTTTTTTTTTTCCGTAGCTGAAAGGATCACAGAAATATATATATTTTTTTTATATAGCATATCCTGTTGGACTTCTCACTTTTATTCTGCTCTCCGCCTTTAAATCTTAAACTCGGGATCATTTTTAGGTTATGAGGCACACACACACACACACACACACACACACACACACACACACACACACACAAGGAAAACTAGTTAATCGATGTTTTAAGTTCCTACACTTGCACAGTCCAGTGTTTCCCAAAAATTGTTAAACAAAGATTATACAGAATTAGCACTGCTCTGTCAAGACTGTGTCGAGACATTATCACTTTATGGTATAAGATGCGTCAACATTCACTATATTGTATTGGAGGAAGATTAATTAATATTTGCGACTGGCCAGAGAAATTAAAATATTGTTGAATACGGAATTATTGCATCTATAATTATTGGTGCGTCTTGGACCACCTCTAATTACTTCCCAAGAAATATTAATAGTGAGAAAATACTAATAATTGAGTGCTCAGACGATAGGTTTATTAAAATCGTCTTGATTCTTGAGAAGTCTATTGAAATGTGGTAACTGGCATTTATTCGTTCTCCAGCAATAACGGAGAAGTCCCAGTGGTGTTGTGGCTAACGTGACATTGAAGTAAGCAAGTTCAAGCTCCAGGCTCAATTTTGGACGAATATCCTTGCGAAAGGTTTGAACACCCTTAACTCCCCAGTTATGGCTTAAATATCGCTATTGTTCTTCTGCAAGGATTGTTTTACTTTTAAATGACCTATGAATATTTATTTGCCATGAAACAAAGAAACAGGCACAGAATACTGATAATTCAGTTCTTATACATATTTACCAACCCCTCCGCTCGGGCAGGATATGACACAAGGGCAATTTTTTAAGCGAAGTTTAACAGGTTTGAATTCCTTCTCCTAGATTAGTTGCCTCAACAAAGCTGAAGAACCTAGTCTGCCCTACTATTTTACCCATATCTGGAGGGAGAATAATTGGATTCATACCTTTCCCAAGGGTATGAGTGCAATGTGAAATGCAATCAGTCTCGTCCAGGATTTGAACTCGTGTCGCCGTGTCCATTTCCTACGACGATAACCATTACACCACGGGCACCTACACAATTCAGTTCTTATAAATGATTATTTATTTTAAATATAATCATAAAGAAATACAAAATATTATTTTTACTTAGTAAAATTTCGCGCTGACTCAAAGCAACAAATATGGATCACGACTAATTGATTTAAAAGATTAGCTTGTTTACCATTACAGAAAAAAATGCATACGCTATTATGCCATTAAACATCTTCCAAAACTTCCTAAAATTTGTATATTTTTCTTTTTTAAGTAGAGGAATTATATTGTGAATTGAATTACCATGACAAAAAACCGGCGAACACCTACGCACAACATACGGAAATACAGGACAGCTGTTTCTACCTTATTAGATCTCATCAGCAGTGAATACCGTGATCTCCAACACTGGAGATGGAACCAGTGACCACAGATTGCAGAGCAAAAACTCTACAACTCGTGGACTTGTGGCTCTGTTGTAGAGTTTCTGCTCTGCTATCTGTGGTCGCTGGTTCGATCTCCAGTGGTGGAGATCATTGTATACACTGCTGATGAGACCTAATAAGGTCGAAACAGCTGTCCAATGTTTCCGTATGTCGTGCGTAGGTCTTCGCAAGATTCTCTGATCATGGTAATTCAATTCCTAAACTTTGTTCCTTACGTGTTTGTTGAAGAATTTATGGAAAAAAATCTCAATACAATATAATATTACACAAATATAGAGGAGATTGCAAGAATATTTACGAGACATTTTATTTGATCACAACTGACTGGCAAATTTTATTACTGATAAACTCGGAACGTTCAAATTCAGTTATAAATAGCTGTATTTCAGTAGAGTGAGAGTAACAGCTAGTCCCGTCAGGTCTCCTGGCATAGTCTGCGTTTTACAGCCCATTTATCAATGCTATGGTCTGGATGAACTAACTTGTAAAAAGACTTTAAAAACCTTCAATGTCTTCTGATATTACATTCTTGGTTCACCCCAAATCACATTTTACATATTTTGAAGGCGGATAAAAAAACGAAAGATAAAATTCCTCGAGGAATCTATTAATATCATCATATTCCCATATGCATATTGGAAAAGGAGGTCCAAGATTATCTTTCTAAAAACTTTTACTCATCCTCGATCAACCTCATTAGAAATAATTGGAATTTGCGTGTAGATTCTTAAACGTTAACAATTCGATGCTTGAAGCGAACACCGTTTTTATATAGAGAAAATTTACAAGATAGACAAAAATGTCAAATGTAAAGTCTTTGAATAACTTATTCATCTCCATTTTATATTTGAGGTTAACTTCAAGGCCCACATTTTTCATATATTCAAGGTTGATTTAAACGAAAGAAATGGATAGTAGAGATACCTTGTGGCACCTCTTGTGATTTTTTTACTACAGTACTAATAGATTTTTTTTTCACTGGAATTTTGTCAGGCCTCTAGATTTTTCCTAATATAATGACTTATTTTAACAGCACTCTAGTCTAGATGGTCTCGATTCATCCTCTCTTTTCCCTTTCTTAGAGTCTCTTTTCCAGAACTTTCGAAACCATTCCATTATTAATTTACTTTTCCCGACTTTTTCACACCTGCGTTAGCTGAACGTCTTTCACTGGAGTCTAAGTGACAGCAAGTTTCCTCAGGTCTACATGACACTTCTCGCAGAACTCAACAATGTTATAATCTGATTGGTCGTGATTCATCCTATGACTTGGAAATCTTTCAGTCTTCTTTTTAAGCTGTTTGGGACCGTTCCAAGTGCGCCTATAACAACTGGTATCGTCCTCATCCTCATGTTCCACAGATTTTTAGTTCTCGTGTTAGGATATTATTTTACTCTTTTAAGAGTTTATCAATCAAGCGTTAGGTGATGGTTTTTAACTGGAGTTTGAGTGACAGTAAGGACTCTTCTTAGTATTCTGGCTGATGTCAACAATTCTGTATATCGGATGATCGCCACTCGTCCTCTCACTTCCAATTCCTCCAGTCCTTGTACTAGTCTTTTAGTAACCGTGCCAATCTAACCAATTACAACTGGTATCCCCGTCACTTTCATGTTCTACTGTTTTTTCAGTTCTCTTGCAAGGTCTAGGTACTTATCTCTCTGATCGTTTTCCTTCTATTTTACCCTGCGATCAACCGGAATGACAGTCTACTATTCGGCAGGTAGTCATTTTTGGTGGACTATCTTTAGGTCTGGTATTTCTAGTCAAGATTATTATTATTATTATTATTATTATTATTATTATTATTATTATTATTTTTATTATTATTATCATCAATTCTCGTATTTTGTTAAAAAGTAGGCGACTGATAAGTCATCATCCGATTTGTTTATATAAAAAGAAGGAATCTCTATAGATCAAAAAATATCATTGAGTATTAGACAAACATTTCTGTTCAAAATATGAGCAAAATCGAACGTTAAGACAGAGTTTAAATTTAAAGTTATCTATTGATTGGAAAGTACTGAAGAAAAATCACCCAGAATTTGCTTCGACAGATAGATTGATTGATTGATTTTAACGGGATTTCAACTAGTCTAGGCTTATCTTAAGTTAGGTGGAATGGGAATTACGTTTAAGATATGAGGTGGTTTACATTCTTTGCGTAACCTTTTTATTGAGGTTTTTTTTTGTTTTGGCTCACGTTCCTATCAAATGCAAAACTTTTACAGAGACCTATTTTGCTCATAGATGGAACTCTAACAGGTCGCTATCACAGTTATATGGGCCAAAGTGGATCTACAAATAGTAGCAATGAATGTGTTTTCCTCATTCCTAAATCTCCTAAAATGGAACCTCACAATCAGATGTAGTTTAGTGATATATCCAGGACAATCTTTTTTGGCGGGGAAGGAATTAACACTTTGAAGGTGATATATTCAATATATTCTAAGCCCTATAGACCTGGCTAATTTTTATTTGGATTTTGTTATATTGTTCTTGTTAATTGTTCATCTGCTACGTAAATGTTTTTGGTTTTGATTACGTCTTTAATATCAAAGTTTTTTTTTTTATTTAGTTGATCCTTGTTTTATTCATTCTTTTTCCTTTATTAAGATAATTGTCTTAAATTGGTTTTCATTAATGAATTCAATTCACTTTAGTCATTATTTCTGAATTTGTTCATTGTACAAAAAAATGTGGTCTTTCGATCTGCTGTGTAATGTTTCCAGCTCAAATAAATGAAGCAACGTCCTTTTTGTGTAAGAATGCCAGTAAAGAAATAACTCTTTTGTAAACGTCGATCTGAATTGACATTAAAATAGTTGTTTTCAGCCTTATTGTATTTCCTTACTGAATACCCTGACACGAGGATAAAGTAAGAAAAAATATTTTTTCTTAAATCTTATTGAAAGAAACAGAAATCTCATTCTTCTGTAGGAAACAAGGCGTGGTTAGATGGTGAAGAAATTGGTTGAAAACAATAATTTTGGCTAAAAATAGACAAAAAATGAATAACCCCACGTAATAAAGAAAACAGAACGAGTTACATTTCTTGAAGTAGCTTGCATGGGATGTCTGGATTTAAAACACACACACACACACACACACACACACACACACAAACACATTATCGTACACAAAAATTAATAGACAAAATGTGAATAACCCAACGTAATAAAAAAACAAAACAGAATGAATTACTTTTCATGAAGTAGCTTGCATGGAATGTCTGGATTTAAAATACACACACAGACACATACACATTACCATACACACGAAAATTAATAAGCCTACGTAATAAAGAATGAGTTACATTTGATGAAGTAGTAATTTACAAAGCTTTTTTTTTTTTGCTTAGATGTGGCACAATGTCATATGAATGGAGTAACCCAATGAGACGCGAACTCACGCGTGTAGGTTTAGCAAGTCTAGCTTGCCAACCATTACACCACTAGAGGCACTCAGTTGCATTTCATGAAGTGGCTTACATGGAATGTCTGGATTAAAAATACACACACACACACACACACACACACACACACGGATACATATCACACACACGAAAGTTAATGGCAAAAAAAAAATAAGCATAAAATTATGGTTATTTGTGTTCTTGTAAAATAATACCTTTTTTTTCATCGTTACTTTCTTAGCTCCTGCTGACTCAAATTTTCTAAATCGATATGTAAGCGATGCTTCGAATAGGCTGATTGTATCCTTTACAAACAAGTAAGATTTATTCCCCTAGTTGGAGTATCTTACGTATAAGACTAAACTTAACCTGGCTATGATGCTTCTGTTCTGGACAATTGGGGAATGTGGGATGTCCCTTTATTTCTAACAAGTCCACTCTTGTCCAGAGTGATTGTACCTGTTATGGTCACATCCAAGGGTCAAATAAACCAGCATAAAAATTATTTACATTCGAGAGGATTGTTACAAAAAAAAACAGAGCAAAAACAACAAACACCTTATAAAACGGTTTGCACAAAACTATAAGAAAACACTAAAATAAACGCTATACGTTAAGTCTAAATATAAAACAACTCTAGAGAAGTTTACAAGTCATCATCATCATCTTCAAGTCATGCTTACATCATTAATTTCCTTTGAATTTCTCCATGTCTCACTCATCTATCGCAGTCGACAGGTCTTCCTAACTCCATCCCGTGTTCGCAAAGAACCGATGTAAATAAGTTCTTGCTGGTCGACCCACACTGGCACGTCCATATGTAGGAGTCCATTGGAGAACGTCACTTATGAGTTCGTCCTTGCTAATCTAGCAGTTTCTTGCATGTCATGTTTGTCTTACTTGAATGTTTCTAGAGATGGGTGTAAGTGGCCGTACAGCTGTTGTTTCGTGGGGTGTTGCTTCCGGGATTTTTTTTATCAAAATAGCTTATAGTAATTTTGCGCAATTCCGGTCTAGCTTTTTCTCTATATGTTTTGTCAGTGTCCATGTGGTGCATCCAAACAATCGTATTGACACAACCGCTGCTGGGAAGAAATCTCGTTTTATTTTATTATTGTAATACGTTTTCATTTTAATATTCTCATACTGAACTCATTAAAATGTCTATGCGGATGAAATATCAATTGTATTAGCTCTTCTTATTTTCGATAATGTGGATAAATTTCAGTATCTTGTTCTAAATGGAAAGCACCAACATATTTAATCCAAAGAGTTGTTAATTTTTTTTAAAAGGGTCAGATTTTAATCCATCTATGTAGTGATTTTGCATATGATTTTATTCAAGTACACATTTATGCCTTATCTAGTTTGTCAAATGAAGTTCGGATTTTACAATCTCAAATTAATTAAGATGATTTAGAGATAATTATCCTTAGACAGGCTTCGGGTCACTAAATGCAAAACTACGAATCTATCTACATCATACTATTTTATGTAAAGGAAATCTTAAATTGCTTTTTTGAATCGGATTAGACAATTTGTTCCAAAAAAAATATTACTTATTTACATCAGCTATGTGCTGACATAGGATGTAATGTGGAAGACCTGCCGGGAGCGATAGATGATAAAGACGGACGAAGGGAGAGAGTCAGGGAAACTCGTGCTGTATGCGTGACTTGATGATGATGCATTGCATAATTTCTGGAGAAAAAGTTAAACCGTGTTACGATTTAAGATTATATCCATTCTTCTATGTTATGCTTGAACGTATTGCCGTTATTTATCCTACGCCCCATCAGCGTACGAATATGGCACCAGGCCGTTTTTAAGGTGGGTCCCGTCGCAAGGCCGAAGGCCAACGCGATGGGCAGTTCCAAAAATGCCTCGGACCCCGTCGGCATTCCCCTTTTCGGGGCTCCTCAGGCGCCGGGCGATAAACCCAACCCCTCCGAAGAGGGTTAAAGCCTGGGGGGACAGCCCCCTGAGGCCAGACGTGATGTATCCAGTGGTGGAACACACCCGACCGAACCGTGCGGCACGCAATCACAGCCGGTCGAGAGCGCCCCACCACAGGACACAAAAGAACGCTCGCTAAGAACGTATTGCCGTTGAACACTATTTCAGACATGATTGTGATTTTTGAATCTTGTTGTTTCTATCCCAAAATAGCCTATTTTAATCCAATAAGGGAAAATTTAGGCTTTATTATAATGGTTTGGGTAGATTACGTCATAAATGATAGTATTATTTACGTATAGACTGCTACTATCGTTTGTCTCTATAAACCTTTTGTGGAAGTAAGCAAAACAAAAAAAAAGGAAAGAAATAGTGAAAAAAAAAGAGATAATAGTTTGGAAGGGAATGTGAATTGAAGAGAAGAAAAATACATAAAATAAGGTAGAAAAACATTGATATTGAAGAAGGGATAGAAAGAAATGAAAAATAAAGGAGGGAAAAAAGGAAAGAAAAAAAGGAGGGAAAAAAGAGACAGATAATAAGTAGAGTAATCTACTTAGTTATAACTCGTGAAAAATTACACAAGTCGTTGAATTTCTAGAATGATTTCTCTTATTATAGCCTTAGAATTCACATTAATCCAGTTTGCCAGAGAAGTAAAAATCTAAAGTCACAATGTGACATATATATAAATATATATATACATGCGTGTGTTTGTGTGTATGTGTGTGTGTCTGAGAGAGAGAGAGAGAGAGAGAGAGAGAGAGAGAGAGAGAGAGAAAGAGAGAGAGCGTGTGTGTTCCTTTATAGAGAGGCTCGTCCTGTAATAGCTACTGTTCGAGAAAATGAATACAGTTACCCGCGGTCGAATTCTAAACAAACCTATGTGCATTTCCTATTGTGCTGCTACACTTAGGAAAGGTATGCATCAAATTATTCTCCAACTAGCTATGGATAAATAGTAGGGGAGACTCGGTTCTCTAACCTTGGTATGGAAACCGGTCTAGGAAAAGGAAAAGTGGGAATTAAAACCTTTTAAACTTCACTTAGAATTTGCCTTCATGTTGGATCTTGCACGGGCAGATGAGTTTGGTTTATATATATATATATACACATGTGTGTGTGTGTGTGTGTGTGTGTGTGTGTGTGTGTGTGTGTGTGTGTGTGTTTGCGCGCATATATATGCATATATACATATATATTTATATAAGTGTGTGGGGGTGTTGGTGGTTGTGTGTGTGTGTGTGTGTGTGTGTGTGTGTGTGTGTGTGTGTGTGTGTGTGTGGTTTGAACCTGTTTGGTTTTATGGCATATCAAACATTATAAGTCATTGAATGCCAAATCTTTGTACCAATATATTCGGTGAATAAAATTTGCACGCAAATGTCTTGTAGGCAATATTTTAAACAAGCCGGAATTCATTTATGTGTATATAGTTAAATAGCTTCAAAAATTCTATCCAACGTCAATTGTTTTATTTGTTTACACGTAAAATAGCTGGCATATATACTTTTGTATGTTAATTAGTGTCAAATTCTATTCGTAAAAAATATGTATAGATTAAATTTATTTAGTTCGCACACAGTTAAATAGCTTCAACTGTGGTATTTATTTTTAATCAGGTACATTTTCTCTTATCAAGATTGGGGTTGAAAATTACGAGGTCAATTTCATTATCTATAGTTTCTATACTATAAGATCTATTAAGGGTTTTCGTTGGTCACAGGACATTAAATTGTTTCTTCATTCTTTTAGGTAATTTTCTTCCTTAACATAACGGTCCTCTATCGAGTTGAGCTGAGGGTAGGTTGATTTCACTTCGAAGTCTGCCATTTTTAACTTTAGTGCTCTTATGTATTTTTCCATATTGGTGCGTGTGGGTGAGAGAAAAAGTGAAAGAGTGAAAGAGAGACACAGAGAGAGTTTTGGATGAATTTTTCATTTTGGAAATAAGAAAAATGTATTTGGTATACCAAGAAGGAGGTGTGCTCCACTTTCACTACCCCAAACCTGGCGATCATAGTTAAGGAGACTCCTGATTAAAACTAATCATCATCATCAATCATAACAAGAACAAAATCAACCAGAGCATAAACGACAAGAACAGCACTAAACTAACAACAACAACAACAACAACAACAACAACAGCAATATCAAGGATATCAATAAAATCATAATCATTATTTATCTCTTTTTTTAAATGGTTCATCTATATTATTGATTTTTGATGATATGATGAACATGTCTTGTTTTGAAAAAAAGTTATTTGTTCATCTGTGAGTCACGGTTGCTCTAGGGATACAGTAACCGAAATGGGGCGAGCTAATCACAGATTTCAGCATTATAAATGTAAGCCAACAATCTATACGAGCATAAGCTCTATCTCACATATCCACAGATATATACGAATATATACGCTAACTTAAATGCACAAATACATCCAGTTTTCTGCGTGTCTTATATATATATATATATATATATATATATATATATATATATATATATATATATATATATATATACATGTGTGTGTGTATATATGTGAGGAAAAGAGATCACTATGATCATGCAGTTTATAATATATATATATATATATAATCTAAAGTGATTTTAAAATTACTCAACGGAATGTAAGCCATTTAACGTCATTTTTCAGGAATGTCACAACAATGCAGCTGGATCATTAACATCTCCATCAAATTCATTTGAAGGTGAAAAAAAATCTAGAGCGGTGAATAATACTGGCCATTGCACTAATGATCGGGATGTCATAGTTGCTTCTACATACATCAATGATGATGAAGATGATGATGATGCAAAGAAAGATGGTAAGAATGAAGAAGAGTAGGAGGAAGAGACGATAAAAATGACCTGAAAAAAGAATTAGAAAACCGCAATGTGTGGCAGTTGTAACGTTTGATGAAAAAGAGGAAAATACAAAGAGATAAATAAAAACAAGAAATACATTATAATAACATTCTTCTTTTTATATCTACTGAATAATAATAGTAATACTTCAAATGATAATAATAATATCAAAATAGAAAATATTACGAGAGCAACAAAAAGAAATATATTTCTATTCAAAGTCCTCCTGCTACTCTTTTATTCATGACAATTATATCGTCTGGCAATTTTGTGCAGTTTGATGGATGGCAAGCAACGAAAGCAGAGTGTTGATAGAGAGTTGGATTCTCAATGAGTGACTCTAACTTCTGATCATTTTTTTTCAAGCTTTATAAATGATATTAAGAACAGCCTTACTACTACATATACTATTACAACAGCACCGATTACTGCTTACAGTCTATAAACGCCACGAACTGTTTTCCGAGCTTAGAATACGCTCACAGTATCCCCTGTAAAAATGAGTCCTGATTATGATAAAGAACAGATTCAACGCTCCACTAAAAAAAATGAAAAATGTTATTGGAAATGAAATATCTACAAATAAAGCAAAATGCATTAATGAAATTCAATTAAATAAGGATCTAACTAACGTGAAATCACCAATATGAACTTGCCCAGTCGGCTGGGGCAGTAGAATACATCAACTGCTTCACTGCCGAGGGGTAAGACCCTCCACCAAAGAGTCTCCTGGTATGACACTAAACAATCTGATGGTGAGGTTCCAGTAATACTGGACGTTTGGGGAATGCGAAGCGCCCCTTTATTGCCATCGCTCCCAGGTTCCCTCTAGCCCGGAGTGGTAGCACCTGATAAGGGTTCTATCTATGGGTTAAATAGAACTAACTGCATACTTATGCTAAACTGAATTGTTTGAATTAGAACTGCTTGACTAAACGGAATAGCTTAAAATAGAAATGCTTTTGACAATTAAACTGTACTTACATTTCAACTGCGTGCATATGCCAAACTGAATTGTTTGAAATGAAACGGTTTTTGACATCAAAATTGTACTTAATCCAAACTGAATTGTTTAGAATAGAAAAGTGTACTTACATTTAAACTGCGTGCTTATGCTAAACTGAATTGTTTGAAATGGAACTGTTTTTGACATTGAAACTGTACTTACACCAAACTGAATTGTTATATATAGAACTGTTTTGACATTTAACTGTGTAAACCAAATATGTACATGTACTAAAGTGAATTAGCTGAATGAGAACTCTTTGAATAAACTAGATAGCTTGAAATAGAAATCCATTTGGGGGGTGTCCTCGTGGTGTAATCGTTAAACGATGGACTGCGGAATCGTAGTAAGCGAGTTCAAACTCCAGTCGCGCTTTTACGTTCACTTTTGGGGAAATACCCTTGGGAAAAGTTATGAACTCCCTTATGGGGGTTCATACCCTTCCCAATGGTATTTTCCCAGCTATAGTTTAAATAATACCACTACTGTTCTTCTAGGAGAAAGCTTTGTCATTAAATAACCTTCAAAGGTTGGTATGCCATTAAACAAAGAAACCAAACCAAGCCAGAAATGCATTTGACAATTAAACTGTACTCATGGTAAACTGAATTATTTGAAATAGAACTGATTATTTACATAAAAATGGATTCGGCATTAAATAAACTACAAAGGTTGATATACCACAAAACACAACCGACCCAACCCTAATATGAACAGTGTCCGTTGCGAGGACAAGGCCCTAATGTTGAAAAAAATCTGATCAGTGGTAGTCTAGCTGTGCTTTGAAGCCAGAAACTAAACCCTAAAGATAAAAATTCATTACTATGCACAAGGAAGAAAGCAGGTATTGTTTCTGGACACACCCATAAGAAACCATTTAATATCTGGGAGAGCAATGTCTAAAGTGCTGTACTGTGTTCTCAAAATAGGCGAGTTCAATCTTCAGTCAAGCTATCACGTTCACTTTCGTACTAAAATTCTTAAGAAAGATATGACCCCCTTATCCTCCCAGCATTTGGTTTAATAGTATCACTACTGGGCATCTAAAAGAATAAACTTGCATTAAATAACACACGAAGGTTGTTCTTTTATTTAACTAAGAAACGAAACCTATGATCTGATTGATTAAACCCTACAGAAGTAAAAAAAAAAAAAAGCGCGATAAGCATGATGGATATTGTAATGAAATCAGTAACCTGAGTTCAACTACTGCATCTCACTTCGCACTATTGCCCATAGGGAAAGCATTAATCAATCTATTCTTCCTACACTATGGGTTAGTAGTTGGTCAAACGGGGTTATCTAGCCTTGGTTTCGCAAGAATTTTGGTAGATAGAAAGCGCTGATTTCAATCCAGATTTACTGAGCCTAAAATTTTATCTAGTGCCAAATCATGAATGAGATGATGGGGTTTGGTAAGTACAAAGCCTAGCTCTAAATGATCTTTTACTTAGATTAGGTAGTGTTGAGCAATACATGAATTTCAATATAAACCACCATTATAACGTTTTTCATGCAGAAAAATTTTACAAACAAAGTCACAAGTGCTGCAAGGTAAATACATTCTTCATTAATCATAATAATTGAACTATATGAATCAATGCCGATATACTATGATAAAATAATTCAAAATATATAAATGCTATATACTCTTATAGATATACTCATTCCATCAAATAAAATGTTTCTGGGAGAGATTGCGATATATTCATAGAATATACAGATATGAAAATAAAAAGATTCAATAAGGTCGCATTTAAACAGAGCCACTATTTAAATATCAGAAAGAGAAATGGACATGAGTAAGAGGAATATTGATAAAGACATAACAAAAAAAAAAAAAACAAAAAAACATGTATATATCATATAGATGGATTTCCAGTGATTTTTGTTTGTGATTCAAGGAAAAAGATTTGGTTAATGTGCATATTTCGAAAATATCATTCAAGTGAAATATTTAAGAATAAACATTACCCCAAGTCTATTGTAAAAGTCTTGGCAAAATGTTCTAAAGAGAAAATTAGGTATACAGAATACTACTACTACTGCTGCTACTACTACTACTAATAGTAACCGCATAGATTCAAACGCCTGCTTGTAGTAATAAGAAACAAATCTTCACCGTGTACCATCTGCAATGAGAAAGAAAAAAGATTCGGTTAGTGAAAATTGTCTTTAATTTAAAATGCATAATTTTGTTACCGATTAAATCTTTTGGTAAATGTTTGTGATTTAAACGAGGACATTTTTTTCCGGAATTGTTTTCAGCTAAACTATTTCGAAAGCACGAATTCGATTTGAACGTTTAAATTTTCTGGGATAAATTCTATATCGTTTACCAGAGCCTTCTCGCGATGGATGAACGAGTAATGTATCTGATATGGTCAGTAAAAGTAATTAAATTGGTTGGATGACGTTAATAATAAGGTCCCGTGAAGCTAGAAAATAGAATCTCTCAAAACGTGCCAGATATCCAGTGAGTTCATAAAGTTTATCAAAAATATCTTGAAAAGTCGAAATGACGGCAGGAGGAAAAAGCAGAACTGAGGTAAAAATCCAGAGAGCGATGTTCCAGAGAGATGAACTATCATTATCACTTTTTGTTGTAACAATGATATCACAGAATCATATTCACAGGAAATAAACAGGTTGATACAAACTCCACAAAATGCAAGTAAAAATCAACACTCAATCTAAAATACATGGATGACATCGAACTGTTCGTCAAAAAAAAAAAAAAAAAATCAGGCAGTGAGGATATGTAGTAATTATATAGGGATAGACTAATATATTATTATAAATAATGATATTTGGATGGAATAATAAATATACCATGCTAATAATGAGAAGCGGAAAACGACATATGACGGAAGGAGTAGAACTAGCAAATCAAGAAAAAATCAGAACGCTCGGAGAAAGGGAAACTTATAAATACATGAAAATATTGGTAGCGGATACTATCAAACAGGCAGAGATGAAAGAAAAAATAAAGGTGGACCTTAAGGGAACGAAAAACCTACTCGAAACTGAATTTCTTTGAAGAAATACCTGGGTTGTGCCTTTCGTAAGATACTGGGAACCATTCTCAAAGTGAAACAGAGAAAAACTTCAAGAAATGGATTCGAGGACAAGAAAACTTATGACGATACATAAGGCCTTACATGTGAGAGATGACCTGCCTCCTATCACGAAAACAATTCAAGTTAGACGAACCAGACATGCAGGAGAAGCAGGGACGAACTCATAAGTGATGTACTCTTATGGACCCCCACACATGTCCGTGCAAAAGCAGGACAACCAGCACGAACATACATTCAGCAACTATGTGAGGCTACGGGATGTAGTCCGGAGGACCTGCCAGAGGCGATGAACGATAGGGAAAAGTGACGAAAGAGGGTCAGCAATATACGTGCTACCAGCACCACATGATGATGATGATGATGTGTCAAAAAAAAACGAAGGAGGAAGAGAACTCACCAGCATTCAAAAAGAATATGTCAAAGGAAGTATATACAGGCCGCACACAAAAGCAGATGCACATTACATGGTGATGAAGGCGAAAAGATCAATCACATAAGCGAATGTAGTAAAATAGCACAAATGAGTATAAAACTAAACACTATTGGGTGAGCAAAGTGATTTACTGTGGTGACAGTGATATAAAAAATTCTCTAGGATCTTAAGATACAAATTAATAATCTTTTGGCGAGAGAGATATATTGTTATTATTTTTAGCGATGAAAAGGTGTAACGCGCATGTGTGTGTTTGATTACTTCCTCGCTAAGTTTTAAAAGTAAATAAATGAGAAGTGCCGAGTCGAAATGTTTTTATGATAGTTTTTAATGGCAGCATAGGAAACAGAGTTGAGTTTGTGCTGCAAGCCTCGTGGGAAAGGAAAGAAGAAAAGAGACGAAATGGAGTTATGAGAGAGTTGAGATAGCAGCGTGTGTTGTTGGACGTGCGAGGGAGGTACATTCGCAGAATGTAGCTAAAGTCTTGTTTGCCGTTTGAGGAAATAAACGTTGAAGTCGCCGTGAGTTTGTGTTTCTGGTGGTTTCGGGGAGAAGCGTGAATGTCTCCAGAAAATGTTGCCCAGAGGTGAAGTAGTCGCTAGGTGCCGGAGCGGAATTAGACATCGCAATCGACATAGCCAATTTTGGATGTGAAATAAAATTGTTCCCGTGTGGGGCGTATTGAATTTATCTAATTCATATTCAACTGGGATACCTTGATCTAGGAGAAATAGATGCAAGGGATCTATAAATTGAATCGGTTCCCTCATTGTGCCCATACTGCTGCTGCTGCTATTGAAGAACAGCCTGTGAGACGTCTGCACTGAACGGAGTTGTTCAGCCAAATAAAGGGTGTTTGACGGTTTTTCCCCCAGTTTGTGCTGCCCGGAAGGTGGTCCGGCAGGAATAAGATAAATCATCCTGATTGGGTGAATTTATGCGTCGAATTAAATTGCACGCCAAACAAAAATACGAAAATTCCTTCTGCTACAATCTAATCTCGGCCAGATGACTAGAACTAGTGATAGTCAAAACCAACAACAAAACAAAAAAATACCTAGACTTTGCTACCTAGACTTTGCTGCAAAATCTATGGATCATGAAGTGACGGTGATACCAATTGTAATTGATATGCTCGTTACTGTCAGCAAAGGATTGGTACAGGAACTGGAGAACTGGAAATAATGGGACGAGTGGAGACCACCCTAGCTTCAACATTGTTGAGATCAGCCAGAATACTAAGAAGAGTCCTATAGACTAAAGGAAACTTATTGTCACTCAAACTCCAGGGCAAAAGCATCAGCTTACGCTGGTGTAAAAAAATTTCAAATAATAATAATAATAATAATAAAAGCACCAAAACCCTAATATAATAATCGACATACAAATTTCTAAAAAAAAGAACACTTTAAACAAAATGAACTGCAAAGTAATAACAATCGAAACATCACACAACCAAACTACACTGCTCAAAGACTAACACAAGAAGACAAATTAATACTGAGAATTTAAAGAGATCTATGTCTGAAAAGAAGATTACATTACCATCTCTAAGAAACAAAGACTGGACAACAGTCAAGAGAGAAATTGAAAAAAATAAACGAATAATAGTATCTTAACTGATAGCATTATCAAGTATCTTAACTGATAGCATTATAGAATTAAAGGAACTAATCTATGCTGGAGCGAAATTAGTCTGTGATATAATCAGAATTTTCTTAAAGAACATGAACAGAATCTCAAGTCCTGGATGAGAAATTCGATTGTAAACGCACGTAAGAAATCTACGACAAGCAAATATGATAGGACAAAATAAGTACCTTGGAATAAGTTTTGACGAAAGGAAAAAGCTACACATCAAATAAAGCAAACAATACAACTCGAGGAAATAAATTTGTAGGAACTAATAAAAAATAAAGGAAGACGGAAAAATTATCAAGACAGGAGAAAACAATACAGACAAAACAGGACGTTCCAAAAAAACAAACAAAATTCTTTCAGCAAGTTGGGGAAGAATGCAACAACTGGATATCAAGGAAACAATTCAATTTTAGGGCAAAATATGGAAACGAAGAAAACGTAACAAAAAAGCTGAATGGATAAACAAGATGGGAGAAAAAATTCAAAGGATTCAAAGAAGGTCATAAGGCAAAAATACACCTTGACTCACAGAGAAACACTCAAAAAATGCCAAATTAGAATACTCCTAACCCTGATGACATATATGGGTACTGGTTTCAAAAATTCACTTCTATCCATGATAGAGGGGCTATCGAAATGAATAGTGTTGTATAGTGATAAGGAAGAGATACACAGTGAAATGGAGATAATTATTTATTAACTGAAGTGGTACAGTCCAACAAATATTATAAGTTTCGCACTGTGGGTGTTACGTCCGAAGTTGGTCTAACTACAGACCAAGTTCTTTCAGTAAAAACTTGGTCCAGAAAACAACGTCTTTTATACCTCCGAGATACCAGAAGTCACGAGATACGAGCCACTATACAACATATAGTTGCTTACAAGACACAGGCATACCCCTATGGATGAAAAAAGGAAATACTATTGTGATCCAAAAAGACTAGCCAAAAGGAACGCCCCCCAGTAACTACAAACCTATAATGTGCCTACCGATGAAGTGGGAAATACTAACGGTACAAATGAGGTTTGATATTTACTACTCGCTAATAAGCCGCTGACTGTTCTCTGAGGAAAAGAAAAGATGTCGCAAGGGGACTTAAAGAAACAGAACAGTTACTCTATGTTAATCAACACATCCTTAAGAATAGAAAAACGAGATAAAAATTCTTAGCTATGGCGTGAATTGACTATAAAAAAGCATATGATATTGTAACACAAAGCTAAAAAGTAGAATGTCTCTAAGTGTACAAGATATCCGGCGAAGGCATAAAGTTAATCGAGAATACTTTGAAAAACATTGGTATTAACAGAAGGATGAAAAAGATTAGTTTAGGTGAAAATCCAGAGGGTGGACTTCCAGGGAGATGCTTTATCACCATTCCTATTTTCATAGAGATATTGTCTCTAAGTCACATGCTTAGGAAATTCACAGGAGGATACAAACTTTAAATCACAAGAAAAAGTCAGGCACCTCATGTACATGGACGACATCAAACTGTTTGCCATAGATAAAAAAAAAGTGGAAACTCTAATAAGGGCAGATAAGATATATTGTGACGATAAAGAGATGGAATTTGGCGTGGAAAAATGAACTATGCTAATAAAGAATTGCTGAAAAGTGCGGTAGAAGACTAATTACAGGCAACAGAAATGATATAGACAATACAAGCATTAAAAGAACAAAAATATCCAGAAAAGAAAATGGGAAGAAAAACAGATTCATGGACATTTCAAGCAATACCCAGTTGAATTCTCACACAAGAAAATTTTAACATGGCTAAGAAACGGAAAAAATTAAAAGAGAAATTGAATATCTTCGAATAGCAGCACAAAACAACACCATAAGAACTATGGCGAACCAAAATTAGACAAGCCGCAAAAAAAAAAAAAAAAAAAATACCTGATGTAGATTGTATGGTAATAGAGACGTAAGGATCAATCACATAATAAGCGAATACTGCAAACTAGTAAAGAAAGAGTATAAGTCTTGTCACGATTGAGTGGGCAAGGAGATCCACTGGAACTGCGCAAGAAGTTTAAGTTTGGCCATACGAACAAATAGTATATGCCCAACCCAGAATCTGTCATGTAGAATGAGACAAACAGACTCCTCTGGGAATTTGAGATACAAATGGATCACCTTATCTCGGCCAGACGAGCAGATCTTTAAATAATCAACAAGAAAAAGAGACGTGCCGATTTGTGAACTTTACTGTCCCGGCTGACCACAGACTAAAATTAAAAGAAATCGAAAAGAGAGATAAGTACCTCGACCTTCCCAGAGAATTGCAAAAACTGTAGAATATGAAAGTGACGGTGATACAAATTTTATTTGGTGCTCTTGGAACCGTCACCAAAGCATAAGTGCAGGAACTTGAAGACTCAGAAATAACTGGACGAGTGGAGATAATCCGAACGAACGCATTATTAAGATCGGCCAGAATACTGAGTCCAGGAGACTTCAGGTGACTTGCTGTCATTTAAACTCAAGTTAGAGACCATCGGCTAACGCAGGCTGGGAAAACTCGAAAAGTAGTAAAATAGCAATAATCATAATGATAATAATAATAATAATCTCTCCTAATAGCAGCACAAAATCATATCAAAGCGAGAATAGATAAGACCCAACAAAATAGCAAATATTGGCAATGCGATGACAGAGATGAAGCAATCAATCACATAATAAGCGAATGCAGCAAATTAGCGCAGAAGGAATATAAGACAAGACACGTCTGGGTGGGCAAGGTGATCCAATGGGAGATGTACAAGAAATTTAAATTTGACCATACAAACAAATGGTATATGCACAGTCCAGCACCTGTCATAGAAAATAACACACATATACTCCCATGGGACTTTGACATATACACGGAGTACCTAATCTCAGCCAGAAGACCAGACCTAATAATAATCAACAAAAAAAAAAGAGAACTTGAAAATTGACGACTTTGCTGTCCCGACTGACCACAGAATAAAACTGAAAGAATACGAAAAGAAGGATAAGTACCGCGACTTTGCTAGGGAATGGAAAAAACTATGGAACATGCAAGTGACAATTATACCAATTTTAATTGGTGCTTTTGGAACAGTATCTAAAGGATTACTAAAGAGACTGGAGGACTTGGAAGTTGGCGGACGAGTGGAGACAATCTAAACAACAACATTATTGAGAACGACCAGAATACTGTGAATAGTCCTGAAGTCTCGAGGAGACTTGCTGTCACTCAAACTCCAGTGAAAAGCCATCACCTAACGCTGATATAAAAAACTCTAATGAGTAAATACTACTACTACTACTACTACTACTACTAATAATAATAATAATAATAATAATAATAATAATAATAATAATAAAGAAAAAGCTCAGTATCATGCCTCGAAGTTATTTACTTTGAAATAACTTACTTAATATTTTAATAATAATAATAATAATAATAATAATAATAATAATAATAATAATAAGAGAGAACCAACCGAACAAAGAACTTTACAGTCCTGTCTGACCACAGGGCTAAACTGAAAGATGAAGTAAAGGAAGATAAGTACCATGACCTTGCTTGAGAACTGATAAAATGTGGAATATGAAGATGACGGTGATACTAATTGTAATTAGTGCGCTCTGTACAGTCCCGAAAGGATTGATAAAGGGACTAGATGAACTGTAAATAAAAGGGCGAGTGGATATCATCCACATGACTGGCCTACGATCAGCCAAGATACAATAAAGAGTTCTGGAGACTTGAGGAGACTTGCTGTCACTCAAACTCTAGTGAGAAACCATCACCTAACGCTGGGATGAAAAATACTCAAATAATAGAAACAATAACAAAAAAAAAACGTAATATTTACTAGGAAGAAAGTGATGATTTATAGTTTTCCTTCACTATTTATTCTCTTATTTTGATAATTTGTTCATTTATTTTTTTTCAATTTCCAGAATTATTTTATGATTATGCTTATCTCGCAATGCACTATATCTATATTTTTTATAATACATACGCCCGTACGTGAATTGTTATTGCTATTGGCAATTATCTATCTGTCATTGATCGAGAAAGTCGTCATCCGGGGAAGGCCAAGCCAATAAAAAAAAAAAAATTAAAAATTAAAAATAAGAAAAAACCTGCTAAGGAGGCGCCGAGTGAGCTAGAGTTTGATGCCAACATAATCACGCAGCAACAATTTCTTTCGCCTATTTACTTATTCAGCTGAAATACCTTACATCACTTTTCCTTATCCACAAACTGCTTCTTCTTTTCGTGCAGTCAATCTCTTCTCTCTCACTCTCAATCTCTTCTCTCTCATTCTCAATCTCTTTCTCATTCTCAATCTCTCTACCTTCCTATTACACTCTCGGAAATTCAGCAATCGATAAAAAAGGTTAATTACGCACTTTATTTGACGTCCACTCGCTTCATTCTTTAGAAATGAAATTGTTGAAGTTTTGTGCATAAATATATATTTAATTTTGCATCAATATATATATATATATATATATATATATAAGTACGTGAGCCGTTCAAAACGTTCTAAGTGTTAGCAAGATTTTAGATTTTCGCAAAACTTTCATAATGTATGGGCCTCAACAACACAGAAATTAAGATAGAAATCCAATTGAGTTTTTCAAAATTAAACAAAAACATGGCAGGGTATTGCCACAGCAAAAGAATATGCAGTTATACTTCTTTTTTCAGAAAGAGGCTTTTAATTTTTTTTGAAAGACTCTCATTTGAGGGAATATGAGATATAAATAACACACACACACACACACACACACACACACACACACACACATATATATACAGAATTTTCAGAAAAAATTTTTTAAAACTAGCAAGAGCTCATTTATTTACACGCGATTAGTAGTTTCAAGTAGTGCAATTTATCCCTAATAATTCTATTCTATATTTTTGTTAGTTTTTACCGAGTTAAATGATTTTAAGTATTGCTATGTAAAAGTTATATTTTAATTTACTATTAATCATCCGGTTGAAAAGAGTTAAGTGGTTTCAATTATAGCAAATGATTAAATAATTCTTTTAATCCATAGATTGGACCCAAAAAGATAATTCCGCTCAGGGTCAGTGTAGAACTGGGAGTGGAGCCTAAGTATCTGATTCAGTTTACTGTCGTCATATCCAACACTCATGGGAGATGGAGCCTTACTGCTCAGCAAAAAAAAAAAAAGAAACACAATTGCATAAAAGTTAGTGAATGAATTTTAGAAATTGATGAATCCCGAGCAGTTGGTTAGCTTATTTCCATCCTAGATTTCTTTTGAATATTTATATTTGTTTAAGATGTTGTCACTTCCCATTATACGTTCATGATTTTGAAGTCTAAAATATGCAAGCATAGCAGATTCTTATATAAATTGGATTTTATATTAGAAACATTTATAGATTCTGAATTCTTGCTAATGAATGGAAAGTTATTTTTGAAAGTAATCATCAAATGAACAATGACTGATTGTACTCCCGGCTTTTCTCTGTATGTATTCATTTTATCGGGCGATGGTGGCTAAATTAATTTGATAGAATGTTTTTTTTGTAAGACAATGCTAAAAATTTTAACATCAACGTATCTAATAAATAATTACTATTAGACATTATTCTAGAAATCCTTATTTATGGTAAAGCTCCAATCCTAGAGCTTTGGTATTCCTCTCAGGTCCATTTCAATCCACCCTGATCAAGAGTAATGATAGCAGTTAGCTCCCAATCTATGAGACAACCTTTAATTCATTTTTAAAATATTATTATTATTATTTTCATTTATTTTTTTATCTTTTTAAAATTCTTTTTGAGTTGTTCACGTCAGTGTTAGCTGATGGTCTTTCATTGGAGTTTGAGTTACAGGAAGTCTCTTCAAGTCTTCAGGACTCTTCTCAGTATTCTGGCCGTTCTCAATAATACTATCGTTTGGATGGTCTCCACTCGTACTCCAACTGCCTAGTCCACCAGTCCCTTTAATAATCCTTTTGTTACAGTACCAAAAGCACCAATTACAATTGGTATAATTGTCACCTGCATGTTCCACAGTTTTTTCAATTCCCTAGCAAGGTCGAGGTACTTATCCTTCTTTTCTTTTTTTATAATTACTCTTTTTCACATCAGACTAAGCTGATGGTCTTTCACTGGAGTCTGAGTAACAGCAAGTTTCCTCAAGTCTCTAGTATTCTCTCTGTATTCTGGCCGATCTCTGTAAGGCAGATGTTCTCCAGTCTTCTTTTCATCTCTAAGTCCTCCTGTCCCTTTATTTGGTGACTGTACCAAGAGCACCAATTATAAGTGGTATAAATGTCACTAGTAAGGTCGAGGTATTTAACTTCTTTTCACTTTATTTTGATTTTACAATGTGGATAGCCGAGACAGCAAAACAAAAATTTTGCAAGGGGATTATTATAAGGTCTGATCTTCTGACTGAGTTTAACTGATCCGTTTGGATGTTAAAATCCCGGAGGAGTTTATGCATAGCATTCTCCAGGAGTGATGTTGGGTTGTGCATATACCATTTGTTCTCATGATCAAATTAAAATTTCTTGCACAATTCATCTTACCCACTCAGTAGTGTCTAGTCTTATACTCTTTCTGGGTTAATTTCCTGTGTTCACATATTATGTGATTGATCGTTTCGTCTCAATCACCACACAACATGCATTTGCGGTTTTGTTGCGTTTTATCTATGCTTGCTTTTATATGATTAGTACTTATACGGTTGTTTTGTGTTGCTATCAGGAGAGATTCTGTGGATGTCCTCGTGGTGTAATGGTTAAAGCAATGCACTGCGGAATCGTAGTACACGAGTTCGTACTCCAGTCGCGCTGTTACGTTCACTTTCGGGCAAATACCCTTGGGAAAGGTATGAACCCCCTTATTCTCCCTCCAGCTATGGGTAAATAGTAGGACGGACTAGGTTCTTCAGCCTTGGTGAGGCAACTAGTCTAGGAGAAGGAAAACTCTGAATTCAAACCTGTTAAACTCCGCTTAAAAATTGACCTTGTGTCATATCCTGCCCGAGCGGAGGGGTTGGTAAATAGTATCAGGAGAGATTCTGTTTCTCTCCTAAGGTTTCTCTTTTTTAGCCACGTCCATGTTTTCTCGTGTGAGATGTTGGTTTTTAGTTGTTTAAAACGTCCATATACTTGTTTTTCTTCCCATTTTCCTGGTTATTGTCGTTCCATTGGTCCTCGTGTTGTCAGTATTGTTTCTCGTGGCTGTAATCAGTCTTCCTCCACGCTTTTGTATATAATCATCGAGTCGTTGTATCGATGCGTCAAAGCTATCTTAAATGCTCTTCCTCTTTCCTCCTTCTTTTCTTGGCACATATAGTCTGTAAATCTCATCTCTTGGATGTAATACCTTATGCATGGCTATTAGTTTTCTCGTTCTATGGTCGATTTATTTAAGTTATTCTCTGGTTCACTTTAAGAATGGTCTCGAATAACTTCATTATCATCATGTCGCGCCGCCAGCGCGGATATCCCTGACCCTCTCTCGCCATTTCTCCCTATCATTCATCGCCTCCGGCAGGTCTTCAGGGTTACATCCTGTGTCCTCACATAGTTGCTGTATGTAAGTTTGTGCTGGTCGTCCTACTTTTGCACATCCATATGTGGGAGTCCACAGGAGTACATCGCTTATGAGCTCGTCCTTGCTTCTCCAGCAGTGTCCCGCGTGTCTGGTTCGTCTGACTTGAATAGTTTTCGTGATGGGGGGCAAGTGTCCGTATAGTTGGAGTCTTGTGGGGTGTTGTCGCCAGGACTTGTTTAATACTGCTCTCAACATTCTTGTGTAATTTCCGTCTAGTTTCCTCTCCAGCAGCTTCGTTAGCGTCCATGTGGTGCATCCATATAGCAGTATCGACACAACCGCTGCCTGGAAGAAACTGCGTTTCATTTTATCAGTTAGGTCCGACTTCCATATGATCGAGAGCCTATCGATAGCTGTCCATGCCTTCGTCAGTCGTGTGTCGATGTCTTTTTCGGTTGATGAGACGCTACTTCCTAGGTATTTATTCCTTTGATAAGGTTTCTGCCTTATAGTTTTGTCTCGAGTAACTTTCTGGTTCTTCTTACATATTCTTTCTTACTTTTTTCTTTTATCTCCTCTTATTTGATGGTGTCAGCTTTCAATATGCCCAAGTATTTTTAGATTTCTTTTTCTCTGAGTGTTCTAATTTTGTCTTGATTTAGTAGTTTAGTTCCGTTCGTAATGTGTCGTTTTCCGCTTTTCATTACAGGTATAGTGCTTTTTTCTATGCCAAATTTCATCCCTATGTCCGTCCTGATTGTATATTCTGCTTGCGTATATTAAATCTTCCAATTCGTTTTCCTTTTCAGCAAAGAGTTTAATGTTTACCAGGTATATAAGTTGATTTATCTTTTCCTGTGATTTAGTAAGTTTATATCCAGCTGTACACTTCCTGAGTATTAGGTTGAGTGGCATCATCGCAATTATAAATACTGATAGAAATTGTGCATCACCTTGGAATATGCCTCTTTGTATTTTTGTTTCAGGTAAGTTTTCCCTCCTGCTGTTAATGTCACTCTTCAGGTTTTCGTGGTCTTCTCGTAAAGTTTATGACTTCATCTAATATTTTGTACATTTTGAGACATTTTATTATCCAGGCTTGTGGGACCATATCATACATTTTTGCAGTCAATCCGAGCCATACCCAGATTTTTTCGTCTTGTCATGATTTCGCTGAGGATGTGCTAATCAATGTAGAGTTGTTCACCTGTGCCACTGGATCCTTTGCGACATCTTTTCAGTTCCTGAGGGAACAATCCGCAGTTTGCATTGTTTTTATAATTATTGCTGTTGTCGTTGTTGTTGTTGCTGTTGTGGTTTGAAATCTCTCTGTTGTGTGCAAATTATGTGTATCAGATAGGAATATTTGATAAATAAAATTAATGATGTTATATAACAATCCTTGAAACGAATTAAATGAGTGCAAACAAATGATTTAAATAAAATAGAATTATAAGTGATAGATAGGTTTACATGAAACCTTATAACAGTATTCAAACAAACAATTAACATCAAATTGAATCATCCGTTTTAGGTAGATTTACTTGAATCCGTTTGACTGTATAAAAACAAGTGAGCGCTAACAACGCGTTTTACTCTAAAATTACCGACAAACTATTCTTTTCTCAAATATATATATATATATATATATATATATATATATATATATATATATATATATATTGATAACAAGGTAATCCAAGTAGAAGGAGATATTTATTAAGAAACAAAATCGACACCATAGCGTGTCGGTTCTTCTGAACCATCATCAGAACTATGAGGGGTTATATAAATGATGTTAAGATGTTAACTTTACGACGGATGTGTAAAAAGTGTAAAAAAATATATAAAATCTTTGGAAAATGTGTATAATAAGAAAAAGTTGTGGAGGTGCCCGTGGTGTAATGGTTATCGTCGTAGGAAATGGATACGGCGACACGAGTTCAAATCTTGGACGAGTCTGTTTGCATTTCACATTGCACTTATACTCTTGGGAAAGGTATGAATCCAATTATTCTTCCCTCCCCCAGCTATGGTCAAATAGTAGGGCAGACTGGGTTCTTCAGCCTTGGTGGGGCAACTGGTCTAGGAGAAGGAAATTTCTGAATTCAAACCTGTTAAACTCCGCTTAAAGAATTGGCCTTATGTCATATCCTGTCCGAGCGGAGGGGTTGGTAAATATGATAACAAGAAAAAGGTGGCTATTTGTGACAAGAAAAAGTTGGCCGTTTGATCAATGAATCACCGTTTGTTGCTTTAATCTACGTCACCTGACCATTAGAAACATTGTGCAGAATCCACGTTCCGTTCGTTCACCGAGAAAGATTTCGAATCATTCCTTGTTTTCGACGAAGTTCAAATCCTATAAGTCTGTTTTTTAGTTGTGTTTTTTTTAAATGTATATGCCTCGAAAAATCCTCAAACACGAATATAAGCCTCAAGGCATAGACTTATGTAATCTAGGAAAATGTTGGGATGAACGAAGAACGCAGGACATAAAAAAAAGACTGTCGGATTACAATCCATTATTTTCTTCCATTATATATGTATATGATTTAGTTGATATACCATAAAACACCAACGGACTAAGTACAACAGTATATTTAGCGTCCGTTAAAATTGTGGTCATTTTGGTGGAAATGTTTTTTTCTACTTGTGACAAAGTTATTTTTTTCGATATTTTTTCTGTCTGTTATTTTTACTATAAAACTAAAAGACCATTCTGATATTATTGTATATCGTTTTGTGCATCCTTTGCCATCTTACAGTCAGATGTTGTTTTGCACTCAGAATTACATTTGAACTAGTTTCCGTTAGTCTTATTCTTAACAGATCTGCTGAATTAATTGGCATAATTTAAGTATTTATAAAGGAGTGTATTATTATACTTGCTTGGTTTGAATACTTACGCTTTTTATTGTAGATTTATTTGGAATAAATTGGTCATCAAAATGTTGTTACATCTGTAATCATTACGATTTTATGTTTACAGTATGCGAGAAGAACCGATTCAATAAACGTCTCTCTGTAAATTTATATTTTATTTAAGTGTTACTTGTGATTCATAGTCATCTGTATATGGTTGTGAGTTTACCAAAACTTTCCGAACGAGCAGGTGTACCACAAGGTCAGTTTTTTAAGCGGAGTGTAAAAGGTTTGAATTCAGAGTTTTATCTATCCTAGACCAGTTGCCATACTTAGACGAAAGAGCCCGATCTTCCCTTCTATTTACCCAGAGAGGAGTGGGAATAGTTGGATGCCTCCTTTCCTAAGTATATTAGAGCTATGAGAAATGCAAGCGCGCGCGCACACGCACACTCACACACGCGCGTAGGGCACCTCGGGTGGTGTAATGGTTAGCAAGGTAGACTAGCAAACCTACACGAGTGAGTTCGATTCTCATTAGGTGCCCAATTCATGCGGCCTTGTGCTACATCTAAGCAAAAAGCTTAGTAAATTACCACTCACACACGTGCATGCGCGCCGCGCGCCCGTGCAACCATCTTCGTCTGGGATTAGATTCACCGAGTCCATTTCCTACGTTGATAACCTAATATATATATATATATATATATATATAGCGTAACCCGGATTTAAGAGAGTTGTCCGGGCCAGAGAATAAGTATCTTATATCCGAGTTTTCTTATATCCGAGTTTTCTTATATCCGGTTTTTTCTTATATTCGCGATATGTCTATTTTGTTTAGGCAACACAGGCTCTAATTAGGGACCAGAGAAAATCTCTCTTATTTCCGAGTTTATCTTATATCCGGGTTACTATATATATATATATATATGAAAGAAAATTTCACTTTTTTGGTCCATTGTAGATTTATTTCAGGTCTATGATGACCCTTAGCGGATTTTAAACAAAAAAAATTATTGGATGTTTTTATATTGCTTCTGGAGGAAATAGAATTTGAAAAAGATATTTCTTAATTAAAATATTTTTTAATTAGGATATTTTTTTTTATAGTTTTAAATATCTTTTAATCAAGAAAATTTTCGGTGGAGATATTATATCTATTATTGTTAGATTCAATATCTATACATTCCTTAAAAAAACGACAAAAAAAAAAAACATTACAAGCCTTCCCCACAATTCAAAAATTGCTGAAAATTACAAATATCAACATCCGGAAAAATTAAATGGTAGTTGTCACTCATTTAAAATTACATATGAAATATGCATTCATTCTTCCGTTGAAACTATTATGCATTACAAATGTGGCACTACGTGCGGTTGAATATTCAATTAATTTATAAAAATTGAAATATATATATTTCAATTTTTATGCATTAATTAAATATTTAACGCACGTAGTGCCACATCCCTCCCCCACCTACCAAACGTTTACCTACTGGATAAACGTTGGTAAGCCAGTAAAATAAGAAAACATATATACATGGAGTTGGTTACATAATAGAGTAGAAGAATGGTATTAAATAATATAATTCGTGTTATCGGGAAATAATGATTCAATTCTATGTATAATTATGAAAACTATCGTAAAAATCTGTTATTTTTATTGGAAGAAATTAACATATCGATTGTTAAGTTAATCGTGATAAGCAAAGAATTAATATATAATAGATATTTTAATAATGTAACAAATAATTCCTAACTTATAAATAAATCAAATTTTAGTTTCTTAAATTTTTGATTACATATTGTAAAACAGTGTAGCACGTTGTATAATTCCGTCTAGTTAAAAGATTATGTTAATTAGTTGTTTTTTTTAACAATTATATATAATTTTTATTTATTATTTTATGATCTTTTACAAAAAAAGAAAGTATATTTTTCTTTATCCTTTAAATTTAAATGTATTCTTTATTAGAAAAATATATTTCAAATTATTTTATTTTATTATTTAATCCATTTTTTTAATCATAGATCAATATTTTAATATATAGAATTAAAGAATATAAACCACCTCATTAATGGAAGTTAAATATCATTATCATCATCATATCGCGCTGCCAACACGGATCTCCCTGACCCTCTCTCGCCACCCATCTCTATCATCCATTGCTCTCAGGAAGTCTTCAAGGCTATATCCTCTATCGGCACAGAGCTGTTGTACATTGGTTTTAGCTGGTCGTCCTGCCTTTGCTCGTCGATTTGAAGGGGTCCAGAGTAGTATGTCTCTTATGAGTTCGTCCTTACTTCTCTAACAGTGTCCCGCATGTCTGATTCGTCTAACTTGGATAGGTTTCGTGATGGGTGGTAGGTGGCCGTATAGCTACTGTTTTGTGGGGTGTTACCTCCAGGACTTATTCAATATTGGTCGCAGCATTCTTGTGTAACTACCCTCAAGCTTTTTCTCAATACATTCGGTTAGCGTCCATGTACTGCATCCATCCCGCAGTATCAACACGACCGCTGCTTGAAAAAAAACTGCGTTTTATTTTATCGGTCAGGTCTGACTTCTATATGACAGATTGGCTATCGTTAGCTGTCCATGCCTTTGCTAATCGGAGTTGACGTCTTTCTCGGTAAATGATACACAGATTCCTAGGTAGGTGAACTTGTCAACTAGTTTTAGAGAACTAGTATTTTGTGTTGAATTGTCGCCTCCTTGATAAAAGCAGCTGCTCGTTTCAGATAATGCAGCAGAGATTCGGTTTGGGCTGGTCATTTGCCAGAAGCTCTATGTCATCGGCGTAGTCCGCGTCTGTAATTTTTTGTGTGGGGTATCTTTTGCTCCATTCCTTTGCCAGCTTGAAACCGTTATCTTACATTGTATCAATAGACATTCTAAGCACGTATTCTAGGCAGATGATAATTAGGTATGAGACAAATGCACTTGCTACAATGTCGAAGTAGTCTGTGTCTCTATCCAGGAAGCGGGCTTTTACTTTCGTGTTTTTATATAAAATATACAGCACCATTATGACTGCGACAGTTTCTTTGGGTAGGCCGTAGGCGAGTAGTATTTGCTCAATCTTCCCTTGTGATTAGAGACAAAGGCCTTAGAGAAATCGACAAATAATATTGTTGCGTCAAGGATTTTTGCACGTATAGGCAAAATTTGTGATAGCTATAGATAAGTATGTGTGTGTACGTGTGGCATTAGGCTGTACTCTGTGTGTATGTGCACGTGTGTCACAGTGCGTGAGTCTATATCACTGCTGAGTTGGTATTCATGTTCGATTTTCAGTATCAGTGAAAAAGCGAAATTGTTTATATAGAGTATACCATTATTGTACAAAAGAGACTTTGGACCCCGTTGTGAATTCGCTGTGGTAACAAGTTGACAAATGCAAAACTCTGTTAATCATATACCAAAGGTTCATTTACTGCATGGTAGCAAGCAGTTGTCGTGAGAAAGAAAGGATGTACGGAAATAGGAGACGATCGTCAACTAGACAAAAATTTTAAAAAAATATCCCAGTAAGAAAAAGATGAGCAGACTCAGAATTCGAAGTTTTTCCTTGTTCTACCATGCTTATCCGCTGGATGAAGCGTAGCTTAAAGCCTCCTTTGGAAGGCACCCCAGAATTTGGGGCACGTGAATTTCTTCACCCTGCATCCTCTAAGCTCACTTTCTTTTGACGTCGTCACCTTCTCACGTCTTTTTTATGAACATCATTTTTTTCACACATGAAAAAACATTTTTAAATTTATATCTTTGATTCTGACACCCATGAATGGTAACTAAATACAATTGTATCAATAAACTATGCGGTAATATACTCATTCGTTTCTTTTAAACTGCCCTAGGTATAGCCCGATTAATTATATATACGGTAGTTTTTATAAATATTTTAATACACATATTAAACATTTTCGAAGACCCAGTTATATATATATATATATATATGTGTGTGTGTGTGTGTGTGTGTGACTGGAAGAAAACTCAACCATGGTTAAATTGACATTATGAATTTATTTCGACGAAGAAACAATATGTTCGGCTCAGTTGATGAGATCATCAAATATGCTTTACAATATATATATATATATATATATATATATATATATATAAGAAAAAAGTGAGAAAGCCAAGCCGAGTAAAGAAAGTGAGAAAGGCAATGAAAGCATTAAGGAACTAGAAAAATCGGTGCATCATTCTTCGGTTTACCCCAAGGCCAACAAGTGTGGTTTTGTAGTAGCCGTGGAATTTAGTAGTATTTAAGCTCGCAAACAGATTGTGGTGTATTTATTTATCTTTATTTTTTCTTATTCCCATGTGTTAGGTTCCCCAAACCCCCATAAACTTTTTAGTGTTTTCAGGAGTTGTTTTTTTTTTTTGTTTTGTTTTGTTTTTTAATTAGTATTATGCTACTACGCTCATTTTGTGGGGATTTTGTAGTGACCAAAAAACAGCCAAAAAATCTAACAAATCTAAATACGGACTTTACTCCAGCGTTGTAGAGACTTCCTTAATCCAGTACTTCTCTAACATAGATTCCTCGGCACAGCCATTCAATTATCAACAGAAATAACTTAGTGCATATGTGTGAGTTGCAAAGGCATGGACAGGTATTAGTCACTTGGAAGTCAGACTTGTCCGATAAAATAAAACGTATTTTTTCCCAAGCAACTGTCAAGTCAGTACTGCTATATAGATGCACCGCATGGAGACTGACTAAGCATATGGAGAAAAAGCATGACGGCAATTAAACGATAATGCTACGAGCTGTATTGAACAAGTCCTGGAGGCAACATCCCACAAAGCAGCAGCTGTAATGCCACTTACCATGCATCAAGGAAACCATCCAAATGAGAGGGATCAGACATGCAGAACACTGCTGGAGAAGTAAGGACGAACGCATAAAGGATGTAATTCTGCGGACCTCTTCGCACGGACGTGCAGTGGTTGGATAGCAAATAGAACCTATCCGCAACTACTATGTACTGATACAGGATGTAGCCTGGAAGATCTTCTGGAACCGATGGACGAGAGAGACGTGCTAGTTGCTCGACATGATGATGAAATGCCTGTATCCTTTAAAAATCACGAGTAAGCCAATTTCATCATATATCTATATCAACGGTATTCTACTCAGTAGAGCCACCCTCGATAGGCTTCAATCAAGTTAGTTTGAATTTACTTTTAGGTCTACATTTAAAAATTAGCTCGCCACGTCTATTGAGTTGTAGTCTAGGGACCTTAAAATTAATCATACTGATTTTCTCTTTAATACACAGGTTGGATCTGTCATTGAAGCTATTTACCGCCGAAGATTGTCTAACTATACCTGACATTATCTGGAGGGATAGTCCTCTTTCCTTTAGGTTCCAAAAATATTTAGAAAAGAACCGTTTGGTTCCTAAGGCATGGATTGGGAAAAAAATCCTGTGATTATGCTGCTGCTCTTTATAATTCCCAGCTGATATGACCCTGTTTATTTTGTCACTATCAGTAGTATATTCCATGGGGGAAATGCACGCTTGGTATTAAACGTTTTCTGAATTACATCGTCTCTCAAAGCGGTAATAGTCTTTCTTTCCACAGCTACAGGGTACTCTCTCCTTTCATTGTTCCGATTCGATTCATCTAATAGTCTCCAATAATGGTTATTTAAGATTTTATACATATTGTTACGTATGTATATATGTGTATATTTGTTTGTGTGTTGTGTGTATGCGTGTATGAATCTATATCGATAGTTCACACGCACAAACACACAACCATATATATATATATATATATATATATATGTGTGTGTGTGTGTGTGTGTGTGTATGTATGTGTGTGTGTGTGTGTCTGGTATAATGGTCATCAACATCGAAGGAATTGGACACGAGTTCAAAGTTCAAATCTTCGACGAGTCACTTTGCATATAACATCGCAATAATTTGGAGACGGTATAAATTTAAGTATTCTTCCTCGAGTTGAGAGTAAACAGTAGGGCAGACGTTGTTCTTTAACCCTAATATAGAAACCGGTCCAGGAAAAGGATGCTAAATTCGAAGCTATAAAACTTCGCTTTAAATTGACCTTTTGTTACATCCTACTCGTGGCGTTGAAGTTGGATTTATCTATCCATCTCTGTTTGTGTGTGTATGAGTCAACTATTTCTTATATGTAGATATTTTTTGTCTACAATTTCCATCATTTATGCTTAGAGCTTTGTAATATTTAATATAATTGAGTGCAAACGAGAAGTTATATATATATATATACGTATAAACATTATCGGAGAATAAATAAATATATATATATATATATATATATATATATATATATAATAGTTTATTTAATTCATTATTTACCCTTTTTTTGTGAATGATTGATCAATGAAGATGTGTTTGTAAGTATGTTAGCATGTATATACGAACAAATAGTCACAAATTTGTTTAATTGTTCCTTTATCATCCAGTGTATTTTTTCTTTATTGATCTACTTCAGCTCTCTCTCTCTCTCTCTCTCTCTCTCTCTCTCTCTCTCTCTCTCTCTCTCTGCATGTATGTATATGTATCGATGCATCTGAGTAAATTTTGTTATTTCTTTTGCTTTTTATGCTAGCCCTTTTTTTTTATTTTAATCTTTTATTGATTATGCCAGTAAATTTAATTATTATTCAACGTTCTAGGATCAGCAAATAGATTATATAAAAAATAAG
>OY757909.1:60536339-60598839 GCA_963585895.1 Sepioteuthis lessoniana | reverse complement strand
CTTATTTGCCATAACAACTAGATTTATCTATCTATCTATCTATCTATCTATCTATCTAAATAAACAATTTAATAGGACTGTGCACAAAAACATCATCTGAAGAAACAACTACTCTCAAAGATAAATATGAATGTATAATGATCCCGATTTCTAAACCTCAAGTCTTAAAATACTTTAGACTGGTTGACATGCCGTTACAATCATTCAGTCAATCAATCCAATATCTTAAAAATTATTTTGCACATTCTGACTTTTTTCAGATATATTAAGATTTCTTTTGATCTTGGCTAATTTTGAACTAACAGAAATCATATTTAAAAAGACATAAAAGAACAATGTATGAAACCTTAGGCTTTTCATAAGACACTCCGCTTGGCATCGAGCACACTTATTTTAGAAATCATTCCATTAGTCGATGCACTACCTCTAAAGAGATGGTATGAAACTTCGCTGACATATTTATTTTAATGTCGTCCGTGTTACCAAATTCTATCATTAAGTTGGATTTTCAGTTTAGCAAACAAAAAAAAAGTTAAACAGAGAAAGATCGCGATAGAATGACGGACTGAAATTTTTTAACAAACTTCGCGTTTCGGCAAAAACAGATAATAAAATTCTATCGATACTCGGCATTCACTTTTTCAGCCATTATTATGTTATATACGTAGCTCGGCTGTGCATAGGTCTTCATTTAAATAATAAAGTAAGACATAAAAAAAACATGTTGATCCTGATTCTTTTAATCATATATGATATGTAAGCAAAGTTTAGTTAAGTTTATATTAATACCCTATTGAATACTTTCCTTTATTGCAAATTTTACTTAAGTATTTTTAGCCAAAGTCAAGAGGGATAAGTTTATATTTTTGGTCAAGTTTTGATGAAATCGAGCAAAATCTGTCGATATTTCAAGTAGACACACAAGCGTTGTTTTTTTAGGTCGGCAATAGCCAAAAAAACTTTTTTCAATGATTAGAGTTTCTAAAGAAGAAGAAGGTTCTGTCACATTACCTTATCTTTTCTTTAATGCCTTTTTAAAAAAATGAAACTTTAAAAATATGTATTTCCCTTATACATCTATCAATATCTTTTCAATAATATGATACGTTGCCTTTTTTATTTCTTGGCAAACTTCAACAGATTATAGAGACACATTAACTCGGTTGAACAGAACATGATTTCAGCAACGGATCTTTATTTTTCCGTGTAGCAATAGATTTTTCCACTGCGATTAACAAGAGTGTAAACTATTTTTAGTGGAAGTGAATTCGAATAAAACTGAAAGACAATCGATGAATTCACTTATATATTGGTGTTTGTATACTCGAGTAATATGAACATATATATACATCTGTGAGAAAATAAAACTTAATCACTCTTACTTATTACCTCTCTCTCTCTCTCTCTCTCTCTCTCTCTCTCTCTGCCAATCTATCTATCTATCTATCTATCTTTGAACATTAATGTGTTTGTTTGTATGTTTGTAAGAGCATTGTAGTTGTACGTGTGTGTACGGGATGGATGTATATATACATATAAGCATGACGATCGTAATCGTATAGCAAATAAATGCATGGGAAAAATATCTCCCTCACTCTCACTCTCTTACTTCACACACATTGCAAACACATACACACATTATATATATATATATATATATATATATATGTGTGTGTGTGTGTGTGTGTGTGTGTGTCTTTGTATATCTCTCTTCGTCTGTGTATATATATATATATATATATTGAGAGAGACATATACGTATGAACCCTATATTATGTACAAATGCACAAGGAAAATCATGATAGATCTATCTATATCTACATATGTATATATAAACATATTAAACAGACATACAAAACATATATGTGTGTGCGTGTGCGTTTGCATGTGTTTGTTTGTTTGTTTGTTTGTGTGTATGTGTTCATGACGCTCGAATATGGTGCAGAAATTTTATAAGAAAATAAAAACGCTTTCTCTCTTTTCACACACATACGCAAACTCTCGCATATATCAAAGCCTGACACACATCCTTGTATATCTTCTAATTGTATGAAAAAAAAAATCTGCCATCTCTTTCTCTTCTTTTTCCCCACTCCTTCTCCCTCCTCCCTCTCTCTCTCTCACCCTTTTCTCTATTTTCCTGTTTCTTTGTCTATCTCCCATTCTCTATAACCCACTCTCTCTACATATACAGATGCGTGACCCCTACATAAAGAAGAAAAATATGAGAAAATAAAACCTGATACCTCCATTTATCAAAGTATATATATATATATATATATGTATATATTACAGACAGCAATAATATATATATATATATATATATGTATATATATTCATATATATATATATATATATATGCATTAGTCGACTAGTCGACTAAGCCAAAGTATAAGGGCGGCCAAGCAAGCCCAAATATCGTGTTACAGGTTTGAAAAAGTTATGTCATTCGAGCCAGTATCTCTTCCTCATTACAAACCAGACAATCTACATAACGGACCTATTTCTCGTGATTAATAGCCAGACTGACTCATGTGGTTTCACATGAAGGCAATGTTACCTCGTCTTTCCCTCCTCCTCCTCCTCCTCCTCCTCCTCGATCCTCTACAATCGCTATGATGAAGGCCGGACGAGAACGCCCAGGAGCTCAGATTCCGCTACCACCGTTTGCTACAATGTCCGGAGAAATCTGTCAGAAAGTTGAAATAAATTGAGACAGAGAAGAACGAATGAGAAAAAAAATCTAAGAAAACGACGAGGCAATAAAATAGGAAATGAAGGCATAGAGACGATATATATTGACTTCTTTTACTAAAGTTAATATATTCGTAAAACTTAACGTCGCTTGACATAAAGAGAAATGTACGCAGTCCTGAAAGGCGGCATTGCCATTACTTAACCAGTGATTAAAACTGTTGTCCGTATATTTCTGTGTGGAGTAAAATCGTTGCATTCTTTGGTCTCCTTGTAGTCGCCGATGATTGGGTCAAATCATTCAGAAAAACAAACTTACTTGTTGGCATTGAATTGTATGAAAGTCTACACAGAGGGCAATTTAAAAACTATATCGGTTGGAACGAATGAAGAGTCATCACCATGAACATTCATCTCGGCTACTCTAGTTCAAATCCTTAACGAAGCGGTTTATATTTAATTTCATGCCATTTCTTTTAATGTTTGGTTTGGTTTGGTTTCTTTGTTTAATGGCATATCAACCTCTGCAGGTTATTTAATGCCAAAGCCATTCTCCTAGAAGAACAGTAGTGATGCTATTTAACCCATAGCTCGGAGGATTAGGGAGTTCATAGTTTTCCCATGGGTATTTCTCGAAAGTGAACGTAATAGCACGACTGGAGTACAAACTCGCTTATTACGATTCCACAGTCCATCGCTTTAACCATTACACCACGAGGACACCCCGCTAATTCTTTTTGGAAATATATCAATCCTACTAGTCACACTCTAGAAAGAGGAAAATCGTAAGGCATACTTTGCTCTTCAACTGAGCTATGGAAGTCAGTTTAGAATAAGGAAAATTCTGAATTCAAAGTATTGATAGACCTGGAGAGGTAAATGCTTCACTAGTCTATTCCTGACCGAAGCGTGGTACTTTAGTTACACCGCTACAAACAAAAAGATGAAATTCTAGAATATTTCAAAATAATGTATTATAATAATGCTCATGCGCATCTTATGTAGCTTTTTCTTAATTTTCATACATAAAGTAAATTAATTTAGAAGAGAAATACATATTCCGTATTCCGACAATCAAACTTTTAAAGAAAAGACTGCGTTTAATAACTCCCAGCTTTTAGTAACATAATCGAAAATCTGACATGATAGTCTTCTGACAGAACAAACATTCTGGTTTCTGTCATTCATTTTTCTCGAAATTTACCTTGTGGTGTGTCTTATTCTCTTGGTAATTATATACATTGCCTGGAACGCTATAACAAAATCTATGCGTCAAATAGATCTTGATAAAAATATTCGTAGTCGATGGGATTGTGTGCAAAAAAAAAAAACTTTCTTGAAACAATTTGACAGAAAAAGGTAAAACTAAGCGTACACTGAATATAATTCCTTGAGGTTTCATCATCATCATCATGTCGTGACCCCAGCACGGATATCCCAGACCATCTCTCGCCACTTCTCCCTATCATTCATCGCCTCCGGCTCGTCTTCTGGGTTACATCCTGTGTCCTCACATAGCTGCTGTATGTAAGTTCGGGCCGGTCGTCCTGCTTTTGCTTGGCCATATGTGGGGGTCCATAGGAGTACATCACTTACGAGCTCGTCCTTGCTTCTCCAGCAGTGTCCGGCGTGTCTGGCTCGTCTAACCTGTATAGTTTTCGTGATGGGAGGCAAGTGGCCGGAAGGTTGGTGTCTCGTGGGGTGTTGTCGCCAGGACTTGTTCAATATTGCTCGCAACATTCTTGTTAAGTTGCCGTCAAGTTTCTTCTTTAGTTAGCGTCCATGTAGTGCATCCATATAGCAGTATCGATACAACCGCTGCCAGGAAGAAACTGCGATTCATTTTATCGGTCAGGTCTGATTTCCAATGATCGAGAGTCTATCTATAGCCGTCCATGCTTTCGTCAGTCGTGTGTCGATGTCGTTTTCGGTTGATGAGACGCTACTTCCTAGGTAGGTGAATTTGTCCACTAGCCTCAGAGAGGCTCCGTCTAGTGTGGTAATGTTGCCCGTTTGGTTGTAACACATATATTCAGTCTTGTGCGCATTGACATGGAAACCAATGCCTGCTGCGGCTCGTTCCAAACTATGCAGTAGAGTCTCTGCTTGATTAGGCGTATTCGCCAGTAACTCCAAGTCATCAGCGTAGTCGGCGTCTGTGATTGTTTTTGCGGGGTACCTTTTACTTCTTTTCTTAGTCAGCCCGAAGCCATTTTCTCTGATTTTGTCGATCGAAGCTCTCAGCACGTAATCTTGACAGATGTTAAAGAGGTATGGAGCAAGCGTGTCTCCTTGTAGTACTCCTGCAACAATGTCGAAGTATTCCGTGTCTCCATCTGGTGAACGTACTTTCACTTTTGTGTTTCTGTAGAGGATCATTATTGCTGCTACGGTTTCTTTTGGTAGGCCGTATGCTAGTAGGATTAGTTCCATTTTCCCTCTGTGGATGGAATCGAAGGCCTTGGTAAAGTCGACAAATAGTAATGTCGCCTGAAGGTTTTTTGCCCGAACACCTTCAAGGATTCTACGGATGGTCAATATTTGTGAGGTTGTGGATCTATTTCTCCGGAAGCCATTTTGGTTTTTCCTTAGGATGTTGTCTATTTTGGGTTCTATGCGGTTTCGAAGTAGGGCATTGTAGATTTTGGCTGCTATGGATGTAAGTGTTATCCCTCGGTAGTTCTTGGCTAATCCGAGGTCCCCTATTTTAGGGAAAGGAAGGATGCATCCCTTCATCCATCTTTCTATCCTATTTTGACTATAGACTGCTTTGCATTGCCGGAGCAGTACATCGTCGAATTGTCAAGTCTTCCACACTTCTGGGGGGATCTCGTCCATCCCTGCAGCTTTCCAAGTTTTAATTTTTTTAAGAACCTAGTCGAGTTCTTCTTTGGTGAAAGGACCTAGTTTAATGTCTAATTGCTTACTGATAATTCTGGTGATCGGTTCATCCGTTATTTTCGACGGGCTTCCTAGTAGATTTTTGAAATGCTGTTCCCACAGTTTTACTCTTTCTTGTTGGCTTACAGCTTTCAATTTTGCTTTGGCTGTGCTCTTCCTTCTACTTACTTCGTTTATTGTTTGCCAGGCTATCCTGGATTGTCTATCTTCCACCGAGTCTCTAATCTTATCTATCTGATTTTGTATATATTCTGCCTGTTCTTTTAGATATATATTCCTGCTAATTGATATTGTGCCTTTTCTAGTTTTCGGGCATTTGTGTTTGTTGGGTTCTTCCGATAGATTTTGGAGGCAGCTTTCACGAGTGCATGTTTTTCTCTAACCGCTGACGTTTCCCAAGGGACAATATATTTAGTTCTAGGTTTTGTTGGGATACAATTTGATGCCGCCTCAAGGTGTGTTTCAACAAAATTTTCTTATTCGTCATTTGGGGTAACTTTTTCTGTCTTCTCTTGTAGTGTTTCGAATCTGTTTCTTAATTCTAATGCATATTTGTCTCTAATATCTCTGTTGTTAAGTAGGGCCCAGTCAAGGTGCTTAGTTGTCGCTGTTCGTGTGGCGTTTTTTCGTAGGCTTAGTCGTATTTTGGCCGTAACTATTCGATGATCGGTGGACACACCCTCGAAAGATGAATATGCCTCGCAATTCATCGCACTATTTTTCCATTTCCTGTTTATAAAGACGTAGTCTATCTGTGCTTTACTCTTGTTCGCCTATGTGTAGGTCCATAATTTTCCCTCGTTTTTTTGAAAGTTTGTATTGAGGCATGTTAATCTATTTTCTATCATGAAATCAATTAGATGTTGTCAATTCCTGTTTGACGTGTTGTGTAGGCTGTATTTGTTGTTTCTGTTTTTCCCGATTTGTGCATTCATATCTCCGCCAATGACTAGCAGGTTGTGTTTCGCAATGCTACGTACTAGGGAGGATAGCTCCTCGTAGAAGATGACTAGTTCGGTTTCTTCGCTAACATTGGTAGGGCTGTAGCAGATGATCGTTTCTTTGGAGTTGCCATTAAACGTTGCGGCCATCATCCAAGGTTGTATTCTCTCAATGCTATTAAGAGTTTTTAGCGCTCTTGGTCTTATTAGCATTCCCACCCCTCCTACCGATGCATTGATAGAGTTTTTCCATGCCGATACAGTCACCAGCATCCATCCATTGCCAGTTTCGTGATATTTGATATCTTCGGTGTGAGTGTATCGGTGTGAGTGTATACAAATTATGTCTATCTTATGTTGTACGGCTGATGCAGTTAGCTCTGGTAGTTGACCTATTCTATTTAGGGTTCTAACGTTAAATGTCGCTCTCTGTATTGTTTGTTTGCATTTTAGTAGTTTTTGTTTGAGCTTTGTAGCTGATTTTTCGAACACTGAGTCCAGGACTCCAACCTCAGCAGGACGCGCCCCATTTTTACCCGCGCGAAGAGCGATGCGGTTTATGTATGGGGTTTGAGTATGAGTCATGGTTATCTTTCGATGGCTGTTTTTTTATTCTCATCTATAGAAGCCACTCTTATAGATGAGCAGCAGTAGTTCCCCGATCGAACTGACAATCCTGAACGTTAAGCCGTAAGACTCACACGTTCAGGAAATGTTAGGCATTGCACATTCGAATACCTTCACGTACATCATGCTGCTTCCCATGTGTACGTGAAAAAAAAGCAGATCATTATAGAACAGCTACAATGCTAAAAATCTCACTGTATTCCTGGGTAGGGCATTAAACCCCATCCAGTTTTTTTGTTACTTAATTGTATATCAACCTTCTCGTGTTATTTAATGCCAAATCCAGAAGGACAGTTGTGGTACTATTAAACCCATCGATTGGAGGATAAGAGGGTTCATACCTTTCCCAATGGTATTTGTCCGAAAGTGAACGTAACAGTGCGACTGAAGTTCGAACTCACGTACTACGATTCTGCAGTCCTGGGCTTTAACTATTACTCTCCGGGGACACCCAAAATCTGTATCTACTAGTAAAGTTCTAGACATAGAATTTGCAAAATATGAAATCACAATTTCATTAACACCATTCTGAGGTCCACTCTGGTCCGGAATGGTGGTACCTCTTTAGTTACTTTCTTCCTTAGTTTGATAGCAAATCACCTTTCATTGGTTATTATTTGATGCCAAAGCCATCCTACCAGAAGAACAATATTGGTACTATATACTCGATATCTGCGGGGATAATGGGTTTTATACCTTCCCCGAGGCTGGTGGTCCAAAAATGAGTGGAATACCATGACTGGAGTTCGAACTCTTCAACTTAGAGGTCACAATCCTGCACTTTAACTATAACGCCACAGGTACTCACTTTACCTGTGAAGAGATGAAATCATGTGTAAATGGTAATGATAGTTATTTAATTGGATATTTGGTAGCTGAGAGATCTGAAACTTAGTCTAACGTAAAGATGAACGGGTTTCGATCCCGGCTTCGAGCGTCCTGCGTGTCTCGCCAAACTGAAGAGTTCTGATAGAACGAAACAGTCTGTCTGTGGATGACTATATATATTGTCATCCACAGACTGACTGTTTCGTTCTCTCAGAACTCTTCTGGGTGAGTAAACACGCAGGACGCTTGAAGCCGGGAACGAAACCCGTCCAACTTTACGTTAAACTTAGTATCAGACCGCTCGGCCAACAGGTGTACCACGTTGGCTAAGGGAATTATAAGGTATTATGTAGCAACAACAGCAGCAGCGTCCGTTTGTTTACATTTTTATACCCTATCGGCTACCAGAGTGCTCAATTCTTTCGAACAGCTTTGCATTATGCGAGCGGCAGCCGAAAATTCCTTCGCAAGAGTGCTCAATCCCCATGGGGGAGCGTATATATTGCGTGTGCATGTTTGAGACAGACAGACAGAGACAGAAAGAAAGAAAGAAAGAAAGAGAGACAGATAGAGCGAGAGCCGGTTGAACTTTTATTTGCTGAACAAATTGCTCTCTAGGAATGAGCCTTGCAAAAATGTTTGTTCTGTGGGAAGGCTATCATTACACCCAGCTTTCTGTAATATAATTGAAATTATATTTCAAAACGGTTGTAAATTGTGGTTTTTCCTGAACCCCAAGTGATTGCATAACTTTTCATCTCTCCTGGGAGCCCAGTCGCCTGCCGTTGTAGCATACACCAACAGAATCTCTGCTGATGATTAAGACCCACTGCAAAAGTATCCTGGATATGACATTAAACCATCTGATGGCGAGGTTTGGAGATTTGGGGAATGTGGAGTACATCTTCATTTTCATTGCGACTAGGTCCATTATAACATAAAGGTGTCATAGCATAGCATATTCTCCTAAATATTGGTCAAAATGTGTGCAAACAAATAACTAATGTTAAACTGTGACTGCTATTAAGCAATCCTTAAAATATTTTAAATTTATGCAAAAATGAGCTCGGGCTCGTTTAAGAATGTTATCTACAAAATGAATTTACAAATCATATATATTAATATATATGTATAAACAGGATCTGGCATTAAGTAGCCTACAATGGTTGATATGCCATATAACCCAAGTAAACCAATATTCTCTTCAGACTTCTAAATATTCTCACAGTCTTTGACTGTTCTTAATTCTGTCTCGGATTCCTAGTTTACTCAATCTCTTCTGGGTTATCCAGTATTCCTGTCAACATCATGTTTTATTATTATTATTATTATTATTATTATTATTATTATTATTATGATTATTATTACTATAATTATTATACTCCTTTGAGAGCTTTTCAAACCAGTGTTAACTGAGAGTCTTTCACTGGATTTTGAATGAGAACAAGTCTCCAGAATTCTTCTCAGTATGCAGGTCAATCTTAACAATGCTATAATCTTGATGGTCTCAACTAGTACTCTGATTCCTGAGCTTTCTCGTTCCTTTACCAAACCTTTGGGAATTGTCCATTATCTTTATTATTCCTCTGTGGTCAACTGGGATGGCAAAATCCAATATGAAGCAGATTCTCTTTTTTAACACTTGTACCCGGTTATGGCTAACGGAATCTGGACAGGCGACCCCCGTGGATTCAGTAAAGGATGCATTTCGAAGTTCCGTGAAGATTTCCGAGTTCGACAAACACCTGAAGAAGGCCGGAGGACATATCGGCCGAAACGTTGTGGATATAACAATAAAGATGAAGACAAGAGTCCTAAAACCCTTAATGATAAAAATCAATAAGCTTCGTCTCAGAAATTTAGACAACTATTCTCTTTTTTGTTGACTATTACTATTTCTTGTCGTCTCACCGAGATTATGTGATCTGTTTGTGTCTCGAGATCCCATATAATATTCTGCGTCTTCTTGTCCAGAATAGATTCTGGGTTTTGTACTTGTTCGCATGGTAAAGTTTCTTTTTCTTGCATGATTCCCAATTGATTCCCTTCCCCACCCAGTCATATCTTGGCTTCTACTCTTTTTGCGTTAGTTTGCTGTATTCGAATATTATGTGATTAATCGTTTCGCCTCTCTCACCACATTAGCTAAATTTGCTATTTTGTTGCGTCATAGCTCCTATAATTATTATCATTATTATTACGCCTTGCGATCTGTTAACAATCGTGTCTGCTGAGAGCCTCTCACTGTGGTCTGAGTGACAACAAATCTCTTGAAGTCTCTAAGGCTCTTCTCTGTATTCTGACTGACCTCAACAATGCTGTTGTTTGGATTTTCACTACCTGTGCTATAATTTTGAACTTTTCCAGCCTCTTAACCTAGTCTTTGGGGATCGTTCTGAGTGCATCAATGACAAATGGCATCACACTTACATTCATTCTCACTAGCTTCTTTTTTCATTTGTCTGGTAATATTCAAATACTTGTCTCTCTTTTTGTTTTCTTTTATTTTCACTCTGGTCCACCAAGACGGTAAAGTCCACTCTTCGACGGATTCTCTTTTTATAACTATCATATTAATATTTTACTCCTTGATTGGTTTTCACATCAGTATTATTTAGCTGATGGTCTTTCACTGGAGTTTGAGTGACAGCAAGTCTCCTCAAGTCTCCAGGATTCATTTCATTATTCTGGCTGATTTCAACAATGCCGTAGTTGGTACAGTCTCCACCCGTCCTGTTATTCCTAAGTCTTTGTACCAATCCTTTGATAACTGTACCAAGAGTATCAATTACAATTGGTGTAACGGTCACTTCCATGTTCCACAGTTTTATCAATCCTCTAGAAAGGTCGAGGTACTTATCCCCATTTTCGATTTCTTTCAATTATACTCAGTGGTCTGCCATGACAGAGAAGTCCATAATTCTGCAAGTTCTCTCTTTATTATTATTATTAGTACATACTCCTTTAGAGTTTTTCACATCAGTGTTAGTTGATGGTTTTTCACTTGAGTTTGAGTGACAGCAAGTCTCCTCAAGTCTCCAGGACTCGTCTCAGTATTCTGGCCGTCCTCAGCAATGCTGTTGTTTGGATAGTCTCCACCCGTCTGCCAATTTCCAAGTCCGCCAGGCCCTTTAATAATCCTTTATTTACAGTTTCTAACGCACCAATCACAATTGGCACAATGGTTACTTTCATGTTTCACAGCTTTTTTATTTCTCTAGCAAGGTCGAGGTACTCATCCTTTTTTTCACTTTCCTTCAGATTTATTCAGTGGTCCGCCGGGACAGCAAAGTCGACAATTTTGCAGATTCTCGTTTTTTTTGTTTATGATGAGGGCTGGTCTTCTGGCCGGGATTAAGTGATCCGTTTGTATATTAAAGTCCCATTGGAGTTTATGCGAGTCATTTTCTAGGACAGGTTCTCGGTTGTGCATATACCATTTGTTGGTATGGTCGAATTGAAATTTTCTTCACATTTCCCAGTGGATCACCTTGCCGACCCAATCGTGTCTCGCCTTGTACTCCTTCTGTGCTAATTTGCTGCATTTGCGTAATACTTGATTGATCGTTTTGTCTCTGTCACCGCATAGCCTACATTTACTGTTTTGTTGCGTCTTATCTATTTTCGCTTTGATATGATTGGTTCTTATAGCATTGCCCTGTGCTGCTATTAAGAGGGATTCCGTTATTATTATTATTATTATTATTATTATTATTATTATTATTATTATTCACTCATTAGAGCTTTTCACGTCAGTGTTAGTCGATGGTTTTTTCACTGGAGATGAGTGACAGCAAGTCTCCTCAAGTTTCCAAGACTCTTCTCAATTATTATTATCTACTCCTTGAGATTTTTTCACATCAGTTTTAGCAGATGGTTTTTCACTGCAGTTTGAGTGACAGCAAGTCTCCTCAGGTTTCCAGTACTCTTTTCAGTATTCTGGCCGTTCTGAATAATGCAATAGTTTAGATGGTCTCCACTCGGCAGCCAACTTCCATGTCCTCCAGTCCCTTTGATAATTCTTTAGTTACTGTTCCAAAAGCATCAATCACGATTGGTATAATTGTTACCTTCATGTTCCATACTTAAAATCCCTAGCAAGATCGAGGTACTTATCCTTCTTTTCACATTCTTTCAGCTTCATTCAGTGGTCAGCCGAGACAGTGTGCAAGTTCTTTTTTTTTTCTTGATTATTATTAGGTCTGCTCTTCTGGCTGAGATTAGGGGATCCGTTTGTATGTCAAAGTCCTATAGGAGTTCATGTGTGTCATTATGTAGGACTGACTATTATTATTATAATCATTACATAGAATATGTGCTTCTTATGTAAAAGTATTCAATCAAAACAAAAATAAGATGGTTTTCAATTAAGTAAATGAATTAAACTCGTGTGATTTTACACTCTAAATGATTAAACTAAATAGATTAATTTAATTTCTTATAAACTTAGGAGTGCATTTAACCCATCGAGAAAACTGACATTTAATAAGATTATTATTCTTTCTAAAATTGTTATGGCGAATTTAGGAAACAGTTATAGCTAATGTCTTTCCTGTGTCAGCAATTGAATATATCCTGATTACAAAACCTTGTGCAAATTAGAAAATCAAAGGTCTATGTGCAGACAATCTTTATATACATATACCGTACAAATACTCGGCGAGAGATCTGCATTGCAGATAGTGTTACGTGTTTCGTCCAGGATATGTTATACAGCGGCATAATGAAGACGCAACAACGTATTTCATTTTAAAACATGACTCGCTCAAATTTATTTCTCGACGTAAGTGTGAGAGGGGGACAAATGGAGACGACGGTCCACAGCTATAATAAAGCTTTCTTATTTACCACAGAGTGCCTCCCTCAGATAGGGGCTGTACGCCTTTTCTTCTTTGACGAGGAATTCTCAAACGTTCTTCGCTAGGGACCACTTGGACTCCTGCAGCCACTCTGGGACTCCAAGACTCAAGACTGCAGACTAATGACTGACGACTGAAAACTGATACTACTGTGGGCTGTCACATCCATCTCCTGGGTAATGCCTAGCCGCCGCTCCCCGTGACTGACTGAATCTCTTCTGACTACAAGACTGAGACTCACCGTTACACGGTGGGAACTTGTGTATATATGATTTCATAACGCCTTCTCATTTCTTGTTTCACCCACGTGAGCTGCTTACAACTATTCTTTGCAGATTTCTTGTTTACACGGATGCGTTCTGAAATAACTTTGCTTACACTGGTGGAACATCAGGGTAAGTCAACGATCAATATGCAACAGAGATAATGATAGCATTTCTCCTGACTTTCAAAGCATTCAAGCATCCCAAATGTGGAACATTCGTTTCGCGTAATCGTTCTGACTATTTATCTGCTGATATGCGTGATGTGGCTTAAAGAGTTGACACTGAAACAGTATTTACCACATCAGAAATGAATAATACATGAAGCGTTAATTTTCTTTAAAACTGTTCCCTAAGGAGTCAACAATTATTCCAATGAGTTTTTCAAAGTATATCTGATGTTCTGATTCTAATATCTAAAATTATATATAATGATGTTCCGATTCTAATATCAAAAATTATATAATTCTAAAATTATCTTCTACGTCACCAACTCTTGCCTTAAAGAGAATTTCAAGAAAAGAAAAAAGCTATATCAATAATGAGAGAGGGGTTCGGTTGAGTGTTATGAAATTACAACTTACCATGTTTCGTCACATAAACTGCTGACCCTAAAATGTTGATATTGCGGAGATAAAAGCGCAGAAAATTGGCACTGTTTTGTCGATATATTTCGATTCGTATCTAGATTCCTCAACATTATTCGCTTATATAGATTGTTCAGTTGTGCATAAGTTTTCTTTTAATTTTAGATTAAAAATAATCAAAGATTCATTCTCGATATTCTTTTTTTATGTTAATATGTTAGTGTCGTAAAAAAAATGGCTGATAATTCTATGATGATCCAATACAAGTTTTGGTTACTGATAAAGGTTATGAAAGCAATCACCATTTTAGAAATTGTTTTTCCATTTTTTTTTTTCAATGATTTTTCTTTTTCATTCATGCCTGATGACATTTTCTGAGTCCCCGCAATCATGGTCTTTCCGCCTTTTTGAATTAGTGATCATACACGAATAAATACATAGGTAAATAAGCCTCAAAAGATTAAAACTGGTTGACCAAATGATAGTTTCAATACCCATATTAGAGAATTTAAGAGACGAGAGTACATGAAGGTAAAAGGGAGGACAAAAAAAAACAAAAAACAAAACAAACAAAACATCACACTTTCCAATCAATCTACTTTCTGTCAGCGAGTCACGAATCCACTCCATTCGACGCCGGTAGAACCATGACAGCCGCTTCGATGTCGGCCCTGCACAGTGAAAGGACCATGTCACACGCAACTTATAACAACTCCTTGTTTCCTAAATAGGAAAATATTGGCTGGGCGTGCATTCATCCTTTATTTGCTCAATAGATATCTGCTTATCTATTATTATACTCTTCGCACAAACACGCGAACACACGCCAAATAGATAGATGTTGAAAAATCATCAACATTAAAATCACACACACATACACACACACGCGCGTGTGCGCGTGTGTGTATACTTATATTAAGAATATATATTGCAATATTTATGAATAAATAGTGCTCAATATCGCTGATAGAGAATATTTATTTAAGTTGGTCTGATGAAGGCACTAACGAAAAACTGCCAGTTACCAATTATCGTTAACTTTATGTGTGGGTTAATGTAATTAATAATGGTGTAAGTGTTATCGACGAAGAAAATTGACACGGTCACATGACTTCAAATCCTAGACAAGGCTAATTGCATTTCACATAGCACTCTTGGGAAAGGTATGAATGCCTTTATTCTTGGAAGTGTCCTCGTGGTGTAATGTTTAAAGCGATGGACTGCGAAATCGTAATAAGTATGTTCGAACTCAAGTCACGCTATTATGTTCCCTTTCGGACAAATACTCTTGGGAAAGATATGAACCGCCTTATTCTCCCAGCTTTGGGTTAAATAATACCACTGCTGTTCTTCTGGATGGGTGGCTTTTGCATTAAATAACCACAAATGTTGATATGCCATTAAACAAAGAAGCCAAATCAAACCAAAGCAATTATTCTTACTTATGGGTAAATAGTAGGGCAGACTGGATTTTTAGGCTTGGTTAGGCAACCGGTCTCGGAAAAGGAGAACTCTAAAACGAAACTTGTTATACTCTGCTTTAAAAATGACTTAGTGTCACACTCTGCTCGAGTGGAGGGGTTGATAAATATAAATATTCATAAGTATATATAAGTTCAATATATTTTGTTTTTCCCAGAGGAAATATTACGAATGACACACTTTTTATTTCGACTTTTCATTATTAGACTTTTTAAGTGTGTTTTTATATTCGTAAGTGCAGGTATTCTGTGTGTGAGCATATGTCACCCTAACCCAACATCTACGCAACATCTGCGCTACTATATAATCGTAGCTGACTGAAGAGTAGATCGGTACATATATTCCAAGGCAAATTAGCGCGAAGTGACACGCAAAAACGCATGTCCAGGATTTTTCCTTGGATCTCTTTCCTACCACGATAACGATTACACGAAGAACGCCTTATATATATATATATATATATAGTGCATTTATATAATCCAGTCGAGGAAGCAAACCACTCTTAGAAGATTAGTGCAAAGCGGTATCACTCCAATGTTTTTTCAAATACTTTGTTTAGGGCATGAAATGAAATCGGACGGTATGGGAAAGTTGATAGCATTTTTGAAAACCAGATTGACATGGTTATCTAATTTTAAACTGAGAAGGTCCTGATTTCCATATCTATTACAAGACTTGTAGATTTTCATTTTTAATAATACTTTCAATGCAATCATTTTGTCTGCCTATGGACTGTTCTATTATCCGTATTTTAGAGACAATCAAAAACTTAAAACACTTCCGATAGAGAGATGACGTAATATAGGTGCGCTTAATCGTGGTTTGAGGATTATTATTGTAGAAAATCAACTTTGTGAAACAATTCAAAATACTAGTCTTCTGGTGAAATAACTTAATTTGATTTACCGATTATAATCCTCTCATATATATATATATATATATTATATATATATATATATATATATATATATATAACAGTGTTGCTGGTCACTAAATTACTTGTGTCGAACCAAGTGCAATATAATATGAAGAGTGCTCAATATCTAGGATAGAGCTATTATATAACAATATATATATATATATATATATATATATATATATATATATATATATATATATAACAGTGTTGCTTGTCACTAAATTACTTGTGTCGAACCAAGTGCAATATAATATGTGGAGTGCTCAATATCTAGGATAGAGCTATTATATAACAATAATATATATATATATATATATATATATATATATATATATATATATATATATATATATATATATATATCCCTAATTGTACCCATTGTGATTCTGGTCTACCATACTATAACCATTTAAATACACTTACAAATCATATCTTTATTCATTCCTCTCGACATGCAATGATGAAGTTTTGTTCCTATAGTCACCTACACATATAGAAATAAAATAATGAAGCAAAAATAAGATACACCGACGAATATATATCCGCTTAAAACAACCCGCTGCGTTTGTACCTTCACATACACTATATGCCACCCGTACATACACATAATAATACGCAACCATAACCCACACAAACACACTCACACACTTTCAATAACACGTAAAGATTTCTAAAAAATCCCAACTGTTTTGACTGGGTTTTTCGATTTCCGATTCATTTCATTTTGTTAACTGCCTGATGATTGTTGTTTTGCAAAAAACTCCATGAAACCCAGGATTTGCAGTCTAAATTTCATAAATTATATATATATATATATATATATATATATATATATAATAGACTTGCCTCTTTTTTCTGCTTTTTTAGTGTAAAACCATTTTCTTTCATAAGCAAGAAGCAGAGGATAGCCCGTGTAAGCTATTACGGACGCAGATTATGGAGATGACATTGCGCTTATGACAAATACACCAAGCCAAACCAAGCCAAACCCCCGCAGCATAATCTAGGGCAGACAGCTGATGAGATTGATTTGCATGTGAATGCAAACAAAATGTCGACAAAGTGTAATCTGGTACGAGGTAATCTTAAATGGTGGTTATGTTTGTTTTTTCACAGTGTCGTATTTTGGACTGATTTTTCACTTTCTAAAATCAGGGCTGCCTTGTCAAAAAGAAACCAAAAATAAAATAGAATAAACAGAGCTTCGGGGAAGCTGCTTCACCGACTCGCTTACTTCTGTGCTTGCCTTCTCAGATTACTGAACCTTACGACTAACTTACTAATATGCGAGACGAAATTAGTGAACTTATGTATATATTCAATACAGGAAGGGTTAAATTCAAAGAAATGACAACCCTCTACCAATTTAAATATTTAGGACAGATGAATTCCAAATCTGAATTTCTCATTCAAAATTTAGGTAAAAAGTTTCTTTGAACGCATGATAGAGAACCTTAATGCGTCATCACTTTATTTTCAAAAATTCCTTTATCATCAAAATAACTTAGTTTCAACGACAACTTGCCTTCTCATAAAAAAGAAACATAATTTTTTATGAATTCCTTTCTCATCAAAATAACCAAACTTTTACGATAGAAATCCTTTTCATAAAAAAAAACACAATTTTTGATCAACACTAACCTTCGAAAACCCATGACGCCATTACACATTCGAAATATTTTTCTCTGTTCCTCTAAAATCCAAATCGATTTCTTCTCCCATTGGTTAATAAGACCTCTCTCTTCTCTGAATCCAACATGACTACACACGAAAATAAATGTAACATCGGTAAATAAAACTGATTTTTTTTATTGTGGTTAACATTTCTATTGTTATTTCGAGTAATGCTGGTACGGTGATAAAAACGGAAAAAATAGGGTAACAACAATCCGACTAATAAAAGAAAATACAACAAAGAAAATATTAATTGGAAGCAAAATAACTGTATGGGTATTTCAAGTGACTATAACTGTATTGGTATTTCAAGTGACTAAAACCATATGGATATTTAAGTGACTAAAACTTTATGGGTATTTATATGACTATAACTCTATGGGTATTTCAGATGACTATAACAGTATGGGTATTTCAAGTGACACCCAAGAAACCTGGTCATGGCTACGAAAGGGAAACCTTAAGTGAAAAACTGAATATCTTCGAATAGCACCACCAAAAAATACTATAATGACCAATCATATTGAAGCAAAAATTGGTAATACGAGACACGATATTAAATATAGGTTATATGGTGATAGAGACGGAACTATTGATCTTATGATAAGCGAATGCATTAAACTAGGGTAAAAATAATGCAAGACTAAACAGAGGTGGGTGGTGAAGGTGATCCACTGGGAATGTGCGATAAACTGAAATTTGGCCGTTCTACCAAATGGCATATGCACAAATCAGACTTGGTCCTCGAGAAAAAGATTCCTAATATTATCAGGGGTTTTAACATAAAAACAAATTTAATCCAAGAAGATCTGACGAAGTGAAAATTAACTAACAAAAAACAAAAAAAAGAAAGTGAAGTTACCGTATTGTGGAATTTGCTGTTCCAGTTGACAACTGAATAGAAATCAAAGAAAGCTAATTGAGACAAGTACTTGGACTTTGCCAAAGAACTAAGAAATCCGTGGATTATATGGGGGTTACAGTGATACCAAATGTGTTTTGCGCACTTGGAATGGTTGCCTCAAGCTCGGAAAGAGGGTTGGAAAAAAAAAGAAATCAGATGATGATTAGAGATTATCCAAACAACAACATTTTTGAGATCGTCTAGAATACCTATATAACCAGACGGGGTTGGCCTTCCCAAACACGGGAATACTCTACTTTCAATCCTCTGAATGTTTGTCTTTGGAAATTTCTTGGAATAACACAGAATAAGTCACTGTCCGCCCTCATTAGGATTTTAAGATCGAGACAACGAATCAACCACTAATCTGAGTAGCCGTTTCAGCAATTAGATAGATTCCACTGCTCAGTTATGTAAGGCAAAAGAAGAAAAAATATCGGCTCATAAACAAAACAACACAGCTTTTCAACCATAATAGTGTTTAGTGTGTATTACATTTTACATTTTACATAATACAATTCTTTCAGATACCAACAGGTATAAGCTTACTTTTCTATTTTCCACTCATTGAGTTTTATACGAGACCACTGAAGTTCAGAACCGGGGGAGCTGTTTTCAACCTGTCTTCAATGTAGCCTTCCCTCTCTCTCAATCTTGGTCCAATTCCATTTCTCTTTTAGATTAATTTATGTGTATTCATAGCTCGAGGTTGTGTAATGGTTACTTTATAAGGCTGTCTGCTCTTAGTAAAAATTAAACCCAAATTTCTCTACTAAATTTACTTACAGAAGTTCCTTTGATTAGTCAGTTAACTTTGAAATGTCAGCATTTTGTTTTTATCATTTCGATTTTTCATCGACCGAATTTTAAGTTCTTTTTCAAAACAATGACCAAATTCCGTTCGTCACTGAATAATCCTGATGTTTGACAAGTTCTTTCGATCAATATACTTCATAAAAGCGATTTCATAACAGAAATTCGTGATAAATTAAAGAATACGCTTCTTTAAACACGGCCCGTCCAAAAACTATTAAACATTCACAATGTATATTCTTTAATCTTCCAAAATACTCATTAACTTCAGTCATTTTTCTGTGTATGGAACTCTTTCTGACGATCTCTGAAATTTTTATGTTACACTGAGATGAGTCCTGGAGACTTGCTGTCACTCAGACTTCAGTGAAAGACTATCAGCTTACGTTGGTGTGAAAAACTTGCAAGAAGTATAAAAATAATTATAATAATCATAATAACAATTATAATTATAGTTTTTGAAATAGTTCAATTGTAACATATTCAAAATATGAATATGTAAGATGTTCCTATGCATAGAAATACCGAAACACTGACCATTCTCGATAGTTCAGGTACGAAACGTTTATTAATTCTTTTTTACTTTTAGTTCTTCGACACGAGGAGATAGAGACACAATTTTGTACTATGCTGACTGTTCCTATACCGTCCTTCTGTCAACTCCCCAGCTGAACTGGCCGGTCCAGAGTCCAATCTCAACTGACTGACCCAACAAACGCGTAGTCCCCAGCTGGACTGCCCTCGCCCAGGTTCAAATTTCAACTAACTGCTTTTTCAAAAATCATCAAAATTCCTTGCCCATCGCTTCCGGGCATGATGTCATTCACACCCCAGTCCTGTTTCCTATATGGGGTTTTTATTATGACATTCGTCATATCCTCACACGGGCGTGAACACCTGCACTAAGAGCCAAACAGTTCAAAGCCTAACCAAACCGAATGATAAGATATAACCAACAAAAAATGATAATATAAAAAAAAATTACTCCGCAATTATATAACACAATTAGAACGGGACAAAAAGGTTTAGTGGATGGATTGCAGTGACTTATACTCAGTGGAATAATTTTGACGATACGAACCATAGTACAGTTAAAATACGCTAGAATACTTTGAAGACCTAAGACCTAAGTGGACTTGCTGTTACTCAGATTTTCAGAGAAAACTTCCTGGTAAAACTGGTACAAAACGCTCGCATACAGTGGATGATAAAGGTAATAATCAGCCACAATACCGAGAAGAGTCCGGGAGACTAGATGCGATTTGCTGTCACTCAGACTCCAATGAAAGACAATCAGCGAACATAGTTGTGAAAAACTACAGAATAATAATAATAATAATAATAATAATAATAATAATAATAATAATAATAATAATAATAATCAAATACAGTAAAAATGCGCAAAAAGAGTATAGGGGGTGTCCTCGTGGTGTAATGATTAAAGCGATAGACTGCGGAATCGTAGTACACGAATTCGTTCTCCAGTGGCGCTATTACGTTCATTTTCGGGCAAATACCCTTGGGAAAGGTATGAACCCCCTTATCCTCCCAGCTATGGGTTAAATAGTGCCACTACTGTTCTTCTAGGAGAATGGCTTTGGCATTAAATAACCTAAAAAGAGTTGATATGCCATTAGACAAAGAAACCAAAACAAACCAAACCAAAAAGAGTGTAAGACTAGACACAACTGGGAATAGAAACTAATCCACAAGGAATTGTGCAAGAAGTTTTAATTTGACCATATGGAAAAATTGTATCTTCAAAACCCAAAATTTGCCCTAGAAATGAAACGCACAAAATTCTCTTGGATTTTTTAAAATACAAACGGCTCTAATATCCGCTAGACGATCATACCTTGTGATATTCAATAAAAAGAGACAACCATTCGAATAATGGACATTGCCGTTCTGGAGAACCACAGAGTAAAACTGAAAGAAGGCGAAAATAAACATTAGTACCAAGACCTTACAAGAGTGATGAAAAATCTAAGGAACATGAAAGTGACGGTTATACAAATTGAAAATCGGGCGGTCGGTAGTCACGAAAGGATAAGTACAAGGACAGGAAGACTTGGAAATGAGAGGATTGGTGGAGAACATCAGAACTACAACATTGGTGAGATCAACCCGAATGCTAAAAAGAGTCATATGGAGTTGAGGAAACTTGCTGTCACTCAGACTCCAATGGAAAACCATTAACTTACGATGGTTTGAAAACCTCTTAAATAAGTAAAATAACAATGACAATAATTATAAACATTGAGTGCCATCATCGCTATTACAAATAATAGGGATGATGGTGCATCTCCCTATCACAGAAAATGATTATTTCATCTAATGTACATAGACTACATCAAACTGTTTGCAAAAAATGAAAAAAATTGGAAACTCTTATACATGCAGTGATAATATACAGTCAGGACAAAGGAATGGAAATCGGCATAGAAAAGTACGCCATGCTTGTAATGAAATGTAGGAAACGACACATAAATAAAGAATAGAACAACCACATCAAAAGAAAATTAGAAAACCTACAAATACTAAGGAATATTGGAAGCTGATAGCATCAAACAAGTGGAGACGAAAGAAGAAATTTAAGAAAAGAATATCTCAGGCGAACGAAAAAAGCTTCTTGAAACAAAAGCATTATAACAGGAAGCTTATCGAATGGATAAATACCTGGGCTGTCCTCCTGGTAAGATACTCGGGACCATTCTTGAAGAGGACCAGAGAAGAATTTCAGTAAATAAACTAGAGATCAAGAAAACTAATGACCATGCATAAGGTCTTGCATTCCAGAAATGAGGTTGATAGAATACATGTGTCAAGAAAAAAGAGAGGAAGACGACTTGCCCGTATTGAAGACAGTGTTGATGCATCTATACAAAGACTTGAGGACTACACAGAAAAGCATGAAGGAGGACTGATTACAGCCTCAAGAAACAATACTTACAACACGAGGATCAATAGAACGGAAATAACCACGACGTAATAATAAGAAGAAAACATCGCAATGCACGTTTTAACGAATAATATGCGTCATCTCATAGGAGAAAACCTGGACGTGGCTAAGAAAGGGAGACCTTATGAAAGAAACTAGATTTCTTGTAATAGCAGCACAAAACAATGCCATAATGACCAATCATTTCAACGCGAGAATAAATAAGTCGCAACAAAACAGCAGATGTACGTTATGTGTTGATAGACACAAAACGCTCAATCACATAATAAGCGAATGCAGCGAATTAACATAGAAGATGTATGAGACGAGTGGTGACTGGGTGATGAAGTTGATCCATTGGAAATTGTGCAAGAAATTGATTTTCGACTATGCAAACAAACGGTATATGGGCAACCTGGAATCTGTCATGGATAATGAGACGCAGATACTCCTCTAGGACGTTTAGATACAAACGGATCACCTAATCTCGGCCCGACGACCAGATCTTGTAATGATTATTTTAAAAAAAGAGAACTTGCCGAATCGTGGATTTGCTGTCCCGGCTGACCTGAGAATAAAATATTATCATGTAGTGGGCTTTGCTGTTATGACGGAACATACTGCAAAAATAAAAGAAAGCAACAAGACAGACAATTACTTTGACCTTGCCAGAGAGCTGAAAAAAGTTGTTGAGCATGAAGATGATGGTAATACCACTTGAAGATGGTAAACATGGAACTATACGTAATGGCTTGTAAAATAATCTGAGATTATTGCCAATCAAAGGAAAAATCACGACCACAGCATTGCAATTAATCAGGTAGAATTTTTGAAACCGTGCTGGAGACCTGAAATGACTTTCATTTAGTAAAGGAAAACCCCAAGTAAAATCTGGTATTAAAAACTCTCATAGAGTTAATTATATATATATATATAATTGTAACATTTAACTATCACAGAATATGATCTCTCTTCTGAAGATTCAATGCAGTTAAATATTCAAAATACGAAAGAATGTTAAGGGAAATTATTCACATTTAATATTAAAAATAATACTGAAAGACATATTTTCATGAACTGTTGATAAGATTTTATTATAGTTTATCAGTCAACATAAGAACAAAAGAGTGCTTCGGTTTTGCTTTTGGAATTCTTATTATCTGCTGCAGAAAGCGCAAAAAAAACTTTTTTTAAACTAAGAATACATATTGCTACTTTAGTGACGGATATTATCATATTTTTCGCTTTGACAATTTATCAATATTTTCACTGATACATCTTCTAGTTTTCCAGTCGAATGTCAAAAATGTTCGGCATGGAACTTATACCAAAGAACAATTGAGGAATAGCCTAATCAATATAATCGTCAAAAATATTACACCAATTCATGCCAGGTCTTCTCGTCTACATCCAGTTTTAGCATTTAGCTGATGAAAGTGAGTTTTTGCAACTCGGTCAACGCTGGTATTTTTGTATGTCAGAATCTTAAGGAAAATCTAGCATTTGAGTTCGTCCACGCTTTAAAAAAGCACCCATTTTGAATTAATCGTTTTAATTAGATGAATATGTGATGAGAGGCATAACGCCGTACAGATGCTGTTATATTGAGTGTCCCCTCCTGGATTTTTTCAAAACATTATTTAGCATTCCTGTTCCATCAGGCTTTTCCTCCTCTCATTTTGTTAGAGTTCAGATAAGTGTAAGCACTCCGCAGTATCAATAAGGCCTAAACTTGGGAGAAATCCCATTATATTTTATGAGTTCTGATTTGCATATGACAGCCAACTGCCAACAGCATTCTAAACCTCCTTATATTTATGTTGAAAATACTTTCAGTAGATGAGACATTGCTGCCGAGGTATATGAACTGGTTTACGTATATCAGAAGCTTGTACTTTAAAGTAGAGATGGCTCCATATTCTTTAAAGTACATTAAATACATTTTATCTGCGATCACGAAGAAGCCAATGCTTCTTGAAACGTACTCTAGGTTATGCAGCGGGAAATCTGCTTAGGCAGCTGTATTTCGTTAAAGTGTCTGCCATTTTTTCTTCAAGATGTTGTCTGTTTTTTATCATTTTATTTTATTAGATCTATTGACGTTTATAATATGGAATTTTGGCAAATTGCACAAACAAATCTTGAAAAACTACGATGACACTGTCAAAGAAATCGGTGTCAGCATCGAATCAGCAAATCGTGTTTTTGTAGAGCATGCTAATAGCGTTAAGTTTCTTTGGGGAATCCATATTTTAATAGCATATTCCTCATGTTTCCTCTGTATATGTAATCAAATGCCTTCGAGAAATTTTCGAACAAAAGAGTTGCTTCGAGATATTTTGTACATACTCTATCGATCATTTGAAGCATCTGTGTTGAAGAAGATCGACTTCTCAGAAAGTCATTCTGATTTTTCCTGAGAATTTTTTCAATTCAGATCTGATACTATTTAGAAGCAGGGCACTGTAAACTTTGGCAGTTATAGCAGTAAGAGAAAATGTCTTTAGTTCTCAGTGATTCTGATTTTACACTTCTTGAGAAAGGGAAGGATGTAGCCTTTCGAAAAATTCTCTATTTTGTTTTATTCATGCACACCGTTAAATGATCGAAGTATATGGTCAAATTTCCTTGTCTCCCATTTTTCATGGAGTATTTCGGTGATACCTACAGATTTTATGCTTTGACTTTTTAAATACTACTTCAAGTTCTTCGTCTGTAAATTGTTCAAGTTTGATATCCATTTGGCCTTTTTATAATTTTTTAGAGTGTTTATCCTTGATTTCAGCAAAGTTCTTCCACTTCTAAAATACTTATTCTCCGTTGTCGCCTTTTAGCTTTGCTCTCAAGGTGCTTTACCTTCTATTGACTTCATTGACTATCTGCTCTGCTAATCGTGATTGTGTATCTTCTATTGAATTTATGATTTCATTAATTTGTCCTTGAATATAGGTCTTTTTTGTATGTTTTACTTCTCTCATGGCTCTGTTAATCTTATGCAAATTAGCGTTTTTTTTCTTCTTTTATGAAGTACGGATGTTTTATTCGTGTTATCTCGTTTTTCCCTAGCTGTCATTGATACCAAGTAACTATACATTTGACTCTTGGTTTGGTTGTTATGCACTCAGCCGCTAATTCTATATAGGCAGTAACATAGTTCACATATTCGTCAATTGCAGAGCGTCTATCTGATGTCTTCTAAAGACCATCGAACCTATTTCTTACATATATATGACTATTAGCAAGTAGAACTAGTTATATCGTGAAGCTTTAACTGATTGTTTTTATTTCTGCGAAGACTCCGGTGAATCTTCATTGAGAAGATTCTATGATCGTAATGCTTATATAATCAGAAGATGGAGGTGCCCGTGGTGTAATGGTTATCGTCGTAGGAAATGGACACGGCAAAACGAGTTCAAATCCTGGACGAGACTTATTGCATTTCACATAGCACTAATACCCTTGGGAAAGCTATAAATCTAATTATTCTCCCTCCAGCTATGGTTAAATAGTAGGACAGACTGATTCTTCAGCCTTGGTGTGGCAACTAGTCTAGGAGAAAGAAAACTCTGAATTCAAACCTATTAAACTCCGCTTAGAAATTGAGTTTGTGTCATATCCTGCCCGAGCGGAGGGGTTGGGTAAATATATATAATCAGAAGATCCTGTGATACACATTCCATAGAGGAATATGTTTTTCCAATTCTTGATAAGAAATACATGATCAAACTGTGATTACTGTTATTAAGGTAGGTGTAATTCCATTTATAGAGAAAAAACTCGACAGGAACTGAACAAGAATGCTACAAGCTATAGTGAACAAATCCGAAAATTTACATCCCATGAAAAAAACAGTTGTTTGGCCATCTACCTCCTATCTCTGAAACCATCAAAATGAAATGAAAAATAATGAGAGACACTGCTGGAGAAGCAAGGACGCATTCTAAAGTGACATTGTCCGATGGACCCCTTTAAATAGACGTGGCAATGTTGGGTGACCAACAAGAAATTATCATAGGTTTGTAGGGACACAAGATGTTGTCTAGAAGATCTTCGGGAGTGATGGATTAGGGGGATGAATGGTGAGGCACAGTCAAGTAAATGTGAGGTGGCTGCGGGATACATACATACATATATATATATATATATATATATATATATACGCACACGTGCATGCAAACACACACACACACACACACACACACACACACACATATATATATATATATATATATATATATATATATATATCAACGTTGGTTGTGTGATGGTCATTTTCTTCGGAAATCGACAAGGATACCCCAGTTAGAATCCTGGACGATGCTGTAAGCGTTTTACCTCCCGTTAATGTATTTGGAAATCTGTTAATCAATCTTTTCACCCCCTCTGCAAGCTATGGATAAATAATTGGGTAAACTGAGCATTTTAGCCATTATACAACAACTAGTAAAGATGAATATTTCTCTGAATTCAAAGTATCAGTACTCCTCTGAAAAATTGACCATATGTCATATCCGCGGGAAAAAGGTTGGGTAAATTCCAAGGGTCCGTTATACCTATTTCAATAAAACAAATCTTTTTTGTCCATAAATCATTTTTTTAAATTTTACCTTGTTATCAATAGTTTGTATCATAATTAAAACACCATTAAAAACTAAATGGAATAATACATATTTGCGTCTATTTAGTCTTGAAATTGTGATATCCATGTTCTTGTTTCTTTTTGTTTGTTTTTTTGTTATTTTTTTTTTATTTTTATTTTTTTGTTTTGCTTTTTGTTTAAGACACAATAACACTTCAATCAAAGAAGGGCGGATTTTGTTGTAAAAAGAAGGAAAACACAATCTTTAGCGTGTGTGAAATCAAGGAAACTTTTGAAGTCATTGATGAAAGTCCAAAGAAATTGCATATTTAATTGATGATTCAGAAAGTAGAGAGCATAGGAAATTGAACAAAACCTTATTATAATAGCCTGTTTAATTTTGTCAAAGTTTGGAAGCAGTAGAAACCAAAATAAAATTCGATTTTCCACATACCAAACCCCACCCCACAAAAATGGAAAGATATGGCCTCTCTTCCTTAACCTGTTGTAAAAAAAAATCACAAAAATCGGTCGAATTAAAAAATAAAAATAAATCACAGAATGTTGTTGAAATTTGCGAAAAACTTTCATCTTTTTATTTCCGGTTAACCTTCATATATATCTTTTGAAAATTGACTGTTCCGTGGTATGTCCCCGATGAAGAAGCTAGTTATAACAAAGAATATTCTCGTGGCCCTAGGACCACTGGACGCCGCTAATGTTATGCTCTGACAATACTTTCATGTGTGTATGTTTTATTTTTAAAGGAAGTATATCTTTTTATACGACGACTATGCAAAATAGTTAATAACTGAAAATTTAAAATTTTTAAATTCTGAAATCTAAAATCTAAATGCTGCCTTGAACAGCGAAGATTAACTTTTTAAATAAAGGTTTCACATCTGAACATCTAGATTACTGTCAAGACGAATCATGGCAATAAAAATAAAGTTAGCTAGCCTTGCTGTCACTGATGAATCACAGTATCGTGCAATTGCGACCATTCTGTAATCACCAAATATAGCTCAGTTAACTTTTTCTTCTTTCCTAAAGTGTAAATTCACCTCAATGTCAAGAGGGGGATTTTGAAAAAATGTGTCATTCCTTGTCTATTTTTGTAATTGTAAATACAGATGCTGTCTCGATAATCTTCAACACACCTGGTATAAGCTCGATTAAAGAAAGTAAACAAAAACTCTATTTAAAAAATGTTTACGTAGAAGTGAAAGAATTTTTGTCTCCAAAGAATTTACATATTTTACGAGTTCCGATGATTATCAAGATAAGGAAAAAGTATAGGTGTTATAATTTGTCTAGTTTTTAAATAGTTTTCAACTTAAATTATTGGCTCTTGATGAATTTACACAAGAGACGTCATTTATTATTCCTAAGACTAAATGTACCAATCAATTATTTAAAACATTTGAAATCCCAGTACATAAACGAAGATGTATTTATATTGATTGACTTATAGTTTTTATTTTTACAATAATCTCGAGAAGAAAATTTCTTATTTTTGTTATATTTTCGAAGTGATGTTTTTTTCGGTTATTATTTTTAATATTACGTGGATATTCATAAAAAATCAATGATCGATAACGAGCTATTTTTAATAATTGGTGTAGAATGTATATGATTAATAATGCAATATATATATATATATATATATATATATATATATATATATATCTATATATATATATATATATAAGAGGTGGAAATCAATAGAATGTCTTATATATATATATATATATATATATATATATATATATATATATATATATATATATATATATATACTCAAATTAAATTGTATATATAGTTATGTATATATATATACTTATGTTATATAATTAAAGAACGATTTTTTCTATTTTAATCATTTTTCTTTAATTATATTTTATCATTCAGTTTGGTTGGGCTTTGAACTATTCGGGTTAAGAGTTTAGGTGTGTAGTCAATTGGTGCAGTTTACGCTCGTGCGCAAAAGGGTATGACAATCACCATTGTCATAATAAACCTCAGTCAGGAAATGGGCTGGAGTGTGGATGACGTCATGCTCAGAGGAGATGAGCTGAGAATTTGGAAGATTTTGAAAAAGTTTCAGTTGAGTTCCGACCCTGGTGTTGAGAAGTTGGGGTCCAACCATGGTGTTGAGAAGTTGAAGTGTGACCACGCAGTTGAAAGTTGACATTTGACCATGCAGGCAGACAACTGAGCTTCTGCCATTGGGGCAGAGAATGGAGTTCTCTGCTATAAAGTTTTCTACCGTGGCGGCGGCGGTTAAGTTTTTCGGGTTCCGACTAGCGAAGATGAATTGGGATCTAAAACACCACGAGATGTGGCGAATGCTGGGGATGGTGTTAGCACAGTATGATATGAAAGACTTTTAAGAATTGAGTCTCTCTCCTTGTGTCGAAGAACCGAAGTCAGAAATTAATAAACGGTTTTTACCTGAGCAACGGAGTTGCCTCTGTATTTTGTACAGTGTATGGTTTGCATATGTATACGTGTTGTATATAACACTTATACATTACGTATACTTAATATATATATATATATATATATATATATATGTGTGTGTGTGTGTGTGTGTGTGTGTGTGTGGCAATATATATATGCTCCCCTATCCCTGTAGGGTTGAGCTCACTAGCGAATGAAGTAACTGTGTTGCCATTAGCGTATATGTAAAGCTCTTCGTATGAATCGAGCTCTCGGTAGCCGTTAAGCGGAAATATGTAAACAATAACAATTGTGATTCATAAACGTTTGAATTTACTTCGTTGTCGCTGGTTTCCTCGTAGAATCTTGGACTGGCGTTCGAGTCAACTGGGTTTCTATCCCAACTTCGGGAATTTATTCTGTCTCGCCACACTGATGTGTTCTGATAGAACGAAACAGATCTGTCTGTGGATTACAATATATATGTGTGTATATATATGTAATTAAGAGGTGGAAATCAATAGAATGTTCTTCTTTTGAGAAATATTTTCTCTTAATATATTCACATAAAAACAAAGGTGGCTATAATGGATATGTCACACTGACTTTCAGGCTTCATAAATCTAGAATTCCCTATCTTTTCTACATCATGATCCTCATTTTTATATGAAACATACTCAGAAATTCTACTTTAAAATCATATATTTGAAATGTAGTGGATCAATGAAACTCACTTGATGGTATTTTGTAAATGAAATATACACTTGGAAAAACACACGCAAATTACTTCACACAGATGACTTTAACATAAATATAAAAAAAACAATGATAATAATGTTATAAATATATAATTACAATAATTAATGGTTATTATTAATTAAAAACAATATGAAATTTCCGAAAATTCTTACAATAGACTTCGATTAATTTCACATCAACAATACAATAAATCCGGTGGCTGATAAATACTGCTGGGACACCTTTGTACAGTAGTAATGTTGTAAAAGCCCTGAAACCACATTTGAGATTAAGGTCATCAACATATTCGAATATACCCCCTACATTATATACCACTATTCGATTTTTTATAAGTTCCCAGTAGACGTTAATGTGTAACATACCCATGATAGGGATATGTGAAATAGACATAATGTTCATAAAATGTTCATGAACATATATAGGAATCCGAAAACACGAAATTGATTCAGGTACGAAACTTTTAATCACCTTTTGGAGTTTAAAGGTTTTTCGACATGAGAAGAGAGAGACACAATCTTTCTATGCTGACTGCTTTTACATCGTCAGCTCTCAACCCAACCATCGTGCGGCGCCCGTAGCGCACAAATTTGTCTGGCCTCCCCCAGGTTTGAACCTCAACTATCTCGTTCGAAGGAAGGAACTCAACTCAGTGCTTTTTTCTCAAATCTCAGCCCACGCTTCCGGTGCGTGACGTCACCCACATCCCCTAGTCCAATTTCTTCTGGGATTTTTATTTTGACATCTCTGAATGACACATTCTCTCCGCGCGTGCATGAACACCTGCTTTCATGTTTGCACCTAACTAACCAATTCACTGAGCCGAAAGGTTCTCATCCTAACTAAACCAAAAGGCAAGATATACAAAACGAAATCCCTCCGCAATTATATTACAAATGGAACCAAATCTATAAACGTGTAGAACCGTCTTTAGATATTACACACATGCCAATACAAATAAAATATTTAAAAAACATTCAAACAATTCATTCAATATCACCTTCATGCGTCTATTTCTTAGGACAATTCAATAGAATAGAATTTACTTACTATAATTTAAAATATTTAACATCATTCTCTTATGATATTTTTATATCCTTATTTAATACCATTACCCCAAATAATAATCCAGATAGATAGATACATTGATAGAAAAATAAGAGAGTAATACAATTTACACATGCAGAATAAACGGTAGCATTTCAAATTTACAGTGACGATCAGTTGTTGGAAATGTGCTAAGAGAAAAAGTAATATAAAAAAAAGAATGAAAAAAAAAAAAATTCCAAGAGGCGTTAAACTCACAGGGTATAGAAAAATCAATAGAATTTAATTTTTGAGAAATCTCTCGGAGTATATTCGCAAAAAAATGTCCAAGGTAGTTAAAATAGATATATAACAATGATTAACATTCTTCAAAAATCCAGTCTTGCTGTTGTACACACACACACACACACACACTCACACACACAGAGTCTTTCTCTTTCTCTCTCTCTGTATATATATATATATATATATATATATATATGTGTGGTTGTGTGTGTGTGTGCGTGTGTGGTATCTTCTTATATGTACAATATATATATATATATATATATAGAGAGAGAGAGAGAGATTGTATATATTATATTTGTATTTGATGTGTATGCATATAATTTCCATGTATATGTACTTTCTCTCTCTCTCTCTCTCTCTTTCGTTCTTCCTCTCTATCTCTCTGTCTCTATCTCTCTCCTTCTCTCTCTTAATCACTGTCAAATCATTGAAAGACTGCAAGCGAAAATTGTATAAAATCTTATAGATGCACTCGTAGTGTAATGGTTATCGTGGTAGGAATGAAATCAGTTGATCTGAGTTCAAATCCTGAACAATATTGTTTCCATTCAATATAGAGCGATTGACACTGAAGATAGGTATGCGTTAAGCTATTCTCCTTCCATCAATGGGTAAAGAATTGAGCAGAATGGGCTCTTTTACACTGTTATTGTAATCGTTCTAGCAGAGGCAAAACTCAGAATTTACACCTCTTAAACTCTGCATAAAAATGACCTTGTGCAGGATCCTGATCGTGGGGAGGGGTTTATAAATACATGTGAACAGAACTACACTTATTTTTAACATGTGAATTTATGTATAGATTGATGATTTTAACATGTCTACAGGTTTAGCAAAAAAAAAAAAAAACGAATTACATGATGCATTCAATAAGTTTCCAGACTTTTTTGTACAGGCATTTAAAATTGTCGTAAAATTCAGTATGTTATTGCTATACATCTTATGAGATGACCGACCAATTTTTACGATTTCAGGTTCAAATGAACAGCTACAGCAGGAATTAGAATACACCCGACTAAAGCCTGATTGTCACAGCTGCTGAATTTCAAATATGCAATTTGGACGTGCGGACACTAAGAACGATATGCAATAAAATTCTCTTTTAAACTGGGAAAAAATGCCGCAGAAACGTATGGAATGCTTCAGACTGCTTTTGGAGCATCTTGCATGAATCGAGCATCAGTTTTCGAGTAGCATAGGAGATTCAAGGATGGCGGGGGGTCTATAAGGGATGATGAGAGATGTGGGAGGAGTAAGGAAGTCAATAGACCAGTAAGGAAGTCAATAGGCCAAAGGCTTAGGGTTAGGGTTATGGTTACTATATTGAGGTTTTAAGGGAGTTCAGGAAGAGATTCCGTTGGAAGAGGCCAGCACACTTCAAATTGGGTCAGTGGCATTTCCACCAGGACAATGCACCAGTCCACAACTCCATCCTTGCCACAGACTATTTGAGCAAGATGGGCATCAAGACAGTTCCTCAACGTCCCAATAGTCGGGAGCTTTCTCCCTGTGACTTTTGCGTATTCCCTAAGCTCACAGGCTGTCGTTATGAGACAATTGAGGAGATGAAAGACATTGTGACGTAGGTCTTTGACACGCTCACATAAGAGGACTTCCATGGGGCTTTGCAGAAGTTGTTGGAACGGTACAACAAGTGAATTGCAGCCAGAGGAGATTACGTTGAAGGGGACTAGAGTTTCGTGTGTGTACTATCACTAAAAGTGCTCATACGAAATAAGTCTGGAAACTTATTTAATGATCCTCGTACTTTTAAAAGCATTTTCTTGTCTGATTAGTCCAATTTAAAAAAAAATGAGATAAATCTAAATTTTCATGATTAGCCTTATCATTCAATTAATTAAAATTCAGCCCAATATGAGTGAGCAAGAAAATAAAGGAAAAAGTGAATATGATTTGCTTAACACCGAAATCAGACCGAAGTTTCTTTATCTTCATACAAGGCAAATATTTCTTTATACAGAAAAAAGAGCTTTTTAAAGAATAGGGGAGTGGAAGATTAAACAAAAACAAAAAAAAAGTATTTTTAACGTCTCTCGCTACAGCGATTAAGAAGGACCACTTTCAAATTTATACTAGAGGATTCCTAATTTCACTTTCAAATTATACTAGAGGATTCCTTATTTTCCTTCTGCATTCCGTAGATGAATTTTATACCCTGAGGTTATAGAACTGTGTTTATTCAACTTTTCTATTTACTGTTGCACTTTGACCTTCGACCCGGCCAAAAATGCAATTCAGAGTGGTGCACCGGAAGGAAGAGACAATTTGAAAGCTCGCTTAAGAATTGAAAGTTTACAAGAAAACTGAGAACAGCAATTGAACAAGACCTAAACCACCTTGATTACGCAATATATACATTTACGAACCCCTCCGCTCGGGCAATTTTTAAACGGTTGACGAAGAAAAGAAGCAGAAGATACCCCGCAACAACATTTACCGACGCCGACTACACCGATGACATAGCGATACTGGCAAATACACCTGACCAAGCCGAAACACTTCTGCATAGTTTGGAACGAGCAGCAGCAAGCATAGGCCTCTATGTTAATGCACACAAAACGGAATATATGTGCTATAAACAAACGGGGGACATCTCCACTCTAGAAGGAACCCCTCTTAAACTAGTAGACAAATTCACGTACCTAGGAAGCAGCGTCGAATCAACCGAAAAGGACATCGAAACGAGGCTAACGAAAGCATGGACAGCTATCAATAGGCTATCGGTTATATGGAAATCAGACCTAACCGATAAAATGAAACGCAGTTTCTTCCAGGCAGCGGTCACATCGATACTGCTATATGGATGCACTACATGGACGCTAACAAAACGGCTGGAGAAGAAACTAGATGGCAATTACACAAGAATGCTGCGTGCAATCCTGAACAAGTCCTGGCAGCAACACCCCACAAGACACCAACTGTACGGCCACCTGCCCCCTATCACGAACACTATTCAAGTTAGACGAACCAGACATGCAGGACACTGCTGGAGAAGCAGAGATGAACTCATAATAGATGTACTCTTATGGATCCCCACACATGGCCGCTCAAAAGCAGGGCGACCAGCTCGAACGTACATTGAGTAGCTATGTGAGGATACAGGATGTTGTCCTGAAGACCTACCTAGGGTGATGAACGATAGGGAGGAGTGGCGAGAGAGGGTCAGGGATATCCGTGCTCCCAACACGATATGATGATGATGATGATGATTCTCCTAGACTAGTTGCCTCACTAGGGCTGAAGAACCTAGTCTGTCCTACTATTTACCCATAGCTGGAGGCAGAATAATTGGATTCATACCTTTCCCAATGGTATTAGTGCTATGTCTCATCCAGGATTTGAACTCGTGTCACCGTGTCCATTTCTTACAACGATAACCATTACACCACAGGCACCTCCAATGATTACTCTATATAGGGCGTTTTAGAAAACAAAAGAAATTCAACTGGCTATCCAAATATTGGTTCACGTAAGACTGCTAATGAGGAGAAATGGAATAAAATCTCTGAAAAATGTATTTTGAAAGCATGTATATCTTTTTTGAAGGCGTGTTGATGCAATAATTAAAAAAAAAAAGAATGACGGCCATATTATGCAAATTTCCTGTTTTGTGTGTATCTTCTTATTTAGTTGTTTATTTTTTTTAATTAAAAGTTATCTTGTATAACAGTAAAGTTATTTCTTATTATACTAGAGGATTCCTAATTTTCCTTCTGCATTCCGTAGATGAATTTTATACCCTGAGGTTATAGAACCATGTTCATTCAACGTTTATATTTACTGTTGTATTTTGACCTTCGACCCGGCCAAAAATGCCATTCAGAGTGATGCACTGGAAGGAAGTGACACATTCTAATGGCAGTTATGAGAGGAAATCGCGTGGGCGGAAATTGGCTGATGAAATGGGACGAGGTAAAAAAATACCCATGGTACACTCATATACTGATGCACTGGAAGAGTGAACTGCTTGACAGTTATTTCAACTTGATGACGATTAAACATGCGATTTCAAAGATCGAGTAGGCTACTGAGTGGACGTTGAACTATTATATAACTCACTCAAGACAGAAGTCAAGAGAGTTCCAGTTCCAATTAGAGTTGGAGACGGAGATGGACGAGATGTGGTAAGGATAGCCACATCAGGCCGAAGGGGCCTTGGGGCTCTGATGAGTTGCGTCCAGGGAAGTTGTTGATTAGATGCAGTAAAGAAATCCAGCACCCAGCAGAGAGGACCCCAGGGCCCCCGGTTGAGCATCAGGATAACGAGAAAGACACAATGTTGACGGCCATAAGAGTGGGGGTTAAAATATTACTGTTTATGTTCGGTCACCAGCTCCCTCTCACAGTAGAACCCCACACAACCCTTTCGAACTTAGCAAATAAATTGAGAGGTAAATATTATTTAAAGAAGTCTTCCTGTGTCTTTTTCATTGTGTCGTTATGATATAGCATGTGTAGATGACAATATAACATTACATTTATTGTTTTGTTGTCCCCTTAGAAGTTTTTAGGCACAAAGTTCATTCAAATACGAATAATTTTTAAAAAATATATGTTTAACATATAGATTGAACCCTAACATATACTACCATTTCAGAACAAAGTAGTCCAGGATATATGAGAACATTAGGTTTTATGCCCAGAAGGATATACAATCAGCATATTCAAAGTCATACCGACTGCCCTATGAATATATGTGTGTCCCTGTGAGTGTATTTGCATGCATGTGTGAAAAAAGTATATGCCATTCAGACCAGTACTTTGAAAGGTCCTCATATATATATATATATATATATATATATATATATATTATCAATAACATACTAATGTAATATTGTGAACTAAAAGAACAGATGTGCGACTTGATTAGTAATCAAAAAAGAAAACAGTCGGAAAAAAGACATGTTGACAAAGTTCAACATCTTCTCCTGTGGACTATATGCAACCAAATATATATGTATATTTACGCTACCCCTCTGCAAGGACAGGATACGACATATGGTCAATTTTTTAAGAAGACTTTATTTCAGAGTTTTCCTTTTCCATGAGCGGTTGCCATACCAAGGTTAAAGAGCTCAGTCTGCTCTACTATTTACAAATAGCAGTAAGGAAAATATTTAGATTCCTGCCCAAGGTTATTAACGATATGTAAACTGAAAACAACCTCATCAAGAATGTCAACTGGGGTCGTCGCGCTCATATCCTACGACGGTAACCTCTAAACTACAAGCCCCTCCCTAATATTTTTGTCTTAATACCTACGACCGAAAATAACAGCTAATTAGGACTTAGTGAAGTCCCCCTTCTAAATTTGGGTGGGGGCTGGCCGGAACCTGTGTCCCATGTGAATATCAAAGGTAAGAAAGGTTTTTCTTCGAACTCTTCTGGGAGGAAACTGATTTCTTGATTTACTCTCTCTCTCTCTCTGTGTCTGTTGTAATCAATGTCTCTATCTCTCTTTTGGAGGTTGGAGTACGAAGAGACAGTCACGTGAACGTGGAGCAAGGGATTAATCAAAAATACGGAAAGAGTCAGTTCAAAGTTGAACAAAGAAACTTCTCACGACTCGCAGTCCATTAGTCTAAAACAAAAACTAAACGGAAAGAATGAAGTAACAGGTGCCCTAACGCCTTAGACAACTTGTGTTTCTGTTTTTCCTTCTCCATCCAATAGTAAGCTATCACTGACATAAATGCCGTCGGTGATTACATGACACCCACACACACACACATACACACACACACACACACACACACACACATTTCGACATCAAATGAATAACTCATAAGGATTTAATATACAGTTAAACAAATAAACCAAATCTACATTATGTCAAGTGACAAATATATTTTTAGCAAGCCGTTCAGAGTTGGTCTTCACAGTTACAACTTTAGAAATCGAAAAGATTGGAATTCTTTTGAATATTTGTCTTTATTGCATAATTTTAAAACTTGATTTCGTGTAATGACCATTTGGTATGTGTGCCTTTCAAAGAATCAATACTTTTAATTTTGGGAATGTAGAAAAATATATTTTGCAGCAGTTGTGCGCTGGAATCATATGGAGAAAATCGTTTTCTCTGATAGCCTTTAAAGTGCTGTATCCCTCTTCCGGGTGACATGATTCTTTTTATAAAATTCTTCACACATCTGCTTATCCAAAAAGATAATTATCTGATTATTTGTAAGATTTTATATGTTTTTGATTACATCTTACTCTTTTTTCTTTCTTTCTTTCTTTTGTACTCTTTTGTATAACCAGTTTCCAGTGTTTCACCTTCTCTCTTTCTCTTCCTTCATTCTATCTCTCTTTCCCCTCTTTCTCTCACTCTTCCTCCTTTTTTCTATTCTCTCTCGGCTTACATTCCTTTCTCTACCTCTGCCTTTCTCTCTCCCTTCTTCTTTGTTTCGTTAACTCCTTCTTCTACTTTCTTCCTTCTTTTTCATTTAATGTCTGTCTCCTTCCCTCTTTATCTTTTTTTCTTTCTTTTCCTCTTCTTCTTTTCTTCTCTCTCAACTTTCTTTCGTTAAGTACTTCTATATCTCTCTTCCTCTTTTTTATCGTCTTCTCCTTATTTTCCCTCTCTCTCTCTCTCTCTCTCTCTCTCTCTCTCTCTCTCTCTCTCTCTCTCTCTCTTTCTTTTTCTCTCTCCTTAATTCTTTCCCACTCCTCCATTTTCTACCATTTTACCTCCGAAATTTTCTCTCTCCCTATTTCTTTCTCTCCATCGATCATTTTCTTGGATTACTCTCTTTCTCTCTTTTATTTCCTTACTTAGTCTTGCATCTTGTTTCTTTATCTAAATCCATATTCTTCCTTTTATCCATCATCTCTCTCTCTCACCCAATCTCCGTCTGTTTGTCTCCCGCTCTCACTCTCTTTTTCTCTTTTTCAATATATATATATATATATATATATATATATATATTGTTTTTCAATTCCCTTTGTGCTGTGGGATTTTTGCCCCTTGGCTGTTTATGGAATGGCTACTCTGCATTGGATGCCACTTAGTCCTTGACACTTGCAAGGAAACTCCCTCACTTGAAGGGTCTACTTATCCCAAACAGACGCACATCTCCTTTCCACATTCAAAGATAATCAATGTATGCTACATTTTCTTTTCTTTCTGATTTATAGCAAATCAATTTATAATCCAAAATGATGATTAACTTGAACTGAAAACAGCGACAGAATACACGTAAATAAATTGGGCTAACACTCTGGCAAACAGTTCTGTCAGACATCAATACAAGTGACTTGCCCCTGGGGAAAAATCGCTGCGAAAATTGGCGATAATTAAACAAGAAAAATAAAATACAATAAATAAATTTACTCGAAAATACAATCCATGCAGTAAGTGGAATATTCATTGGACATCATGGCGATTTCCTCTCGATTTTTTTTTTGCTTTAATCGATGCTGATACAATATAAATCGCACATATTTTTTTCCAAAAGACGGAAAAATTCACAAAAAGAAGAAAATGATTATTTTTGTAAAGTTGATTTTTTGGTGTACAAGCATTCAGCTTTTAAAACTTTATTTATCTTATTCGTGTATTATAAATATAATTTCAAACCTTAGTATTTAAACATTAAATGAGCTATTTTACTGAAATGTTCGTTGTTTAAATGTCATCATGGTAGAAATGAACAAAAAGTAGTTGGGAATATAAGGTATGACCACGTGCGAGAAATGGACAACAGAAAAAAAAAATTCTCGTAGAACATAATTTTCTATAATATCAAATCGTCATGCTAATCATCGCTTCCCAGATAAGTCTTATCCGTATATGTCTTGGACTTTATTAATTTTTTAAAATTATTTTGTTAGTCGGATGCAAACGGAATAAATGTATTTTATAAGTTGTTGAAATTGCCGTCGTCTTTAGTATTATTTTGCTTGTCATTCTGATACATTGTTTCAGTGCAACAATACCTCAACTTGTAGCCAATAGCCTTTTTTAATTATCATTATTATTGAGGTATAGTGGCTCGCACCACGTGACTTCCAGTATCTCGGAGGAAAAAAAAGACGTCATAAATGTGTTACATTGTAGTCTGTGAGTTCAAGTTCCAGTCGCGCTATTACGTTCACTTTCGGAATAATACCTTTAGGAAAGTTATGAAATTCACAATCCCTTTCCACGGGTTAAATAGTTCCAATAGAATTCTCCTATGGAATGAATTTGACATAAAATAACCCATAAAAGACAAACTTTGGACGTAACACCAACAGCGCGAGACTTATAATATTTGTTGGACTGCACCACTTCAGTTAAGAAAAAAAGTTAAGTCTGTTTCACAGTGTATCTCTTCCTTACTACGATACAACAATTATAACCCGTGAAATATCCCTTACAAGCTAACTCGGGAAATTGGACGAATTATAGATTTATATTCGTTTACCTACTTCGTCGCCAACGCATTCAGGAACAAGAAATACTAAAATTGACGAGAATATCGTCCGGACACGAGAAAAGCGACGTAACAGTATAAATATTAAAGGTTAAAAAAATCTGAAGTTGGTGTCGTGTTGGAAATGCTTCTGTTTTATCTTTACTGTTTTGAAAACCCGAAAAAAATTCTGACGCTTTTGTTCTACGGATCATGTTCATCGTCTGAAATACGTTCCACTCGCTCTTATCATAAACTGTGATAAATCTTACCGGCTAAAGAATTTTTACAGCGTTTTTAGTTTTCCAAGTTCTATTATACTTAATTTAATCGGATATTTTTTCTAATATTATCATCATAAAACGTAATCAATTACTAACTTATTTCCTCCTCTCACTCCCTATCAATATTTACACGTAAGTTTACATGACCCTAACAGGTGCTACCACTACGAGTCTGTGTGGGCCTTGAACAATGACAGTGAAAGCGTATTGCACATTCCCCAAAACTTTATATCAAGGGTTTGACCATTATACGAAATTTAGTACCCTAGCCAGAATACTCGTTGGGGGTGATCGAATCCATTTACAGAGGGGCTGTCGGATCGTTCTCCAGACTCAGCCGACAAGGCGGTAGTAACACATGAACAAGGATCATTTGTTTTGCAATACATAATTTGGACTTGAAAATCTATGCATCAAATTTTCGAGCACAGCTTGTAGTTTTTAGATGAAACAAGTTACTGGGAACGTTTATTATTTCGTTGATTTTTATTAGTATTAACATCATACAATCTTAGATGAAATGATCAAATTGGGATTTACTGCTTAGAATGGAATTATATGAAATATAAATTAAAATCTTAAAACAGAAGCATCATACTTGGAAAAGAAGAAATGATTTTCTGAACGCTACATAAACTGACGCATTTGGTTTTAATTTTCTTTGAAGTCAAAAATTATATTGCTGTAATTGAAGTGATATTCTTAGGGGAAATAATTTTCGATATTTGAATTAAAATTAATGATTATCGATATCGGTAAAATTGAAATCGGCCTGTCGGAGGGGCGTAAAATACGATGATTATATCCCCTACAGAAAAGACGCCCAATCCAATAAAGGTGTGTCCTGTATATAACACTAAACTGTATCTAATGGTGACAGTCTATTTCTGGAGATTTTGGAAGTGTAGAGTGTCCCTTACTGCTATTACATACTTCCAGGTCAATTCTTATCCCAAGTGTTAGTACATGTTTGGGTTTCATGTTTTGGTCAAATCATCATCATCATCATCATGTCGTGCTGGTAGCACGGATATCCCTGACTCTCTCGCCACTCCTCCCTATCGTTCATCGCCCTAGGCAGGTCTTCAGGACAACATCCCGTATCCTCACATAGCTGCTCAAAGTATGTTCGTGCTGGTCGTCCTGCCTTCGCACCGCCATGTGTGGGGGTCCATAAGAGTACATCTCTTATGAGTTCGTCCCTGCTTCTCCAGCAGTGTCCTGCATGTCTGGTTCGTCTAACTTGAATAGTTTTCGTGATAGAAGGCAGGTGACCGTACAGTTGGTGTCTTGTGGGGTGTTGCCGCTAGGACTTGTTCAAGATTGCTCGCAGCATTCTTGTGTAATTGCCGTCTAGCTTCTTCTCCAGCCGTTTTGTTAGAGTCCATGTAGTGCACCCATATAGCAGTATCGAAGTGACCGCTGCCTGGAAGAAACTACGTTTCATTTTATCGGTTAGGTTTGATTTCCATATAATCGATGGCCTATTGATAGCTGTCCATGCTTTCGTTAACCTCGAGTCGATGTCCTTTTCGGTTGATGCGACGCTGCTTCCCAGGTAAGTGAATTTGTCTACTAGTTTAAGAGGGGTTCCGTCTAGAGTGGAGATGTCCCCCGTTTGATGTTCGATAGACTGTAGGCAATAAAATCCCTTTATGAAACCACTGCACAAAATGTATATATGAGTATTTTGTGAACGTGATTCCCTAACATTTAGCCATCAGATAAACATAGACGAGTTTATATGCCGTTAAACCCATTCATGAAATAATGTAAGATGATCTAACGATATAAGTTGTATACAATTTATCACTTTACTTCATCTGGTAGATATCTAAATGAATGTAGCGTACAGTGAGGATCAATGTCAGGGAAGATACCAACAGGCAGCAGATAATCTAATTTATTCTTGAATAGTTATCGAATGATAGGTGGACGTAGGAATAATGTGTGCCCTGCGAAATACAATCCTATCGATCGGTTCATGACATAAATTTAAGTGACAAATCTAGGGTGTTCATATGGTATCGAAACAAACAATATTTCCAATAGAGAAAAAAACTAAGTATAAAACCTTAATTTTCCGCAAAACTGTCCAAATTTATTCAAAGTACATCTTCCAGCAATATTTCTATGAGTCGAAACACCTTTGAAATGTTTAAAGGGAGACGGAAACCGCAGGAATAATGTTGCGCTATATCATTACAATTGTCAAGTGTTGATTTATTTCTCCCATCCACTAAGGGTAGGATGCGAAACAAGATCATTTTTAATCCAGAAGTCTGTCAACAAACGTATGATGTTCAAAATCCACAACAAAACAGCTGTTACATAAGTCACCAATCCGTACACCAAAAGGTGTCAAAGACAGACAAAAAACATGTCTCCTGAAAATCCCGAACAACTTAGCTAAAAACCATAAGCTCCTATTGGTCAAACTGGGAAAATACATTTGAACAATAAAGAGAACAAGGAAAGCGTAGGAAGGGCATTCAAAATACCCTCAACTGATTGGGATACAACACCTTTAACATCAATAACAAAGTCGGTAATAAGAAACAATAAACAGTGCAATGCTCAGGAATCGACAAAACACCTACAAAGAACCTATAGTATAGAATGTATGGATAATGATGCACACTGCATCGTTGCCAGCCTTAATCTAGAAGAAGTATTAAATAACTACAATACGTGAAACCATTTAACTGTAGGCAAAGTTATAAGCTCAATCACCTATTTAAATGTTAATCACTTACATATCATAAATATCTATTTAAATGTGTGCAAACAAATAACTGATGTTAAATTATTACTTTTATATATACTCTTGAAATAACTGATGTTAAATTATTACTTTTATATATACTCTTGAAACCACTTAAATGTGTGCAAACATATGATTAAAAGTAAATAAAATGATTCATATTGGAGAGAAATACTTGAAATCATTTAACTGTGAAGGAAAATGAGTTCAGGTTTGTTTAAAAATGTTAATAGAGAATTGTTCAGCAAACCATGTGTATTTAATATATAAGTCAAAACAGGGTTTGGCGTTGAACGATTTGCAATATTTGATATGATATAAAACAAAACTTATGAAGAACTATTTTTGACATATTAAATGCGTACTAACGTCAAACTAAATTATTTGAAATCGAACTGTTTTTACATTTTACAGAGTGTAAAAGAAAACAGTACTTATGCGAAACAGTATGGTCTAAAATAGAACTGTTTATATGTATAAAAATGGATTCGGCATTAAATAACCTAAAATGGTTGATATGCCATAAAACCAAACCAAACCTAACTTCATAACGAAATTAGATCATTTTTCCTTTAACAACCTATACATATCAAATACCATCAACATTTCTTTATTAATTCGTATTTTTTTAATTCTCGTGCCTCTCTTATTTTCGATGCCTAAAACGATTCGAGCAAAATGATCTCTTGGAGTTCAATTGATAAAATAGATTGTTTTATCCCGTGTAACGCCTTGTAATCCCGCTGAGAAGAGATAAATCGGCTACTTCGACCTCGGACTGGATTTAAACAAAAGCAGTTACCTGGTTGGCTGTTAAGAACATTTCTTTCTTGATAAGGGATATTGTTACATGCTTTCCCCTGACGGATAATCGTTTTATTCAGAATAGAAAGAATGTCCATCAATTCCTTTAAGTTCATAAAGAAGCAGCTGATGTAATTTTAAGGTTAAAAGATACGATCTAAAATGCGGATTATAACGTCCCTTGAATATTAATTTGAAACACTAACATAGAAGGTCAAAAAGACCTTTGAGCGTATGCTGTCTGACCTTCTCCAATCAAGTGTTATCTTAAATCAATGAAATATCAAGATAAGCTTCGTGGCGACTTTTCATACACTGAACCTTCCAAAATGAATCAGGTGAGCGTCATAGCTTTCACTTTATTTTCACTTTTTTTTCAATTTTAGTCTACTTAGTAGACGCGATTCATCTGGCAGAGAAAAATCTATAATTCATTTTTATAATGCAAAAGTTCTTGATGCCAGACAACAATCAGTATAAGAAGATGACAGCAAAACGGTGGTAAACATAGAGGTTCGATCGAAATTTCCCAAGAGTGAATCTTCTTTTTTATTTTAAAATTTTGAATTTGGGTGATGGTGTATACACAGATGACCAACTTATATAATTAAGGGTTTTATGTTCGCACAATTTCCTAAAAAGCAAATCATCGGTATGAACTAATATATATATATATATATATATATATATATATCAGGCAAAGTTTTCATAAAAGAAAATCCCATTATAGTATAATTATATATATTTATTCTAACCGCAGAAAAAAAAGAAAGATACAACAATATCACTGCCAAATAAAAATAAAAATAACCGATGAGAAAATTAAATAAAACCCTTCTCATACAGTTGTTTATAATAATAATAATAATAATAATAATAATAATAATAATAATAATAATAATAATAATCTACTAGCATACGGCCTACCAAAAGAGACCGTCGCAGCAATAATGCTTATCTATAGAAACACCAAAGTGAAAGTACGTTCACCGAATGGAGACACAGAAAACTTCGACATTGTAGCAGAAGTGCTGGAGTACTACAAGGAGACACGCTACCCCCATAGCTCTTTATCATCTGCCTAGACTACGTGCTTAGAACATCGATTGATAAAATCAAAGAAAACGACTTTGAGCTGACATAGAAAAGAAGCAGAAGGTACTCCGCAAAAATAATTACCGAAACCAACTACGCCGATGACAGCGATTCTGGCAAATACACTCAACCAAACCGAAACACTACTGCATAGTTTGGAACAAGCCTCGGCAGGCATTGGCCTCCATGTCAATGCACACAAAACTGAATACAAGTGCTTTTATCAAACAGTCGACATTTCCACTCTAGACATTTCCTCTATGAAACTGGTAGACAAGTTCACCAACCTAGGAAGCAGTGTCACATCAACCGAAAAAGACATCGACACGCGGCTAACGAAAGCATGGGCAGCTATTGATAGGCTATCGATCATATGGAAGTCCTAACCGATGAAATGAAACGCAGTTTCGTCCATGCAGCGGTCGTGTCGATACTGCTGTATGGATGCACTTCTTGACCGCTAACAAAACGGCTGGAGAAAAAGCTATACGGCAATTACACAAGAATGCTGCGAGCAATATTGAATAAGTCCTGGAGGCAACACCACACAAAGCACTAACTCTACGGCCACCTACCTGCCATCCCGAAAACTATCCAAGTGAGACGAACCAGACATGCTGGACACTGCCGGAGAAGCAGGAACGAGCTCATAAGTGATGTACTCCTATGGATCCCCACATATGGCCGAACAAAAGCAGGACGACCAGCTCGAACATACGTACAGCAGCTCTGTGAGGATAAGGAATGTCGCCTTGAACACCTGCCAGAGGCGATGAACGATAGGGAGAAGTGTCGAAAGAGGGTCAGGGATATCCGTGCTGGTGGCATGACATCATGATGAGTACTAGTAGTTATAGTAGTAGTGACAGAGACGAAACCATCAATCACATAATCAGTAAATGCTGCAAATTAGCACAGAAATAGTATAAGAATAGACACAACTGGGTGGGTCAAGTGATCCACTGGGAATTTTGCAAGAAATTGAAATTTGACCATACGATCAAATGGTATATGAAAAACCCAACATATGTCCTGGAGAATGATACGCACAAACTCCTCAGGGATTTTGACACACAAACTGATCACGTAATGTCAGCCAGACGACCAGACCTTATAATAATCAACGATAAAAGAGAACTTGCAGAATCGTGGAGTTTGCTTTCAATCCTGACCATAGAATGAAATTGAAAGAAAATGAAAAGAAGGATAAATACCCCGACCTTGCTCAGGAATTGAATAACCGGTGGAACATGAAAGTGACAAGTATGCCAATTGTGATTGGTGTTCTTCGTATAGTGATCGAAGGATGATTAAAGGGACTAGAGGACTAGAGGAGAGGAGTGGAAACCATCAAAACTACTGCATTATTAAGATCGGCCAGAATAGTGAGAAGAGTCCTGGAGACATGAGACATGCTGTCAATCAAACTCCAATGAAAAACCAGCCGCTAATGCTGATGGGAAAAATTCAAGGAGTTAAAAACAATAATAATAATAAGGAAAACCCTAAGAGAGAAACTGAATCTCTCCCGATAACAGTACAAAACAACGGCATAACATCTATGTGAAAGCAAAGGTGGACAAGATGCAGCAAATGCAGATTACGTGATAAGAAACACGAAATTATTAATCACATATTAAGCGAATGCAGTAAATTAGCGCAATGAGACTATAAGACTAGATATGACTGTGAGGGCTAGGTGATCCACTGGGAATTGTGAAAGAAGTTCAAATTTGACCACACGAACAAATGGTATATGTACAACCCTGGAAAATGAGAAACACAAAATTCACTGAGCTTTTAAGATACAAGCAGATCATATAATCTCTGCCAGACAACCAGACCTAGTGATAGTCAGCAACAACAACAACAACAAAAACAACAAAAAGAAAAAGAGAACCTGTCAAATAGAGGACCTTGAGTTTCTTTCACATCTCAGAACTGTTTGTCGATTCGCTGTTAAAACGTTACTATTTCTAATCCGGGCGTCCCTAATTATTTTAGCATTTGTAAATATTTTTTGACTAAAACATGACTTTGTTTTCAAACCACTCATTTATATATATATATATATATATATATATATATATATATATATATATATACATGTTTAGGTTTTATGGCATATCAAACTTTGTAAGTTATTTAATGCCAAACACATTTTTATACAAATAAACATATCTATTTCAAACAATTTACTTTAGCGTAAGTACACAGTTCAGTTGTCAAAACATTTCTATTTCAAACTAGTCAGTTTAGTCAAACAGTTCTAATTTTAAAAAAAAATTAGTTTAGTATAAATATTGTTTTTGTTTACTCACAGTTAAATGCCAAAACACTTCTACTTCGAACAATCGAGTTTTGCGTAACTACAGTTTCAATGTCAAAAACAGTTATATTTCAAACAATTCAGTTTAGCATATGTACACATTTTAGTTCCTTTTGACCCATAGATTGCACCCCCTCAGGTGCTATCACTCCGGGCCAGAGTGGACCTAAAAGCGATGACAATGACGGGTGCTCTGCATTCCCCAAAGCTCCAGGATTACTGTAACCTCATCATCAGATTGTTTAGTTTCATATCCAGAATACTCGTTGTTGTGGGTCTTATTCTTCTGCAGAGGGGCAATCGGTGTATATATATATATATATATATATATATATATATATATAACTGAAAGCTTTTATTGTATGATTTTAGATGGGCTTTAGTGAGAGTCACAATAACCTTTGTCTGGAGATGTCTTTCAGGTTGTAAAGAACAGTCATGTCATTCGAACAAAGGCAGGAAATAATGATAATATTGACGTTAAATTTAACACGAACAATGTTATATTTCTCGAGCACATACATTTCTTTAAAAGGATGCTGGAATTATGCATTGATATTATTTTTTCGGAGGGTCGATACTGCCACAAAAACCCATACAGTTTATTTGTTTTATTTTACATGATAATCAGTTCACACACATAGACACTGAGTTAAATCTGCGAAATCATCTAACGAATCCAGAACGTCGATAAGCAACCGTAGTAAAGTGACAAAAGATTTAAGTGAGGATCTTATATTGTAGACACTTACACACAAAGAAAGAAGATAAAGCAAAAAGATAACTTACCATTATTAGAACATATTCTGTTTTGCTGGACTATGAAAATATTCACTATTAAGTTGGCTTTATAGAACATTTTCATTTGTTTCTTTTATCAAGTACAAAAAAATGACACAAGGTGTGATCAAGTAGTTTTAAGACAATACTTTATTTCTCAAAAGGGAGTTTCTTTATCTTAAGTTGTTGAATTTAAAGGCGAGATCTATTCTAAGGAGGCTACAAAGGCTTTAAGTAAAATTACACAAAGATATATAATTAAACAATTCATTTGTTTATTTTTAATTTGTTAAATTTAATTAAAAAAAACAAAGGGAAATAACCAAAAAGGTAAACAGTAAGTATTCTTAACAGAACGACAAAATCAAACAAAAACTGATATTTTTTTATATGTTAAGACCAGAAGCTGTTTAAGAAAATTGTGCTTGAATTTTAAGACTACGCAGTATTATTCAGTTTTAAAATGAAGACATTTTTCTCAAAATCTTCAATTCACACATCTCAATCAATAACACAGGGGCCTATGTTTTTCTTTTTGGAAATCAATACCAACAAATGCAAAAAAAAAAAAAAGGAAAATAAAAATAAAAGAGAAAAAAAAAAGGATGAGAAACGCAAATAAAAACGAAAGTAGAATGAAAATTTTCATATGAAGTAGCTGAACTGAAAAGGAAAAGATTAAAGATGGCGGACTAAAGCAGATCGACAATTTAATGTCAATGTTTCGTAAAGACGCGACGCTCTTTCTTTCGCTACCGCATCGGTCCGTTTCCCTTCATGGGAATCAGCAGGTGAGGGATGTTAGAATAGCGGTCATTGATTAGAAAGCAGAGCGAAATAGAGAATCAATGCCAAACACCTTTTGGGTAACACGTATGAATATTAGAAAAAAAGCAAACAAAAAAACAAAAAACAAAAACACAAACAAAACAAAAAACAAACAAAACAAAAAACAAACAAAACAAAAAACAAACAAAAACGGATCCAGTAAACGTGCTTTTGTTTTGAATAAGTGTCTACATATTTTCTTGTTTCTTTCTCGCTATTTATTCACTCGCGGACAAAAAAAAAGTTCGAAAATTATAACATATCTTTCTATTTTTAATTCTCTCACTCTCTTTTCATCACTCTCACTTTCTCTTCCCATCTCTCTCTCTCTCTCTCTCTCTCTTTCTCTCTCTCTTCCTATATATATATATATGTATATATATATTCATGGGGAATATTTTCCATGAGTAACAGTTAAAATATTTCCTGATGTAAAAACGGTCGTAAGTTTTAGTCATAAACGAAATAAGAATAACACGTCGTTATACTTAAAATTTAAAGCGATGAATATAGATCTAAGTAATATTTAATGCAATATAAGGCAATATATTGCTTCTGTTTCAGTCCGTCTTTTCCTATCAAATGATGCCGTTCTCCCTCTATTTTTCTCAATGTAGGGATATATATATATATATATATATATATAAGTTTGTGTGTGTGTGCGCGCGTGCGTGTGTGTGTATGTGTGTGTGTGTGTGTGTGTGTGTGTGAATAATCCACATAGGAAAATATTTCTTTTAAAGGAGACTTATAAGAGCTCGATACATCTCAAAGAATTCAATTCAGAAATAGAACCGATTTGAAATCGCTAGGTCTGCAAAAGGGGTTTCCTTAACCCACTCTTAGGTTCATCCAGGTGGCAATATCTTCAGACGGTGGAAGGGAATTGTATGTCTTCCATGATCAATTATTCAAATATACATTACTTAAAAGATTCAAGTAATGCAGACAACACACACACACATACATACACACACACACACATATATATATATATATATATATATATATATATATATATAAGTATTTATGATCCACGGAAAATAGTCTTGGGTTTAGACTGTTAAATGGTAATCCAAGGAGAATTGAAATAAACAATCTACACATAAAGTTCAATTTCGAAACATTAATGTTGAGTAAAAAAAAAATGAACTCAAATGCCTGTCGTAACGTACACATAGTCGTTATAAAATAAAATAAAAAAATGATATATCTATTTATAAATATTGGCCATTTTACAAAAAAAAAAGAATAATAATTTAACAATACAAATTTTAAAAAAGATACAAACTTAAAACTAGTCTTAAAAATCTGGAGGAACTATCCTATGTACAACATCGTCTGAAGATATGTAAACAAACATGTTACAACCCGAGTAAATGTATATTTGAGATTGCTTTATGAATTTAATACATATATTAAAAAAGTTTGTTTCTTAGATCATGGAATCCAATGTCTATTATAATGTGAATGTTTATCGTCGTAGGAAGTGGACACGGCGACACGAGTTCAAATCCTGGACGAGGCTGATTACATTTCACATAACACTATTACCCTTGGGAAAGGTATGAATCCAATTATTCTCCCTCCATCTATGGGTAAATTGTAGGACAGACTAGGTTCTTCAACCTTGGTGAGGCAACAGGTCTAGGAGAAGGAAAACTCTGAATTCAAACCTGTTAAACTCCGCTTAAAAAATTTGCCCTTGTGTCATATCCTGCCCGAGCGGATGGATTGGTAAATAGGATTACAATTTGAATCAGTTACTCATCACAGTTAAATTGAATAAGGAAAAAACAGAAAAAATATGCATCTTCCTTAAAGTTAGTACCAAAATGTCTCCTAAATAGAGATTTTGTTAAATTAATATTAATATTAAGTATCTAGAATAAAAAAAAAAACAGTGAAGTTTGTAACCTTACTCGAGGGTAACCTGAAAGTTCCCTTTTCGATAACTACTACACCGAGGTATTGAGTAGGGGGCTACTCCATTCCCTAGATTGCCCCGCTTTACACTTAATCCTTAACTTATACAGCTGAATGTTGTGCAAGGCAGTATCAAGTACCAATTTTTGAGTCTTTGGCATGTCTCGACCTGAGATTGAACCTCCGTCTCCCGGAATATTTGCGAACACTCTACTCATTAGGCCTGCGGCCCAGTTAAATTATATAGAATACTTGGACGATATCATCGAATATTCAACATCAACATTAATTTCATAGAAATTAGAAATCAAATGTTATCTTTACCTAAATTATATTTTTTTTCTTTTTTTATAATTAATTCTCTACCCACTAGGAAAACCCTCCGTGAATCACCGGTTTTAGAAAAAAACAAATACTAATTTGAATAACAGGTAACAAATTTAAAAAGAGGAATATAAACTTATAAAGTTATCATTTGCCAAATATTATTTTTCTAGCCGGAAAAAGGGTAACGAAGTCTACATCATATTCCAAGTACAAATGTATTATCTCTATCGGTCAAGAGCCATCGAACTCTAAAAAAAAATATTATAATGTAACCGCTGAATTGAATCCTTTTTTTTAAGCACACACACACACACACACACACACACACACACGTATATATATATATATATATATATATATATATATATATTCGTTTGTTCATTCACTCTATCATGGTTATTTTTTTAGGAAATTGACACAGTGAGCAAAGTTTAAATTCTGTACGAGACAGTTTTCAGTTCACATGGCGTTGAACCCTTAAAGTAATCGGTAAAATGGCCAGACTTGTTTCTTTAATATTGGTATGGCAACATTTCTAAATTCATACGTGATAAACTCTGCTTAAAACGTAACCTTGTGTCGCATTGTGGTCATGCGGAGAGTTTGCTTTCTCTCTCTCTCTCTCTCTCTATATATATATATATATATATATATATATATATATATTTACTAACTTACTGACTAAAAGCACTTACGGTTACAGACAAAAAGAAAAAAGACCCGCCAGAATTCGGAGATAAAAATATATCACGAATCACTGTCCGGGGAAAAAAGAAAAAAAAAGATACCAGGGGAAAAAAAAAGAAAAGTCCAACCTTGTCACACCAAGTGAGAAAATCAACATATACGCAATCGGTTGGTCAAAAGAAAAAATACACCGTAAAATGCTGAGAAGCTACAATTACAAAGAGTGCTCAATACTAGGTAGAGCAAAATAGTTACAAAAATTATGTCGTGAGTCAGGAACTATCCTACAACAGTTTCGCCTAAACTGCTTCTCAGGGTATCTAATCTGGATTAAATACCCTGAGGAGCCGTTTAGGATAGTTCCTGACTCACAAAATAATGTTTGTAAGTATATATATGTGCATGTAGCACTTGAGAGGCTCCTATCTATGAGTCAAATAGAACTTCTTCATTAAAAGCAAGTAAAATTATTCATATTAGATAGAAATAAGTGAAACAATTTAACTGTGTGTAAAAATGAACTTAGGTTCTTTTTAAAATGCCATCAAAAACTGTGTTAAGAAATCATTCATTTAATATATATTTATTAAAATGATTTGACATTGAATAACCTATAATGGTTGATATGCCCTAAAATCAAACATTTATATATATATATATATATATATATATATATATATATGTGTGTGTGTGTGTGTGTGTGTGTGTGTGTGTGTATACGAGGTTTAAGATAAAATTGATGAAATTTAATGGTCAAATGCCCGGCACGATCACCTGGCCTGACACTTTGTGCAGCTTATGTTTTGGGCTATGCCAAAGTAGAAGCTTATGTCTGCTTCGTACAAGAAAAAGAGACTTAAGCAGTGAATAAATATCTTACTTAAAACGGTTAACCAAGATATGCTACAGTTTCTGCCCTAGGCGGGAGTATCAAGTTGATGTATGCCGTGTTACAGGTGTCTGTATTCTTGAACATCTTTATTAACAGGGGCTGTACAGTTTATATATATGTTGCAATTGCAAATGATGTCAGAAAGTATAGGGAGTTATCAATTCTATTGATGTACGCTGATCTCAGGGATCATTTAAAGCTGAGGCTCGATTGGATTAAGAAATCATGTGTTCAGACGTTACTGGGGAAACAGACGGAACAGTTGGTCTGATATAGGGTAGTGCTCAAATTAGACGTTTACTTTCCTCTTGTGTTCGTATTTTCCTTGTAAAATTCGAAAGAAAAAGAGTTTCACCAAAGCGGTAAAATAAGATGTGCAAATAAATAGTGTCTGCATAATTTGTAATACCATCATAGAAGGAAAAACAACTTGAGTTACAGCAACGAACTGATTAATAAAAGGAGAAACAGAAGTTAACCTGAACTAGAAGAAAGATGGCGGACGACAAAACACGGGAAAATGACTGAAAACGTATGACGAGATTGACGCTTACAAGCATAGAAGGAATAACATATCGTAAAGTATAGAAAATGAAACCCTAAAAAGGGAATCCAATCTACCTACATATATTAGACAATCGGATTATATATATATATATATATATATACGTGTGTGTGTGTGTGTGTGTGTGTGTATTTCGTTACAAGAAACAAGCCATAAACAACACACACACACACATATATACATATATATGGGGAGGGAGATTATATTTACGGACCTCAATTCCCAGAACCACTCATTACTCAGAGTTCCACGCTGGTGGGAGCAATTTTCTGAAAGTGTTGAGGAACTGTATTTCTTTAGCGGATATTTAGGCGATATTAAAATATTCGTTATTTAGAAGGTGAGAGTAGCTCCCACCAACTATTACTCAAAACCATTGTTCAAATTATAGTATACATTTTATTTTCTTATTAAGGATCTTCCATTGTCTAGTTTTTCTTTCAATAACATTCGTATAATTAATCGGATAGGATATTTTGGGGCTGAGTACTTGGGTGAGCTGGCGATGTTGTTTGGTACTATTTACCAACCCCTCCGCTCGGGCAGGATATGACACAAGGTCAATTTTTAAGCGGAGTTTAACAGGTTTGAAGTCAGAGTTTTCCTTCTCCTAGACTAGTTGCCTAACCAAGGCTGAAGAACCTAGTCTGTCCTACTATTTACCCATAGCTGGAGGGAGAATAATTGGATTCATACCTTTCCCAAGGGTATTAGTGCTATGTGAAATGCAATCAGTCTCGTCCAGGATTTGAACTCGTATCGCCGTGTTCATTTCCTACGGCGATAACGACTACACCACGGGCACCTCCAGATGTTGTTTGGTATCATCTGTCCTTTTTGAGGAACCTAAATTTGTAACTCCCAATGAAGTACAATTTTTCTATTTCTACGTTTTTTCTCATTCAGTGTCAATTGGCCAGCTTTTAGTATTTGGGCTTTCATGCAGTTAGCTAGGGAGAATTAATTACAAAATGTTAAATGAGTTCTCGACACAAAGATCACAGACGGTAGAAAAGGAATGTCTGACTCCCTCCTGACTCACAAACATCTATCACATAACACACCGCTTATCCTGGTTGCTTCTGAGCGCGGGACGCTCTGCCTACATCACGAATTTCGAGGGGCTTTTGATGATATTTGTGGTCCTTTTTATTCTGAACCCGGGTTAATTTTTATGCTATTACTTTCCAGCTGTTTGCACGCAGTGACCCAATTTAGCTGTCATCCGTTATATATATATATATATATATACGGATAGATAGAAACACAAGTGTTTATATCATGAAGTTGTTTCTATCAATCAATCTCTCTATATATATATATATATGAGAATCATTAAACAAGTTTCCAGATTTTTTTCGTATGGGCACTTTTATTGATAGTACACACGTGAAACTCTAGTCCCCATCGACGTAATCTCCTCTGGCTGCAATGAATTTGTTGTACCGTTCCAACAACTTCTGGAAGGCACCATGGAACTCCTCTTGTGTGAGCGTTTCAATGACCTTCGTCACAGCGTCTTTCATCTCCTCAGTTGTCTCATAACGACAGCCTCTGAGCTTAGAGAATAACCAAAAGTCACAGGGAGCAAGGCCTGCACTATAGGGAGGCTGAAGAACTGTGTTGATGCCCATCTTGGTCAAATAGTCAGTGACAAGGATGGAGTGTTGGACTGGTGCATTGTTCTTGTGGAAATGCCACTGACCCGATTTCAAGAGTTCTGGCCTCTTCTGACGGAATCTCTTCCTGAATTCCCTTAAAACCTCAACATAGTAGTAACCCTACCCGTTTGGCCAATCAACTTTGGTCTATTGACTTCCTTACCCCTCCCACAGCAATCATCATCCCTGTCCAATTTTAATCTCTTTTGCCACTGAAAACTGATGCTCGATTCATGCAAGATTCTCCAAAAGCAGTCGGAAGCATTCCATACGTTTCTGCGGCATTTTTTCCAAGTTTAAAACAGGATTCTATTGCATATAGTTCGTCTAAAGTAAGGACTGCATTTTTGAAATTCACCACCTGTGACAATCAGGCTTTAGTTGGGTGTATTTCAATTACTGCTGTAGCTGTTCATTTGAACTTCAAATCATAAAAATTGGTCAATCATCTCATATGATGTATAGCAATAACATACTAAATTTTTAAGAGTACGATAATTTTAAATCCCGGTATAAAAAAATCTGGAAACTTATTGAATTCAACACGCGTATATATATATATATATATATATATATATATATATATATTGTCATTTAAAGACAGACTGTTTCGTTGTATCACAACTCTTCAGTGTGGCTCGACACGTAGGACGCTTGAAGCTAGGATCGAAACCCGCCCAACTTTACGTTAGACATAGTATCATGCCGCTCAGCCTGGAGGTGAACCACGTCAGTTCACGAATTATAAGGCATTATGTAGTAGCTTCTGTTTGTTTAAAATTTTTGCCTTACCGGATACCAGTGTGCTCAATTCATTCGAAGAGTTTTGCAATATGCCAGTGGCAGCCGTTTATTCCTTCGCCAGAGAGCTCAACCTCTTTATGGTAGCGTAATATATATATATATATATATATATATATATATATATATATATATATATATATATATGTGTGTGTGTGTGTGTGTGTGTGTCTAGCCACACTGAAGAGTTCTGATAGAACGAAAAAGTCTGCCTGTGGATGACAATATATATATATATATATAAGTAAAGTAAAGTTAGCGACCATAGTCGAGGGTGATCCGAAGGCTCCCTTTTCGATAGCTACTACACCAAGGTGTAGGGGAGGGCGCTACACCATTCCCAGGATTGCTCCACTTTACCCTTGAACCGTACCTTATAATGCTGAGTGTTAAGCAAGGTGGTATCAAGTTCCATTTTTAAAGTCTTTGGTATGACTCGACCTGGGATTGAACCCAGGTCTCCCGGGCCATTGGCGAACACCCTAACCGCTGGGCCAATGTCCCGGTATGTAATCATCTTTATCAAGGCACGCTTAGAGCACAGATTTCTGTCATGCGCTCTCGCTATCCGTTCCCAAAGCAATCGCTATTTGTGGTCCTCTAAATGGCTCCAAGTGTTCACACAGAGCTGATAAATGTATGCTTTTATTGGTCGAAAAACAGTTTTTTTTACATGTGTCAGACATAGCGATAGACTGATAAACAGACCGAGAGGCAGAGTGTTTTGCAGAGTGACTTTTAATAGATTTATAGACTTAAATCTTTGTCCAAAGTAAAAATCCTGACAAAGCAATCATGATTCATCATTATTTTATATCTTGACGTTTAAATGATAACTTTGAACATACACAGTGATATTTAATTAAATGGTAGTAGTTAAATTAAAAGGATATTATCAGTAAGACAAATAATCTATTAACTATTTCATCGTTTTTTTAATTTTAACCGTAAACAATTACACTGGTCAATAAAAAAAAATTGAAATGGCGTCGAAGCACCAAACATAATTTTTAGCTAATATGAGGCCGTTTAATCTGAAAATAGCTAACATTTTTTGGGCTAGATAGCTTTTTTCCTAAAGAAAAATACCTCATTTTTGGAAATGAAAATATTTTTTCTTTTTATTTTTTTGTGTATATAATATTGATTGATTGCAATATTTCTCAAAGTAAAATCCTAGAAACTTCTCAGTTCGTATTTAAACCAACAAACATTTGTCGCCTTATTGGACTTTATTTCAGGCGGCTTACATACATTGCTCGGTCTATCTAAAAATGGATGTGTTTAGACGATCTTTATTGACTAAATTTTCGATCAGCTAAGATCGAAAACTGATTTTTTTTTCCAAAATGAGCAATTACAGTACAAAGAAAGGGTTGCTAACCATGAAAAACTAAGGTCATTTTCGTAATCAGTAGCCTCAAATTGGAAAAAAAAAAGTTTTGCTTCTCGCCACCAAAAATCGTGTTGACCTGTGTTATTTATGTTGTGTAGCAAAATGGATGCCGCTTATTTTGGTCATTTACAGAGATCTTCATCTCTGTAAAAGAGAGAAACAATTTTTACGTCAAAAGCCCCCCCCCGATACAATAAGTATTAATTTCAAATGGGATACGTTAAAACTATTATTGTATTGTATTGTAATCTCTATAGGACATACAAACTCATTAAAAATATTATATACAGTTGTCCATTAGAATAAGACACTGGACCAAACGTAAGTTTGAACTAAAGGTATCTTTTTAATTTAAAATTTATATAGAAAGTGAGTACAGCTGATTAACATCTATGACAAAATGATGACGTAAGTGCAAGAGATTTTATTTGGACGTATTAACCTCAATTCTTCCACAAATTGATAAGATGTTTTTGGTTTAAAGTATAATATTGCATTTGCAGCATTATTCCTACTCACGTGACCTAGCACCGAGTCACGTCTTCTTATATCCTAAACTAAAGATTCATCAAAAGGCAAAGATTTGAGAACGCGTAGGATATTAAATACGGCAGTGCATCTGTGCATCATTACAAAAAAAGAAGTTTAAAAAAAATTTGCACTCATGAAAAATTCACTGGGCTTTGAATGTCAAGGGTATTATTTCTAGTGAAGAAAATATTTCAGTTATTTTACATTTCTATCTCGGTAAATACAGCATCAGTCTTGCTACTTTTTTGATCGATTGATTCTAACGACATGCAAACTCTTTTCGGGTTATTTTATGCAAAAAGGTTTGGGGATCACCATCACAGTGCGCTCATATCTAAATATTTCTGAATTTTTTTCTTAAGATTTTTTTTCTTTCTCATACGCTTTCATCAAATACAAATAATTTTTAAACAAATCTATTTGATCCACAGATTGAACCCTAACAGTTACTTCCGCTTGAGGTCAGAGTCGACCTGGGAGTAATGATAATGAAGTGGTACTCATGACTCTCCAGATCTTCAGAACTAAAGCGTCACTATCAAATACACTCTGCTCGTGGTGTAACGGTTATCGTCACAGGATATGGACGCGGCGATACGAGTTCAATTCCTGATTGCATTTCACGTAGCACTAATACCCTTGGGAAATATATGAATCCAATTATTCTCCTCCAGCTATGGGTAAATAGTAGGGTAGACTAAGTTCTTCAGCCTTGGTAAGGCAACTAGTCCTAGGAGAAGGAAAACTCTGAATTCAAACCTGTTAAACTCCACTTAAAAAATTGACCTTGTGTCATATCCTGCCCGAGCGGAGGGGTTGGTAAATAGGATCAAATACACTCTAATGTTATACCCACGGTAAATTCGTATAATTTATATCATATCAATATTATTCATAATTGGTAATACTATTTGTTGCATTGTAAATATAAGCAAAATATTTTGGTGGGAACTTTGACACCTGAGGTAAAATAACTGAACTTTCTATAAAAATATCTTAATACCCCAAAATATTCTCTCAACAAATGAGAAAGAAAAATAAAACAAATATTGAATAGAACCGGTGAATTGTGTCTAATGTTTTTACTTGTAAACAAAAAAAGTATTTATTATTTGCATTATAAACTGAAGAAGAAACAATCTTTAAAAAAGAAAAAAAAACCTAAAATTACCAACTTCATACTAAAGAGAGATTATTTTTTCCAATATTATTTTCCATTCAAATTCTTGGGAACAACTAACAAAACAAAAAACCCACAAAGATGAAGATGACGCGAGTATCTAACAAAAGATACTCTCTGGTGATATTGCGCAGATAATGGAGAAAAAATATGGGTTTGAGAAAAGGCGGAAGTGATGATATATCATGACCCAACATCACTTGAATGTTTTAGAATTCTCTTTCAAGAACTCTCTTTACCATTTATGATAATCCAGTAATCGCTTATATGCAAAATAATGTCGTGCACTCAAATCACCCATGCCGTAAAAACTTACAGAATAATTAGTGTACGTGCGTATTGCAATGAAGTGGTCGCCTCCCACAATGTGTGAAATTAGTTCCCAGCTGGGGATCCTATCTACCAACCCCTCCGCTCGGGCAGGATATGACACAAGGTCAATTTTTTAAGTGGAGTTAAACAGGTTTGAATTCAGAGTTTTCCTTCTCCTAGACAAGTTGCCTCACTAAAGCCGAAGAACCCAGTCTGTCCTACTATTTACCCATAGCTGGAGAGAGAATATTTGGATTCATACTTTTCCAAGGGTATTGGTACTAAGTGAAATGCAATCAGCTTCGTCCAGGATTTGAACTCGTGTCGCCGTGTCTATTTCCTACGACGATAACCATTACACCACGGGTACCTCCTGTTCCTGGCTGGGGATCGAAAATGAAATCTTACTGTGAGAACTCTCATGTTAAAAGCGAGGAACGCTTATATGAGAGTTTTTTTTTTTTTTGTTTTTTTCAAAGGGTCAGCCAGTTAGTAACCGTTGTGGAACTAGGAGCGACTCAAATTTGGTTGTTTGCAAAACTGCACCGGCTTCGGTGGGAGATAGCAGTGATTTGTAAAATATTAGGTTTTTTATTTCATCAACGCAAGAATACAACTTGACATCATCTTATTTTTGAGATCTGTTCAGAGGAAGATTGAATCAGAAAGAATAACAAAGTGGTAATTTTCTGTGGCCACGTGTCTTTTGTAGCCTTTCTAATTAACTCGTAGTCATACCTTTGTTTTCTTTTCGTCTACGTCAACTGTTCTTGGACCCCACAATTCAACTGCACACAGACACCCACGCACACACACATATGCGTACATACAGACGCATAAACACACTCACGTCGATATCACTGAAGCGAAATTGCTACTTTGAATTTCTTTTTTCTGATACCCTCTGATTTTATTCAAAAACTTACTCATAAAAAATGATATACATCACAAGTCTAATTGCCAGAGCAAATGTGTTATTTGTTAATTTTCTGTACACTCTGCCAAAAAATTATATTGGATTGCTCATTCAGCTGGGGCTGTAGAAAGAGTGTCCTAGATATGATAATAAACACTGTGATATTTAGGTTCCAGTAACGCTGGAGCTTTGGGAATGTGGAATACCTCTTCATTGTCATCGATCCCAGGTCCACTCTGGCCCGAAGTGGTAGCACCTGATAAGGTCCTATCTCTGGGTCAAATAGAACTAAACTGCGTACTGAATTATTTGAAATAGAACTGTTTTGAATTTAACTGTGTGTAAACAGAATCTATACTTAAACCAAATTAAATTGATTAAATTTTATCTGTTTGACTAAACTGAATAGCTTGAAATAGAATTAAACTGTGTATTTATTCTAAACTGAACTGTTTGAAATAGAAGTGTTTATTGTATAAAAATGGATTTGGCATTAAATACCCTACCAAGGTTGATATGCTCTAAACCCAAACAAACAAACAAACAAACATTATATTAGTTATATTAGTTATTAGGGTCATTGTGTAACATATTGCCTGGACCTGCAACGAACCCATCGGTGTATCTAACTTATACATCCAGAAATGGATAAAATCAGCTAAGTGAGTACCAGAAAACAAGCAATGCCTGAGAGTAAGCCGTGATGAATGGAGAACAGGCATTGCGAGGGTATAAACCATGGTCCATGAGAAACAAGCATTGCATGGGTGAAGACGCATGGCCATGTGGGTTGCGTAGGGATCTTAAGACTATATTAGGACTTCTGCAGGCTGTTCTGCCTTCTTTGTCTTTGCGAAATCTCTCCAACGGCTCTTCTGTTCCACACAAGCGTCCCTGTCTAAGAATAGAAATAAAAGATTATATTTTTATATGTATGTGTTCCTCGTTATTTGTCAAGATCCAGCGTTAGTAAACTAATTTTTTTTTCTTTAACTAAATAATCATAGATACATAATCAAATATCTAGATTACAGGAAAAAATTCTTGCACAAGAACATTCCACTCAAATGCTCACAATGTTAATAGATGCAAAGTTCACGACCATAGAAATAATCCAGAAAAAAAAAAAACAGTGTGTTGTACATTACATCTGTGTCTTGATGAACAACGAGGAACACGTATATATAAAAATAAAAGATTATACTTTTATTCTTGACGATGATACTTGTGTGGAACAAGAGCAATCGCAGAGCTTTTGCACACACGAAGGGGTTGTCGGGATTTGGAAGAGCCAGTGAACAACTGACTTTAGCCAAAATTCGGGAATTAATATTGTCTACAACTCCCACGTGACCTACAGCAATTCCTCTTTTTCATTAGTTATGGTTATGCACACGTCTCACTTCTTTGTTTTCCATTATTTCCAGTTCACGCCCATGTGTTTACTGTTCCCCATTGGCTACTTGCCCAAGCCCACTTGTATGGGCGTACGTATCTGTCACCATTTGCTGGTGATATTCCGACAATCACGATGTTGATATTATCCTCGGCCGGATGAAGCTGTCAATAACATCCGCCGATACCACAACACCTGCAGGACATAGTGACATTCCGGTAATTACTTTGTTGATATTATCTTAGGCCGGATGAAGCTGTCAATAACATCCACCGAAACCACAACACCTGCAGGACATAGCGAAATTCCGGTAATCAACCTGATCTTATCAATGTATCTGTCAACAACATCTGATGTGTTCAACACCAGCAGGTCACGTTAATATATTACAAGTGTAGAATATTACGGTGATAATTGAAACAGACGAACATTAATAGATAAAACGGATGAAAACACTGACACCGAGATGGATTTAACATCAAACTGAATGGTGCGAGTTTGTAATACGATTTACAAACTTGGGGTGAAACTTAAATAAATAAATAAATAAACGAAGCAGCGATGGTTAAATAGAAATACACCACACCCATAATTAGCATATGCAAATGAAGAGCTCATTTCCAGATTCAGACTGGGCAGTTGATGACACTTGAATACCAGAAAATAATTTTCGTTCAATAAATCGATATACTACGTCACCTGTACATTTTTCGTTGCATCTCTTAGAGAAGATCAACCCTTTTAAAAACAATTTTTTTTTCAAAACACTCTAAACATTTACTGATTTTTTCCCCAAAAAAACTTGGCTGCATAACCCAAAAGAAGTATTTCTATTTGTCCTATCCCTTTTGTTTGTCTTTTCCTCCCTCTCCCTCTCCCTCCATTTCTTTCCCATCTCTCTCTTTCTCTATCATTATCTCTCACTATTCTTCTCTCTCTCTATATATATATATTTCTCTCCCCCTCTCTCTCTTTTTCTCTTTCATTATCCTTCACCATCCTTTCTTTTCTTTCCCCACATTCTAACTTCCTCTTTCTCTCTCACCTTCTCTTTCTCTTTCTCT
>OY757909.1:60481339-60533839 GCA_963585895.1 Sepioteuthis lessoniana | reverse complement strand
ATATATATATATATATATATATGGGACTCTTTTCACTGCTTATAATTCTATGTATGAATATGTGGTGTTCTTTTCTTTCAGATTTGAAAATAGTATATTATAACTACCATTAATCCTCGGTCACAATGCCTTAGATGCGATAGGACAAAATATTTTGGATCACTATTTATTTGTAGACAAAATCATTCAAAACAGTCTCAAGATTGATGCAACCTATTTATGTTATAATGATTAATTACTGAGTTATGAAACTCAAAAAATGATTTCTTATCGTGGAAATTGATATAATAACAATTTACAGAAGCACTGATTTGTTGTCTCTTGTTCAAAGGATGTGTTTTTTACAGGGCGTGTTCCAAATGATCCCATTGCGTTTACCTCAGTAATAAATCATAATCATATTAATGGTTTGCTTCTATATGGAGACACCATGAACATCTATGCTGGTTGGCCAACACTTGTGTGTAGGATTCAATAAAAGAACGTTTGACTTTACTAATACAGAAACAACCATCATGTCTCGTTCGTTTTACATGGATGGTTTGTGTGATAGGAGGTTTATCGACTGTGCAGCTGCTGTGGTGAGGGAAGCTGCATCCAAGATTTGTTCAAAAAGGGACATAACATTTTTGGCTTGTTTTTGTTGAGAATTTTCGTAATGTCTTGGTGGTGTAACCATACAATTGTTCTGAAACGACCATAGCTTAAAAGAAATCTCGATTTATTTCATCAAAGAGGACAGATTTCCGTTTGATCAATAAGCAATCCATAGCAGTATATTGACTGTATGCTGACATCATTTTTGTTGATGAGATTTGGCTGCTGCAGTATGTGAAATAGTCGACTAATTTCAGAGGATTACCTTTTAGGGTGTTGGTGCCTTCATTTTGTTTCGAACACATAAACATTGTTTTATCTGTGTTCACTTATAGAGAGATGTCAATTGTTGCTTTCTCTAGGCTATGCAACAGAGATGCGGCTTTGACGGGTGTATTATCAAGAACTGCTTGATCATCTGCGTTGTTCGCGCCTGATATAAGTTTTTGTCTTATTTTGAATATGAAATAATTTCCTCTTATCAGATCCAATGAAGTTCAGAGTAAGCAATCCGTGCAGATTATAAACAGATATGATATTAATGTATCTCCGTGCAAGACTCAATAGGATTCGTCAAAAGATCAGTATCATCATCATGTAAGCGAACCATTGCTTTTGTGTTTTTGTAAAGCATCATTACAGCAATAACATTTTCTTAGCGGTGACCATATGCTGTTTGTACTGCCTCCATTTCTCTTCAGTGTATGAAATAAAATGCATTGGAGAAATCTTGAAATAGTGTTGTCTGCAGAGTTTTTGCAATTAATTCTTCGATAATTCAACAGAGTTAAAATCTGTGAACTTGTGGATTATTTTCTCTGAAATAAGTTCTGAATTTTTTTATTTACCTTTTTGCTTTTGTTTATTATTTTTCAGTTCTGCATCAAATTTTTCCTTCAAAAGCTATCCACATTTTATATTTTTTTGAATAATAATACTTTTTCGGTAGGTTTATCAGTGATTTGAGGAAGGTTTTCAATCAGATTCATGGAATATTCTTTCAATATTTGAAGTCTTTCTACTTGGCTGACAGCTTTTAGTTTTGCTTTTGGGGCGCATTTCTTTGCGCTTACTTCATTTTCTGTCTGCCATGATAATCGAGATTTTCTGTCTTCTACCTAATTTCTGATTTTAGTGATATATCATGGAATGAACTCTAAATGTTCTTTTTGGTATGTTTTATTTAGTTCTTTCTTGACTTTCCTAAGTTTCTAAGCGTTACATTTTATAATTTAGTTTTTCCCTAACTACTATTGACTACTATGTAATCTCTATTTTGTTCTTGGTTGAATTTGTATCAACTCCCCCTCTGTTTATATGTAGACTGTAACTCAATTTTTATATCTATCATTTGGAGTATGTATTTAAGATGTCTTCTGATGAGTATAAAACTTGTTTCTTACTCTTACCGTATATTAATTGCTTTTATCACTATTGACACAAGAGGACGAGTGATATATTGGAGCTTTTACAATTTGTTTCTAATTTCTGCGCAGAGAATCTTTGCTGAAGCGATTCTATAATCGAAAGATACTCTTTCATAAAAGGATTTCAGATCGTTATTCATATAATCCTTGTTAATGAATATATAATCTATCTGCGCCTAAAGTTATTTGGGTTGGCATAATTCTATAATCAATGAAGTAATTTCCCCCTGTCTACATTTATTAAGCAAATTAAATAAGCTTTAATAATTCAGTTTTGGTTACAAAAGATGTCAACTTTTTGCAATTTACATATTTAAAAAGACTGAGTTAATATTTAAGTTTATATCAGCATATTTTATCGAAATTACGGAAGTTATTCGAAGTATTAAAAAAGAAATTAAAAAATCCTGCTTTAAGTTATAAGGTAAAACCAAATTATCACATTTTATTTCACTAAAAAGAAAATACAATCGTTCAAAATTTATCAAAATCTATTGTAGAACAAATAACAAACACGTAAAAAAAATCTTAGTATCCTTTACATTTTTATATAGTGGCCTTTCTCAATTACAGCCAGTAATCTATTATCTATAGATTTGGTGGGGTGTTTTTTTTTACTTCAGTAGGTTCAGTTTACGACATCGTAATTTTAATTGTTTCCTATTAGTCTATGTTGCTGTTATATTGTTTACGGATTTCAAATAATTTCATCTTCATCATTGACCATAGAGTTTTGACTGGATTCACATCGGGAGTTTGTGGTGGCTATTTCATTATCTTCTCTCCGGTAAATTTTTTATACTCAAAGATTTCATGGAAAAGCTTAAATATACGAAAAGAAACATTGTCGTACATAAATTCACACTTCACCTTGAAACTGAGAGACTAGGAATTGTACTATAGAAAGAAAATATTGTCCATAAAACTGCAATAGTTATCACTGTTCAGTTTAATTCCTTTATCGACTTTGAATGGTCCAATTATAGTTTACTCGACAATTCTAGTCCATATAATCACACTGCTGTCACTTTGTTGTCTTCTTTTAGCTATTGACACGTCTAAATTGAATAAAATCCATTATCTAGCCTTCAGGTCTATGAAATGTCACTCAACATTAGTCCCAGAAAATTATTCCAGAAGAGTCATTTTTCATAGATTTTTGGTCTAATTTTGACGCTTTAGAATATTTTATCTTCACTAAGAGCTTGCAAATGAGATTTTTTACAAAGCATCCAATACATTTTGTTCTTCTTCATTTCCTCAGTTCTTGCCTTTCAAATGATATGATCACTCATAAAAAGTGCTTTTTATAATAACTCGGTTTTGTATATATTCACCACTAGGAAGCCAGTTCTTAAAGCCTTTTACTTTTCTTTGAGTTCTCAACTTAGCTATATTTATAACAGCAACTTTATCGTTCGATGAATGCTGCAAAATATATATGATATCTCCAAAGAGAATATTCCTTCAGTCTTTTATTTTCTATTTTTTAGTAATTATTAGACGCTTCTCTTTACCATAAGTGGTCCTTTTGGGGTAATGGTTGAAGTGATACATTGCGTGAAGCGAGTTCGAACTTCAGTCGTGCTATTTTCTCTTTCGGAGATATACCATTGAAAAACCCAATTAACCTCACATCTATGGGTTAAATAGTACCACTACTGTTCTTCTTGAAGGGTGGCTTTGGCATTAAATAACCTACAGAGGATGATATGCAAAGAAATCAATTTTTATCATGTTTCCTGCATAAATTATTGAAAAAAATGTTTTCAGTTCAAGTATCTATGGTAATACCTATGTTACTGCATGTATTAAGTAGTGACATGTACATCCAGCAACTACAGAGGAGCAGAACAAATGATATATAACAGATACTGTAAGTCCAGTAGTATTTTCAACTTAAACCTGTTTGGTAAATATATTTTAACTTAAACCCGTTTGGTAAATATATTTTAACTTAAACCCGTTTGGTAAATATATTTTCAACTTAAACCCGTTTGGTAAATATATTCTAAAAAATTAACAGAGATTAATATAGATCGAAAAAATACAATACAAACAAATTATTACATTAACTATATATCATATACGCACCAGCAGTTGATTAATATATTTAAATATATATATATATATATATATATATATATATATATATATATATATATATATATAAATTAACACACCCAGAGAGTAAAAGAAACCAATGTTACACGAGACAAAATACTCTGGAGCACAGATGTAAAAAAAATGTTCTCTTTGAAGATAGGGTTTCATCTTACGATTATTTTTCCTTCGTTCGTGAAAAAAGGGCTTCTCTGAATGTTGTGATAGTTTCTGCTTTCTGTGCGAATTGCTCCTTCCTGGATAATATCAATCTAAATTGTTCTGGGCATCCCTAGTCAAATTTTATCATTTTATTTCATTAACCAAAGTGTATGCTGGTAGGAAGAACTTCTCTGTATTTTTCCTCTCTGATGTTCTCACCGATGAGGGCACTTAATTGATTAAATATATTTTTTCATTTTTTTAGTTGAATTAGACCTTCGTGATCATATTTTTGATTAAATGTTCCAAGCATCTAGTGTATATTAAATCAACAAAGTACCTTAAAACGCTGCTTACTGTGAAAATAGCTTCATGTAATTTACAAGAAAGTAAACGAAACAAATTATATATATTGTTAAATGAATAAACGTGTGTCTTTCCGTATACTTACATGCATGTATAAGTGAACGAATGTACCCATCTTTAAAGTAATGTGATTCTCAAAAGATAAATCGTTCTTTCACTCCCTCTTTCTCTTTCGCTCTCCCCCCTCTATCTCTCTCTCTCTCACTCTCACTCACATATATTCAAAATTACTTCGCTTATATTAGTTTCCTCGTAGGTGTACGGTAGAATCTTCGGTTGGTGTATGATTCAGCCGGATTTCGATGCCAGCTTCGAGAATCTCGCGTGTCTAACCACAATGAAGAGTAATTTTACAACGAAACAATCTGCCTTTGGATGACTATATATATATTTATATATATATAGGTGTTCTTCAATCCAATAAATCCAGAGTAGGGAACAATTCTGTAAGGACAATTAAATTATTCAAAATTTGAATATTTTTATATTCCTAGTTAAGAGCTCAATGTAAATAATTTCACAGAGCAATTATTATTTCAAGAAAAAACAATGTTCGGGCACATTAGGATTAAAAATTATTTCCATTCTTTTAAGAGCACTGATATGAATCAACCCCCCGACAAATTTAAGAGGACTTCTTCTGATCCAACATGAAATTATTCCCATGTTGGATCAGAAGAAGTCCCTTTAAAAAATTTTTTGAGTTTTTGATTCATATCAATGCTCTTAACAGGATGGAAATAATTTAAATTCCTAATGTGACGGAATGTTGTTTTTTTCTTGTAATGAAATTATATATATATATATATATATATATATATATATATATATATATATATATATATATATACCATTGCGTCGTACATACCAACTATTCCAGCTTGAAAAATCTCGAAAAAAACATGACATGGCTGCAATTCAAACCTTTACCACATGGCGATCCACTTGTGGAAGACAACTTCTAACAAATTATAAATGCCATTTACCGTAACCCAGCAGACTGACATAAATATATTTAACTAAAATCCGATTGGTAAATATATCTAACAAAATAACAGGTATTGATATAGAATGATAAAACTGTACTACAAATAAATTATTACGTGAACTCTACATCGTATCGATTCTAGCAGTTTATACACGTACAGTTTTTACTAACCGGAACATAACAACACCTAGGTGACTAGACAGCTAGCAGCGGCACGTTGTTTATTTGTGCAGTTTCATGATTGCACATTGGTATTATAACTGTTTTACGTAGCAAAACATTTTTTGATAGGGTTACCTTGGAGGTTCTTTTATGGACGATTCACTCTTTGATTGTGTGATACCTTCCTGTCGTCAACTGTATTTCGAGGGTCAAAATATATTGCAGATATAGATCAAATCCATAATATCGAGCTAAAAATCTTGTAGTCAACTTATATACCTGATCGAATTGTATGACACAATGTACCAGGAGACCGTGGTTCAATCCCAGATCGAGTCTTAACAAAAACTCAAAGAATGGTACTTGATAGCTCCTTGCTTAACACTCGGTATTGTACGGTACATATCAAGGGTAAAGTGGAACAATCCAGCGAAAAGAGTAGCGACCTCCCTTACACCTCAGTGTTGTAGCTATTAAAAGGGAGTCTTCTGGCCACCCTCGACTATTGTTGCCAACTTTGTTTAGTTTCCTATATATATATATATATATATGTCACTTATGTATGTATGCAGCAACCGACATCGCTTTATTTTTTTTTCTCTATTCCTCTTTCATTTAGCAACGTCGTGGTAAATTTTTTAAAATGCTATGTAACTTAATATATATATATATATATATATATATATATATATATATATATATATATATATATTGTCATCATCAGACAGACTATTTCATTGTATCACAACTCTTTAGTGTGGCTAGACATGTAGGATGCTTGAAGCTGGGATCGAAACTCACCCAACTTTATGTTAGACTTAGTATCAGACCACTCGGCCAACAAGCGTACCACGTCAGCAAGGGAAATATAAGATATTAAGTAGTAGCGTTCTTTTGTTTACATTTTATACCCTACCGGATACTAGTGTGCTCAATTCGTTCGAAGACCTTTGCATTATGCAAGCCGCAGCCGTAAATTCCTTCGCCAGAGTGTTAAACACGAATGGCCGTGAGCGTTTTCATATATGTATATATACATTATATATATATATATATATATATATATATATATATATATATATATATTATCATCCATAGATAGCGTGTTTTGTAGTATCACAACTCTTAAAAGTGGTTAAACATGCAAGATGCTTCAAGTTGGGATCGTAAACCCGACTGACTTTAATTCAGACAGATGTCTTACTCAAGTCTGTTGGAAATCTCAGTGTGAGCGAAAGAATTTATTTGATATATATTTATATATACGTTATCGGCCACCGGAGTGCTCAATTCATGCGTAGAGCTTTGCATTTACGCCTATGTGGCAGCCTGCAATCACTCACTCGAGTGCTCAACCTAATGGCGGAGCATATATATATATATATATATATATATATATATATATATATATATATATATATATTAACAGCGCTTACCATATCCAAGTATACTGTCTGATGATTGCATCAACGACTAGCTGTTCTCACTTTTTGCTTTTTTACTAAATTATACAAAGTTAATCAAAGCCGTTCCTTGAGTGATCGTTTCGTAATTCAATTAAGACATCACTGAATTCGCCGCAATTTCAGTAGGGCTTAGGACTTCGATCGACAAAATCAGAGAAAATGGCTTCCAGCTGACTAAGAGAAGAAGCAAAAGGTACCCCGCAAAAACAATCACGGACGCCGACTACGCTGATGACTTGGCGTTACTAGCGAATACGCCTAATCAAGCAGAGACACTACTGCATAGTCTGGAACGAGCCGCAGCTGGCATTGGCCTCCATGTCAATGCAAACAAAACCGAATATATGTGTTACAACCAAACGGGCAACATTGCCACACTAGACGGAGCCTCTCTGAAACTAGTCAACAAATTCACCTACCTAGGAAGCAGCGTCTCATCAACCGAGAAAGACATCGACACACGACTGACGAAGGCATGGACAGCTATCGATAGGCTCTCGATCATATGGAAGTCGGACCTAACTGATAAAATGAAACGCAGTTTCTTCCAGGCAGCGGTTGTGTCGATACTGCTATATGGATGCACCACATGGACGCTTACGAAGCGGCTGGAAAGGAGGCTGGACGGAAATTATACAAGAATGTTGAGAGCAGTATTAAACAAGTCCTGGCGACAACACCCCACGAGACTCTAACTATACGGACACTTGCCCCCCATCACAAAAACTATACAAGTTCGACGAACCAGACACGCAGGACACTGCTGGAGAAGCAAGGACGAGCTCATAAGCGATGTACTCCTGTGGACCCCCACACATGGATGTGCAAGAGTGGGACGACCAGCACGAACCTACATACAGCAGCTGTGTGAGGACACGGGATGTAACCCTGAAGACCTGCCGGAGGCGATGAATGATAGGGAGAAATGGCGAGAGACGGTCAGGGATATCCGCGCAGGCGGCGCGACATGATGATGATGAAGAATACGCTGATATATCTTCTACTGAGTGGTAAAATCCTTTCCTTAAAAAGATATTCTCTTAATGACTCAAAACCTGATTGTAAAGATGCAATTTTTGAGTGATATGAACTGAGGAATACGTGAAAACATATAGATGGATGCTAACAAATGATTATTATTAAATGGAAGGTTGTTTGGCTAATTTTTATGACATATCAAATCTTCTAAGTTATTTAGTGACACATATAGTTCATGCATATATTAAGCGCAGAGTTTTTTGGTAACAGTTTAAGCTCATTTCTTTGCTCACAATTAAATGGTTTCAAGTATTACTATCTAAAACTAATAATGGTATTTCATAATAATTATTTATTTGCACGATTACATATCTTAAAATATTGCAATTTAAAACTTACAATTCAATTTAATATCAGTCTTTTGTTTGCAAACAGTTAGATGGTTATACAATTCTATTTGGTCAATAGATGGGAACCTAACGAATACTGCCACTCTGGGACAGGGTGGACTTGAGATTAAAGGCAATTGAGGAGTACTCTATTTTCACGATGGCTTCTGGACTGAAACCTCACAATACAGATTATTTTGTATCATATCCAATACACTTGTTGTGGGTGTTCTTACCATACTGCAGAGATGCACTCTGTATATTCTACAGCTCCAGCTCCGACTGGGCCAACATTAATAGAACACTGGGCTAACATTAATAGAACACTGGGCTAATATTAATAGAACACTTGAGGTGTAAGAGTGCATTAATTACACTGATTTACAAAGAAATTGAGGCAAGCACAAAAATACCCGTTTTTACCTAATTTGAGGGTGCTGAATTCAAATTTGAAATCCGTTTTTACTCATCCCCTCTAGTTTTTTAGATATGCATAGTGTGCATTTTGTGCATATACGGTGCATAAAGGCGTATATTCAGGGTTAATTCTAATATTGTGAGACTTATGGCTAATTTTTTTTAATGTAAGTGATAGCATTACATTATATATATATATATATATATATATATATATATATATATATTTATATACATCAAGATTGATTTTGACAGTTAAGGCAGCAGGTCTCAATCCACACTCTGGCAGTCATTGGAAGAGGTTGTCTCGCAGGCGGCGCAGGGGGTTGGTGTCCCTCAACTATCGTGTTACACATCTTTGGGTTACTAAATATTAGTATTACATTTTCAAATGCACATTTAGTTTTACTTTGTTATATTTTCAGATTCTCCAATGGCTTCAAGCACGTCAAAATGTCGAGGATGTCTCAACAAGGCCAATTCTTTCTGCTACGTGTGTGGGGACTTCACAAGAGTTGCACAGCGTTGAACCATCACTTCCCTCCTCAGAACCACCTACTTTCATTATTTTGACATCCTGGAGGCAAAATACTCCAGATATTCTAAGAAAACACACTTTTGACTGTCTGTGGTACTATGAATTGTGTAATTGTGCCATCCAAGTATATTGATTTAATCAATGTTCTTTATGTATCCTGCTTTATCTGTTATAAGCTGCTGCAACTCTTGAAATATGCACATATATTCTCTGTTTATTCTAAGATGAGACTATTTAAAAGCTAGAAAACTACAGGTGATAGAGCAAAACTATTTATAAATTTGAATTAAGTACACCCAAATTAACAAAAATACATCTATCTCCATTCTTGCCTCTGACCAAAAATTTATTTTTGTAAACCAGTGTTATCAGCATAAGATCGATTTCCGTCGATCTGAGGTTATTTCATTCTTAGAAGTTAGAGAATTGCTTAAATTGTACGTTTATATTTAGATATTTTATGTAGTTTAAGAATTTGTCCACATGGATATGTGACAAAAAGTATTCCTAATACAAATGATTTTAAACATATCTATATATCACACATATAGTACTTTAACAGACACAAACACTTCAGGTACACAAAACTCCTCACAATTCCAAGAATAGGACCCGTTCCCCAGATTTAGTTTTGTGACATGCAAGTACACAGGATATTTGTGGAGGTGCCTATGGTGTAAAGGATATCGTTGATGTAAATGGACACGTCGCCACGAGTTTGAATACTGAAAGAGTGATTGCATTTCCCATAGCACTAATATCTTTGGCAAAGGTATTAATCCAACTATTCTCTTCTCAGCTATGGGAAAAATTTGGGTAGACGAGGTTCATTAACTTTTTGTTATGTGGACATATCCTACCATATCCCAAAGACGGACTCGTCCAACCTAAACCTATTCTCCGAGCGAGCAAAGCTCGGAGAAGACAACTTCTCGTTTCTTACGTGACATTTGACAGACTGCGAGCCGAGAACGGCTAGTTCTTCCTTTGTATGACTTCCTTTTTTTCTGTTAATACAATAACGTTCACCTATCACCTGTTGTTTGAGTTGTTCTTCTACCGGTCTTATCTGAAGACCACAACACTTTGGCAACCGCACTAGGAGAAAAAAAAAATTGATTTCAGACTTGGTAAACTCCACGTAAAAATCTATCTTTTGTCTCATCATGCTCGAGTGGAGGAGTTGGTACTATTCATACTCAGGATATCCTTTGTAGGGTAGTCATATCCCTTTGCATAAAACAGTCGGCGTATTCTAAGATTCATCGAAATGTTGGTATTAGAAGCACTTGAAGCGATACAATTGTGTTTAAATTATTTTGAGAAGATAAAAATGTTTGAAATCTTGTTATAAAAACACATAAGAAACTACTACATTAAAAAATATTAATACGATTATTGAATATTAATGTTTCTCAACTTTCTGAGCATAAAATAACCTCAAACGAGTTGACATGTCGTTAAAATTAATCAATAGATCAATAAAATTAGTTCCTTCCTCACTGACGGTTTTTTTAATTTCATTTTCTTTTTTTGGTAATTATAGAGTTTTTTTCTATCTTTTACAAATAATTTATTGATTTTATTTCACTAGCAAATTTCAAGTGGCAACAATTTAGTTCATGTTATCAGGTTGATAACTAAAATATATTTAGCATGAAAATATCTCTGGTTATGTGGAAAATAACAATTCTTGTTGGAATTGTCATTTTCCACATAACCAGAGATAGTGGATATGTTCATGTTTAAAGGGCACACAATAATTTATTAGCAATTAATGAGGAAGTGTTCAATACATTTTAGAATATTTATAAGAAAATCAACAGTTAAAACCATTACAAACAGAAGCATTCTTACCAGGCGTGGTAGTATTTGATAGTGTTATGTCTATGGGTCAAATTTTAAAATTATTCTTATTCGATAGGATGATGTGCAATATATATATATATATATATATAGATATATATCTTATTAAAAGATACTGTGGAAAGTTCTCTTAGCTTAATGACAAATAACTTGTTACGACATCATAGTTGGGTTTTACTTTGTCTTTTGGAATATTACCATTGGTGAATGGTATGAACCCCTTTAATTACTTCAGTCATAAAATAAATAGTAGGACAGCTGTTCTTCAATAAAAATGGATTTGGCAATAAATAACGCAGGAAAATTGATATGCCATTTAACAAATAAATAAAACCAAACCAAAAATATAAATATGAACGCGATTCATTAAACATTCGTAATGAAATAACACTGGACGAGTTGACATGCCGTTAAAATCAAGCAAGCAATTAACAAACATATCATAAACATTTAATCGGTACTTCGATGTATTTTGATTAATATATATATTTCTTAAAAATAATTAATATTTTACTATTCATTTAATGACTTTTTGTGATTGTTTTTTTCGAGAAAGTTTCTAAGGTGGAGGTGTGCAATTTTAATTGGTCTTCCAGGTGCATATGTGTTAATTGTTGTTTGAAGAACGTCTTAATTTTGGGAAATAGGAGAAAATGAATGCGCAAAGGTGAATTGTAGAAAAACAGGAAATCATACAGCCTTCCGATGATAAAGATTTTCAATTGCAGTTTTCCAAATTTCAGTAGGATCGTTCTCTCTCTCAAACATAGATTTTGTAATGATATCTTCAGAGAGTTCATTCTCTCGCCATTTGAAATTGCTCTGGTCGTTCTAAATTCCTCGACTCTATTGAATTGGAAAGATGATTTCAGAATATGCTTTTCAAAACCCGCGAATCTTTCATTTTATTTGATTATTATGTAACTAATTTGTATTCCTCCAAAAGTAATTGAGATACTTTACCGATTGAAACGTAAAAGCATTTTATTCATTATTCTAAAAGGTCGGTGCTTGTTATTCTCATTCACCGAGGCGTAGAATGTATTGTCTTTGTATCCTGTTGAGGGGTAAAAGAACCCAAAACTGGGTGTTCTAGATGTTACATCTGGTGGTGTGGCTCAAATTTGGCGATCTGCTACACAGTCATCTGAAGCTGCAGAATACACCGACTGCTTCTCTGCAAAGAGTTAAGACCCCCGCAAAGAGTGTTCTGGATATGACACTAAACAATCTGATGGCGTAATTCTAGTAATGTTGGAACTTTGGGTAATGTGTACCCTTTCATTTACATCGCTCTTTGTTCCACTCTGGCCTTGGGATTGAGTCCCATCTATGGATCAAATAGAACTAAAGTGCGTACTTATAATAAATTGAATTGTTTGAAATAGGACTGTTTTGACATTTAAACTGCGTACTTATGCTAAACTGGATTGCTTGAAATAGAACTATATTCGACATTGAAATGGTACTTAAGATATACAGTATTATTTAAAATAGAACAGTTTGCATTTATAAAAAATGATTTTGCTTTAATAACCAACATTTGTTGATGCGCCATAAAACCAAACCAAGACCATACAAGGGAAATCAAACCTTGGAGATGTGAAAAATGTGGAGTAATCTTTCATTGCAATTACTCCCATGTCCACCGGCATGCCAGTACTTGTTATGATATTAGCAATATGGGTCAAATATATCTGTTTAAAAATGCACTCAGAATGATTGTGGTTCACGAATCTCTAAATATAATGGAAAATTTGTCGGGTTGACATGCCATTAAAATCGATCAATCAGTTAATCAGTGTATGTTTTAGGGAATGTGAAGGTAAACATGTCGGCGGACAAATCATTGAACATTTTCATATATACTGACAATGTATTGGTATTGTAAAATCGTTATCAATGCATTTTATAGTAACTGAAATTCGAGTAGCCAGCTTGCTTTTAGTTGAGTGATACAAAAGATACTCCTTCAAAGTAACAAGACTTTATTAAGTCTAGAACTTGTAATTTTCCATTGTTCAAATATGCCCAAGTCTCATCTGATTGCCTAATCAGTTGATGGCGTTATTTGCCATTGTTTATACATGGCTTAGTCTCATTAGATTAGCCAACGTGCTGCTGGTGTTAAACAGCGAGTTTATGAATATTTGTGGACAATCTGTAGAGAGACAGAAACGCATTACTTTCCCTCCCCTAACAATCCAAAAATAGTAACATTAGTACCTGGACATTTACATGATATATATACATATATATATATATATATATATATATATATATATACATATATATATATGTACATATATATATATATATATATATATATATATATATGTATATATATATATAAGTAAAGTTGGTGACGATAGTCGTGCGTGACCCGAAGGCTCGATTTTCAATAGCTACCATACCGATGGGAAGGGGAGGGCAGTACTCCATTCCATGGGTTGCTCCACTTTACCCTTGATCCTTACTTTCAAGTATTTTAGTTTTCTGTACCTTCTATACATTTCTTTGTATATCCAGGACAGTTTGGTTAAAAGTTAAAACTCAGAGTAGCATAGAATCCATAAACAAGTTTTGGCTGCTCTCTGGTGAGGGACGAAACATCTTGTTCTAATGTAAATCTCTCATCTGCGAGGTTGGGGCTGGTGAAGTTATTTCCACTTTCAATTTTCTCCTAATTTGGATTTCAATAATTAATTCCATCCCTTTAGTTCTGCCTCCCTCATTTTGTGTTAATTTCCTCTCACTATCATCAAAAAGAGGCGCTCTTCCCTAATTTGGAATTAGTACTAGTTTTCAACTTACAACCTTTCTGATTACCACTATTTCTACTAACATCAAAAACATTTTTAAACAATTTTCAAATAATGAATTAAAAAAAAAAGTTATTCCCGAATTTTCGTTCGCAGAAAGTCACATAGATGATTGACCGACTGCTTTTCTGCAAAGGGTAAGAGTCCTAGCTATTACACTAAACAATCTGATGGTGAGGCTTCAGTAATTCTGGTGCGTTGGTGAATATGGAGTTCCCCTTCATTGCCATCGCTCCCCGCTACACTCTGACCGAAGTGGTAGCACCCGATTGGCTCTTATCAATTGGTCAAATAGAAGTGTTTGAGATTTATGCTGATTACTTATGCTATACTGAATTGCTTGAAATAGAACTGTTTTTGCATTTATCTGTATGTAAACAAATTATTGTTGTTTAGTTGAATTGTGATTTTAAATAGCAATACTTGAAAACATTTACGTGTGTGCAAACAACTAATTAATTGTAAATAGAATTATTTGTATTTGATGGCAGTAAGTGAAACCATTTACCTGTGAAAAAAACGAGCCCAGGATCGTTTAAAAATGTTATCTACAAAATAATTTTAGAAATCATTTTTAATCTATATATGTAAAGAGGATTTGACATTATATAACTTACAACGCCATAAAACCCAACCTAACCAAACCAAACCCAACCAAGCAAAACGCTACTTGGAAACTTCACAAGAATACCTCGTGCTATTTAAACCAGTCGTCGAAGCAGAATTCCTCAAGATAGTGGCTATTCGGCCACTTTTGTCCAGTCTCAAAAAACATCAAAGTAAGACGAACAAAAGCTGCCGGGCACTGCAAGACAAATAAGGAAGAACTCATTTGTGACGTTCTCTTACAGACTCATACATATATATGAACGCACCAGTGTTAGTTGACAAGCAAGGCATACATTCATCAGATTCGTGCTGAGAATGGGTGCAGTCTAGAGGACCTATTCGGAGGGATGAACGGAAAGGACCGATAGTGACACAGAGAGAGAGAGAGAGAGAGAGAGAGAAAGAGAGTCAAGAGTCTCCGTTCCATATGCATAACTTGATAACTATATGTAAAATATCATACCATCAGCAAATCGCGCTTTTAGTATGGGTTACCTTTGTGGGGGTTGTATGTAATTTAGTTATTTCAGTAGATGTGCGTCCGTAATTTACGGGTATTGCTCTCTTAATTATTCCCACCACAAATACAACACAAAACTTTACAATCGCGTAAAAGAAATGGAATAAAACACAACGAACATTAAATAACAAACAATTTAATATGCATATAACAAAATATGAAAACAAATAAAATACATGATGTGTAAATGGCCTTTTGGAAAATAAAGTTTGGCAAGAACAAAATAAATTTGCTTAAAGATGTGTGTATGTTCATGTTAACGGAGTCCGTAAATAAGTCGCTCTTACTTACATTAAGTTCATAGCGGGTTTTATGATTGTGGCGACAGCGTGTCGCGTTGATGAAAGGAAGTTTGTCGGGTTTTTCTTTTGAATGTGATTCTCGGCCATCTGAAGAGAGGTCATGAACTTTAGTTGAGAAAGGAAAGGAATTTGCCGGACATAGTATCGGCAACTGCTTCGCTTGCTTAGTGGCTTGTCTTCGTCTGTGTGTAAGCTTGTGTGTTAGTCTGTGTTATTTATATCATACAGATGGATCAAAGAATTGCCTTAAAATTTTGGCGCTTAGATATTTATTGACCAATCAGATTTGTATTTTACTATGTTATTTTCGAGCCTAAATATTTTCTGTTCGTTCACCTCCGATCCTAATTTTCTAGAATGTTCTATTCTATATTTTTAGCTGATTGGTTGAAAAATATAAAAATGTAATTTAAATGCTAATACGGTTTTGATCCTAAATTTCTAGAATGTTCTTAAGTATGTTTTTATTGCTTATTTTAAGACAAGAAAAAAATGTGTATCCCATACCTTAAATCTCCAGCTATCCATCGCTATCAGCCGTCACTCTTAACACATTTTCTACACGGCAACCAGTGTTCCCACAGAGCTGATAATTATGAGTTTTTCGGCCAGCACTGTCAAGTCTATGTGTAATAATTCATAAAAGAACGTCACTTATGTGGTCTTCTCTGTTTCACCATATAATTTATGTTGTCTAGTGTTTTCTCTTTCTTAACTATTTTGACGTATCACTGATTTATAAATATTTTTTCTTATTTCTCAGTGCATTGGTAGGATTGAATTACAGTTCAAATAAAGCGTTACAATTTAATTCCCTATTATATGAAAAAAGAAAAAATAGCAAGTGTGTTAAAAAAATTAGAGTAGGAAAGGATAACCATAAATTATTCTACTTATCTCGAGGTTTTCAGAGAGGTGTCCTCGTATTGTTATGGCTAAAGTACCGGACTGTGGAATCATAGTAAGCGAGTTCAAACTGCAGTTGCTCTTTCACTTTCGGACAAATAACCTGGAGAAAGTTTAACCTTTTACACTATTCCCACTGATCAGCTTTCTTACTCTTGTATTTATTTTCTACCAGTATGCTGTATTCGTTTATTACTCTTACAGTTTTCTACCTAAGATCAGAGTGTAGTGTCAGACAACAGTAGTTTCATTGAAGACAATCATAGAATATATTTTTGCTCGAGAGTTTTGTTAGTACATGAAGGATTTGGCATTAAATAACCTAAGAAGGTTGATATGCTATTATACAAAAAATTTTTTCAGAATGTGCCATTAACACAGTTTTTTTTTCTTTTATAGACTAGAATAAACATTTCGTTTTTCTATTTTTTTTTTTAAATTTGAAAACCTAATTTATTACTTATTATTATGAACGAATAACCACCGTTCGTGAAACTCTTGAAGATCGAGGAAATATATCTTTTTGTACCTCTTTCGGGTGTCCTGCATATGATACTAAACTATCTGATAGTGAGGTTCAGTCCTGGTGCTTTGGGAAATGTGGAGTACCTCTCCCCAGCCAATACTCCAGGGTCTAGTCTGACCAGTGGTGGTAGTACCTGTTACTGTCCCATCCATGGGTCAAATAGAATTGTTTAAACTATTTATCTGTGTGCAAACAAAATACTGATATTAAATTGAAGTTTTAGTCTTACATCAGGATACTTGAAACCATTAAACGTGTACAAACAACTGAGTGGTACTTAACAGAATTATTAGTTTTGGATTGAAAACGTGAAACCATTTAACTGCATGCAAAAAAAATTAGCTTTAGCCTGTTTAAAATGTTGCCAACGGACAGCTAGTTTACAAATCATATATAAGTAAAGTAAAGTTAGCGACCATAGTCGAGGGTGACCCGAAGGCTCCCTTTTCGATAGCTACTACACCAAGGTGTAGGGGAGGGCGCTACTCCATTCCCTGGATTGCTCCACTTTACCCTTGAACCGTACCTTATAATGCTGAGTGTTAAGCAAGGTGGTATCAAGTTCCATTTTTTTTTAAGTCTTTGGTATGACTCGACCTGGGATTAAACCCAGGTCTCCCGGGCCATTGGCGAACACTCTAACCGCTGGGCCAATATATACATAAATTTTGGCGTTAGATAACCAACAATTGTTACTGAACCATAAAACACAACCGACCAGCTATATGTTATTGTTTTGTTTTGTTTGTTTTTTTTCTTTATTAAATAAATATTCCTACTATAACATCTGCGCAACTATTTACCGTCGAGACCAAGCAATTACTGATATTTCACTCACCATCATTTTAAAGAGGTTGGCATTACAGGAAATTCATATATAATTGCAATAAATACGCTACTCTTAGTCCTGAGTCTGTTCCAAATTTCTCCCTCCATGAACCTTCTTTTGCCAATTCATTTTTCCTCTCGTTTTTCCCACTTTCGTTTTTTCTTCTTCCTCTTTAAAATCTAGCTCATTTGGATTTCTCTAAAAGATCCAATAATTGATCGTCTAGTGAAGAAAATGCATGTAAAAAAATGGGACATGGCTGCACTATCACTCACTTGAAGACAAGTTTTCGACATTTTGTCTTTTCATTGGTTTGATGGATAAGATTTGATGCTAAGAAACATGACCAGCATCCTCAAAAACCAAACTTTTTATCGATCCAATGGGTGGATACAAAAAGCTGATGTGAAGTAGACCTATTATGGCTTGAGCTTATCGGCTTCTTTTTATTAGTATTATTTTCCGTTACGCATATCAAAAGTGCTCAATATCATCATGTTAAATGAAAGGAGAGGTAAAATGTTTAGTTTTGGTTTCTTGGTTTAATGGTGTATAAACCATCATGAGTTATTCACTGCCAAAGCAATCCTTGTAGAAGAACATCAGTGCTACTATTTTACCCATATCTTCGGCAATTAGAGGTTCCTTCCTTTCCCATGGATATTAGTTCGAAAGTAAAAATAAGAACGTGACTGCAGTTAAAAGTCGTTTACGTCGACGCTTAGTTCAGCTCTTTAGTCATTACGCCAAGGGGGAATCCCACATGTTTAATACCCTTCCCCCTCAACATACGAGGGATTCTAGAAAAATCGATATCATTTCACAATTTGTTAATTCAACCAATTCTTGTTTAAATCTTCATAAATTTCAGAAGCCTGTGCAGAAACATGTCAGAATTCTACGTTTCATATTTAATAATTTTTCCAGATATAAAGAAAAATATTTAGGGGAAAAATATGTGTTTTCTATTAAACATAGAATATTTAGTTGCTTCATCACATGCTGTTTCAATTTCAGATAAATTTATTGAGAATTAGTCAAGGAATTGTATTAAGAGATTTTATTTCTAAAAGAACCTGAATATCCCGAACATCTCAAATATTTTTAAACAACCTGCATATAAGTACACAGAGGCACTTGTTATATATATATATATATATATATATATATAATATATATATATATATGTGTGTGTGTGTGTGTGTGTGTGTGTGTATTAATTATATACAATGAATAATACAATGAATACGAAGCACTATTTAAAGTTGCACAATTTTCAAGGAAAACGATAGTCATGGGTTCTTTCATGCCCAAGGATCTATCAGCATTACCGTCTTCAATGAAAATAGCGTCAAGACCTTTTTCTTTCCTGAATATTTAATGTTTCTTACCCTTGCATTGTCTTTTCGACGCAAATACCTAGTGGCACACCTATGTGTAGTACGTTTGTATTTTTTCCCGCTGTACATGTTTCTTTGTATGCAGCACACATTTTTCTCCTATTTTCATATGGTTTGCACTGTGCTGATTCACCAAAGATTTGATGACAGACCTCTGTTCAAGCCTGCAGCAATCTATCTAATTTGGTACCAGTTTGAATTGCCTTAAAGCGAAAAAGTTTATATTTATGGAAAATAATCTGAAAAAAAAATGTTTGCTCTTTTTGAAAACAATTCCGTTTTCTTATCGAATGATTCTTAAAGAGATATAGATATACATATATATGTATTTCGCTAAAAATCAGACGCAAGTCTATTTTTAATAAAAATGTAATTACGAATACCTGGATTTCGAAATATCACATAACCAAAAGCAATAAAACTATTGAAATATTCAATGGATCTTTCTATTTAAAAAAATTTAATTTTACCGACGAAACTGGTCAAGGATTGTTGTGAGAGAAAATGTCGGATATGTTTTACGACTGGCTGAACCAAATTTAAGAAGTGATTATTTTACGAAGTCATCGCGGATTTTCTAATCATTTTCAGGGTGCAGGAGCAAAACTAGGAATATTCAAGTATAATAATAAACGACTTTATTATAAAACAAGAATAATTTCAATTTTAAAAATGAACAACAAAATAAGAAGATAGACACAAAACAGTAAATTTACTCATTATGGCCACGCTTTTTTTTCAGGTATTGTATCAACACGCCGTCGAAACGATTTGTATGCCATCAAAATAAATTCTTCAGACCTGTTATTCCATTCTTTTTCACTAACAACCTTAAGCGAACCAATATTTCGATGGGAAGTTGCATTTGTCTTGTTTTCTAAAATCTCTCATAGAGCATAATGAATAGAGTTATGGTCTGGGCTTGAGGTAGGCCATGAAGAAACTCCAATTTTTTCAGAAATCTTTTTGGCTTGGTTTCGGCGTTGAGCAAATCATTGATTCTCAGTCGTGTCTTTTCTTTCTCGTTCATATTGGGCTGAATTTTAATGAAAAATGCTTGAATAATGGATTTATTGCGTTTTTCTTTTTTCAAAAATTGGACAAATCAGACTAAAAAAAAAAAAAACCTTTCAAGAATTATTCCACATTTTGCTTCCACATCCTATACAACGTGATTTGTTTTGGTGCGGAGTTTTATCATAGAAACGGCAAACGGATCCTGTGTTCTGTGTTCTGTTCCACGCACAGATGGAAATAGATTTATTTTTGTGGGAATATTGATTTGGCATGGGAAGAGAAAATTTACCTGTCTTAAACTTCAGTCGAATATTTCTAAACCCTCATGAACAACGCTTCAAACATGTCGGTTACGAATTTATTGAAGCATACAAAAGGTAATCTTGACAAATTTTGACGGGGGTAATTGGTGAAATCTTTGAAAGAATTCAAAAGGAAGTAACAAATGTTCTGAAACTTACTTCTTTCGTTAAAAGATAACTTGAATTTCGTGTAGACTTCTTTTGAAGAAACAAAAAATAGATTGATTGACTTATTGTTACAAGCAAAGTAATCTATTTTTATAACAGGACACCAGTTGCTGAGACACAGAGTAGCTCAATATAACTAAATTATTTATTCTTCACTTTATACGTTAGTTAAAAATTTCTCTTCGATGTGTATCCGATAGAACAGCTGACCCAGGGTTCTTAGGCCGCATAAATACACCAACTACATCTCTTCAGAGGGTAAGACACCCCAACGAGTTTCCTGGATATAACACTAAACAATCTGATTGTAAGACGTCAGAAATGGTGTAGCTTTGAGGAATGCGGAGTACTCCTTCTTCACCATCGCTCTCAGGCCAACACTTGCATGGAGTGATAACACCTGATAGAGTCCTATCTAGGAGTCAAATAGAACTGTTTGACATTTAAACTGAAATGTTATGCCAAACTGAAATGTTTGAAATAGAACTGTTTGATCATTTTATTGTGTGTAAAAATCTTATATTTGATTGAATTAAAAAGCAATACTTGAAACCATTTAAATTTGTTGGCATGCTTAACTGAATCGTTTTTAATAGAACTGTTTGATCGTTTAACTGCGTGTAAACAAATGACTGATGTTTTGTTTGGTTTCTATGTTTAATGGTGTATCAGCATTCGAAGTTTATTTAGAGCCAAATCCATCAAGTTAGAAGAACATTAGAAGTAATATTTAATCAATAGCTGGGAGAATAAGGGGGTTCATACTTTTCCCAAAGGTATTTTTTCCTGAAAGTAAACGTAATAGCGCGACTAGACTTCGAACTTGCTAACCACGATTCTGCTGCATAGCACTTTAACCATTGCACAACGTGTATACTCCCGACTGATGCTTACTTGAATTGTTACCCATACATAGCTATACTTGAAAATCCTTAACTATGTACAAATAAATTGTTAATTGTAAATATAATTATTGATATTAGATGGAATTAAGTGAATGTATTTAACTGAATGAAAAAAAAAACTCAGACTTGTTTAAATTGTTATCAAGAAAATGTTTTTCGAAATCATATATATTATATATATATGTATAAAGATTTCGCATTAAATAACGTACATTGGTTGATATATACTAAAACCAAACCAAACCAAACCAAATCATCGATGAAACTGCATTTATGTGAGTCTTGCAAAAAGCTAGATTTTATTGATATTTATTGAGCATTTGTTAGATTGGCCCAAGGCTGCATACCGAAAGATATAAAGAGTTTCTGGAATATGAAATAAATCTCCATCATCATCATGTCGTGCTGATAGCATTGAGTAGCTGACTTTCTCTCTCATCATCCATATTTATCATCCATCACTTCTGACAGGTCTTCTCGACTGTATACAATGTCCACACAGATATTTACGTGAACCGTCATTGCTGGACGGCTCACGCTCGTGTCTATATGGAGGAGTCCATTTGCGTCTTAGAAACTTTGGTTCGGGCTCTGTGGCTCTAAACTCTGAAGAACACACCCTGCGTTTTGGGTGATACGGTTTGGACTTAAGGTTTAAATTAGAGTCATGACTGTTTCTTCATCAATAGACGCCACCCCTATAATGTGTAGCACAACTTTATCCGTTGATCTGTGAAGGTCTTCAACCCAGCATCAGAAGAAGCACATCCATAACCGGCTTTTGTATTCACCCACCTTGCTTTTCAGCCGGGGCGCCTCGGGTAGCGTAATGGTTAGCAAGCAAGACTTGCAAACCTACACTAGTGAGTTCGAGTCTCATTGGGTGCCCCATTCATATGGCCTTGTGCCACGCCTAAGCAAAAAGCTTAGTAAATTACCACCTTGCTTGTCAGCCAGTCTACCGGATCCCATGGTTTCCAATGAAATTCGCTTATGTAGCTCGAAAATTGCTCTCCTCTCACAGAATCTTTTTTTTAGTATCTAGCCGGGGAAAGATAACGATGTTTAAGGAGACGTCATATTACATGATTATGTGATTTGATCTCCCTGGTTTGATCACTGTTTTGTTGTCATGGAGTTATATATCCTCGGTGCCGAACTTGTTGATTGTGTGAGTTTCCTTTTTCAAGAAAAAAACGGTTCTTTTTCTTTTTCTCTTCTTTCTTCACCTACCTTACTAATTAGAGATTATCAACGCTTTTTCATTTAAAGGATTTTTTCTCTTGTCGGGTTTGGGGAATCCATTCGCGCTGTTGTCGTTCCAGTGAACCAACAAGCATGTGAAGGAAGAGGAAAAGTTGGACAAACACCGGCACCTTACCAGATGGCTGAAAGGTTGTGGATGATGAAGGTGTCAGTAATAGCAATCGCAGTTGAAACTCTTGGAACAGTTCCTAATAACCAGAAAAGTTGATTCAATGGACAGGAGATCAGAGTAAGAATGAAGATCATCCAGACTATAGCGATGTGAACATCATTTAGAATAGTGGAAGAATCCTGGACATTTCAAACAAATTAGGTTTGGTTGCTTTTTTAAAGGAATATCAACATACGTGGGTTGTATATTGCCATAGCCATCTATTTTTAAGAACGGCACTTAAACTATTTAAACCTATTTGTAGGGTATAAGGGGTTCATAGCAACATTTCACCTAGGAAAAAAAATTACTTTATCTTTCAATATATTCTTTCTTCTTTGAAATATATTTCCCCAACAAAATACAAGCTTTTGTATGCCTTCAGGATAGATATAGTTCGACTGAGCTTTTTGAAGTTTACTCACGGTAATCTAAAATTTATCATCGCTTGAACTTTTTTTTTCTCGCTGAGGGGGACCAAACAAGTAGAAATCAGAAGGGACCAGATGTGAAAAAATGTGGCAGCAGTTCCCAACCAAACTGACTGACCGATCTGGCTGCAGTATGTGGCCTTGCATTTACTCGGTGAAAGCAAATAACAACTGAACTTTGAAAAAGTAAGGTGATCATTCACAATTTTGTATGCTATACCCACAGAAATTAACAGTTGTACAAAAATGTCTTTTATTGTAATTTTTTCCTATTTCACAATAAAGTCATTTGCAGAAACTTTTATATCAGTGGTGTTCACCATTGTGGGCCTGCCTTTCCTGACATCATCTTGAATACAATTTTGGCTTCTTTAGCCTATTTGTAAATATTTTTTTACGGAAAACATGCTTTCAGTAAACATAACAAATTCCTCGGTAAATTTCACGTGCTTTGCGTATTTAAACCAATTCTAAACAATGCAGAATTAACATTTCTAGAAAAAAAATTATATGGTTTTGTTTCTTTATTTAATAGCATATCACCCTTCGTAGATCATTCCATTAAAAAAACATCCATGCAGAAGAACGTCTATGATGTTATTTAGCCAATAACTAGAGCGGTAAGTGGGTTCTTACCTTTCCCGAACGTATAAACCCAATAGCGAAAGCAACTGTTTGAGTGAAATTCGAATTCGTCTACTTCGAAGACACTGTCCAGCCTTTTAACCATTACGCTATGTTGATTCCGAACCCAATGAGATGTGTGTGAGCGCATTGATCTATTAAAGCATTTCCCCCTCCCAAAAATTCATTTTACGTTAATACGAGGATCATTAAATAAGTTTCCAGACTTTTTTTTCGTATGGGCACTTTTATTGATAGTATACACATGAAACTCTATTCCCCTTCGAAGTAATCCCCCCCGGCTGCAATGTACTTGTTGTACCGTTACAACAACTTCGGGAAGGCCCCATGGATGTTCTCTTGTGTGAGCGTGTCAATGACCTTCGTCATAGCCTCTTTCATCTCCTCAATTGACTCATAACGACAGCTTCTATGTTTTTCCTTGAGCTTTGGGAATAGCCAAAAGTCACAGAGAGCAAGGTCTGGACTATAGGGTGGGTGAGGAACTGTCTTGATGCCCATCTTGGTCAAATAGTCAGTGACAAGTTGTGGACTGGTGGAAATGCCACTGATGGACTGGTCAAAATGCCACTGATGGACTGGTCAAATAGTCAGTGACAAGTTGTGGACTGGTGGAAATGCCACTGACCCGATTTGAAGAGTTCTGGCCTCTTCCATAGGAATCTTTTCCTGAACTCCCTTAAAACCTCAACATAGTAACCCTAAAACTAACCCTTCGGCCAATCAACTCTGGTGTATTGACTTCCTTACTCCTCCTACACCTCTCATCACCCCTCACAGACCCACTGCCTTCCTTGAATGTCTTATGTCACTCAAACACTGATTCTTGATTCATGCAAGATGGTCGAAAAGCAGTATGAAGCATTCCATACGTTTCTGTGTTTAAAACAGAGTTTTATTGCATATCGTTCTTCTAAAGTATCCTCACGTCCAGATTGCATTTTTGAACTTCACCAGCTGTGGAAATCAGGCTTTAGTAGGGTGGATTCAAATTACTGCAGTAGCTGTTCATTTGAACTTGAAATAATAAAAAAAATTGTCAGTCATCTTATAACATGTATAGCAATAACATATTGAATTTTTAAGAGACTACGACAATTTTAAATGCCTGTACAAAAAAGTCTGGAAACTTATTGAAGGCATCACGTATTTTGCTTTTCGTTAAGAGTTCGTTACAGTTTGAATATAGTACTTATATATTACAATTAAGACAGATTTTCGTCGTCGTTTCATTCAAAATTTTAATTCTATTTCATCAAATGTTGACATTTTTATTTTAACACTTTCTTTTCCATGGAGTATTTATTTATTTATTTATTCATTTTTGTGTGTGTGCGTGCTTGATTGTTTCTATATGCTAGTGTCTGCTTGTTCACTCACATGGAAGGTGTTTTTGTTTTCTTTTTATGATCTTATTTACCAACCCCTCCACTCGGGCAGGATATGACACAAGGTCAATTTTTAAACGGAGTTTAACAGGTTTCAATTCAGAGTTTTCCTTCTTCTAGACTAGTTGCCTCACCAAGGCTTAAGAACTAGTCTGTCCTACTATTTACCCATAGCTGGAGGGAGAATAATTGGATTCATACTTTTCCCAAGGGTATTAGTGCTATGTGAAATGCAATCATTCTAGTCCAGGATTTGAACTCGAGTCGCCGTGTCCATTTCCTACAACGATAACCATTGCATTTTTGTAAATGATACAACTTAGATAATATCCCTTGTTTTAATATTTGGAATATACTTATGCGATTGTGGATTATATCAGTTTTTGTCATTTTTCTTCATGCATGCACCTGCTTTTCCATGAGATGCTTTTGAATTTTGTCAGATGTGAAAAAAGATATTGAATTAATGTACATTTATATTTTCAGCCTAACTGACAAACAACCGCTTGAAAAAACAACTTCTTAGAAAAAAATATTCTAAGTAAATGGAAATATTTTATTCAAAATCCAGTTTAGTGTTCATTGAATTAAGAAATTTTCTCCAAAATCTATATTCTTTTAACTAATAGTTAATCATTTGAAAAAAATTAATACAAAAAATAAATTGTTTTCTGTCATTAGAAATGAATTATGACAAAATCAATGTTAAATTTAGATTTAAAACATGATATTATAAAAAATTAAGTTTGCTTCAGACATGTAAAATTACATTATTATTATTTTACGAGTAATTTGACTATTTATGTTGCATATAAATCAAATTAGAATAAAATACCTAATTATTTTCATGCATTATCAATTAAGGATTGACAGTATAGTGGCTCTAATCAGAGTGCAAAAATGGCATTAATGTTCAAAAGAAATTATTTCTAAATGATTATATTAGGAAATAATCAAGGTTTATTTATGCAAAATATGAAAGGTTATCCGATCCAAACATTCATATACGTGGTCTGTTAATAAGACCAACCATCGCAAATGTACTAGTAAAATATTGCTCACCCTTAGAACGTTACAATTGTCAGCCTGACATTATCGCGATATCCCTAGATGTGATTACAGTCATAAAAAAAACGAGTTATTGAATTAGAGGAGATATACAAATTAGTTTCCTATTATAATCCATAATTTATATTAGTGATAAAGATTATTTTTTATTGAGAACTCTAACTTTATTAGTGGTGCAATTGGTGTATAGCAAAGGCAGACTATACATTCTTGCTATCCACCTATCTATCTTAGTACTATATCAAATAAAAGTATTGATATGGTTGACTAAAATTTAATACAATGGCAGTTGAGACATAACCACACTGAAACCATGTTTCCGACCAAATCTCAGAAGTTAAGAGATTGAAGCTGCATTTTTCATTAGAAAAGGTCTCTAATGTGATTTTTTTATAAAATAACCTTATTTGAATTCAATATCCTTCAGTTTTAGCAGTTTTTTCCATGAGTAATGCACTCTTTTTAATAAGATATATAAGCGTGGTGCAGCAATTCTTTTAATGCTCTCCACATATTCAAATATTACCTTTGAGATTAATTTTCAGTTTAGGAAACTAGAAAAAGCCTCAGGGAAGTGGGTTTGTTGAGTTGGAAGAAAGAACGAATTTACCGAAACCTTCGATCAGAAGGTCAATTATTAAACGGAATATAACTGCTTTGAATTCATTTTTCTTTCTTCTAGAGTGTTGCAAAAACCCAAATCGAAGAATCCTATCTAACTGTGGCTAGTTGAAGCATCAATGGATTCTCCCTTCCTCAAAGGGCATTGGCGCGAAATGAAACTCAAAGAGAATTTGAATTCGAGTCACCGATTCCATTTCTGTCGATAATAACTTGATTAGGAGGAATCTAACTCTTCCAAAATCCTGTATTTACCAAGAATCATTTCTTTCAAAAACATATACAGTTGGCTTCATTTTATTTTTAAATATCAGTAAAAACTGCTAATAAAAAAAAAAAAAGCAAGAAAGCGCAATAATACTTCATCAGCATTTTATGACATACTTTTTGCATACATGTACATTTAATTAAAATATATCTGCTTAAAGTCTGAGGAAAAGGAAAGTATTGTTTTAAGTTTGATTAATCATGTTTATTTTTCTTGGCCTACATGTGTCTAGACACATTTAAATTTATTCTACTCAAATTCGTATATTGCACTTATCTATGTACTTTTGCCTAATCCAACAACATTCTCCAAAACTCTTAAATGATATATATATATATATATATATATATATATATATATATATATAACTTAATAACTAACTTAATAATACAATTATTATATATATATATATATATATATATATATATATATATAATTGTATTATTAAGTTAGTAATCATATTCATGTATATATATATATATACACATATACATATATATATATGCACACACACACACACACACACACACACACACACACACACACACACACACACACATATATATATATATATATATATATATATATATATTCCTTGGATTAGATCTCTTAGACAGTTGATTGCCGTTAAGGTTTCTTCTACTGTCACACGCTGTTAAAATGTGCCTAAGGTTCGAACCATCTTTACAACTCGAGCTGCATTTTGCTCTTTTCATAAGGATGTGCTCCATATCTTTCAGCTAGGTAATGTAATTTATATGTTTCAATGTTGCTGTAGTACCACCTATATAGGGTGCACATCCCAACGTCTTGAGGTTAATCAAATAGCAGGTTCCAAGAGATATTCGTAACTGCACAACATCCGGGCATTCAACATTTCTCGATTCTGCCCTCTGTGAGCATGTGAATGCTTTAAATAGTTATGCGGTTAATTACAATGATGAGTGTTTTGGTATTGTTGCAAAGAGCCAGGTAAAAAAAAAACAGTTAATTGTCCTGGACGCTCTTTACAGTTTCCTTTATAGGCCCTCTCAATACGAGCAAAACCCCAAGCACCCCTCGAACTTACTGGGAGATATTTCTTGCTGGACACAAGACAGTTTTTTTAATTCTCTGTTCCTTCTTGGCCTTGCTGTCATTCTAATTTTCACACACTCTTTTAATTAATCTTATTTACATTGTTTTTAAACGACTTTTGATGGCTGTCACTTGACAAATGTCAGATGAAAGGGCCCTTGTGGTTTCATTAAATTTCACATATCGAAATCTGACAACTTTGCATTTGTCTCTTAGTATATGCCTCCTTAGATTTACACGTACCAATAATATATATATATATATATATATATATATATATATATATATATATATATATATAAAGGATAAAAAAAGGGGAGGGTGGAAATTTTGACGTTTATATATATATATATATAATATATAATGATATATATATATATAATGCATGATTATCTATACTGAATTGAAAAAGTTCTATTTTACTTAACCCTCAGACTAAAGAGATGAATTTTAGAAAAGACTCAAATGTGTTCACTGATTAAATGTCAAAAAAAGATGTGATTGAAACAAGACTTATGGAGGATACAAGTTATAGGGAATTATAAAGCCTTTCTCTTTACATTCAAATAAAAATGTATGTATAGATTAGCTAACTATATATATATATATATATATATATATATATATATATATATATATATATATATATATATATATATATATATATATATACGAACACGCACTGACAAATATTTGCCCAGTCGGATAGGCTTGTAGAAGACCTACTGGTTCATTGCAGAGGGGTAATACCTTCCTCAACAACTAGTGTCCTGGATATGACTCTAAACATTCTGATGGTGAGGTTCCAGTAATACTGGAGCATTAGGGAATGTGGAGAAACCCTTATTACCATCGCTCCCTGTTCCATTCTTGCCGGGAGAGGTAGCACGTGATAGGCTCCTATATTTGGGTTAAATAGAATTGCATATTTATCCTAAACTGAATAGCTTGAAAAATAACCTTTTTAACATTTAAACTGTGTACTAATGGCAAACTGAATTGCTTGATTTTTTTTATGCTAAACTGAATTATTTGAAATAGAACTGTGTACTTATGCTAAACTAAATTGTATCCTTTTTTATAGTTTTCTATCTCTTCTTTCAAAATTGATTTTGAAGGTTGTATTAGCAATAATCCTGGACACGAAAAAAATGCGTAATGCGTTTAGATTCTTGGCATCAGTTCAAGCTTAGTCATACCGCTTCTTAAACTGCAGTTAATATCAAAGAATCATCTAATAAACGATCCACTTATTATCGGACAATATGTCGTTCGTTTCAGCTCAATCTTCGTGGAATTCCGAATCTTAAAGGTCGAAAGAGTTGAGGACGTCCATCCGCAATTGACGATTAACATCTGAAAACATTTGTTGAACAAAACCCAGATCCAAAACGTCTGAGAAATGTTTTGGGCATTGGGTGTCTGCATCTCAACACAATCGGATCATCTCAAGAAAATTGGCATGCTTAAGAAACTCAATAAATGGTTTCCACATGAACTCTGTGAAAGTGCTCGGCGTTTAGATGTGTGTTCAATGCTGTTTCGGTGGAACTTGAATAATTAATTTCGGGATCGAATAGCGACTTTTGTCAAAAAATGGATCCTTCATGATAATCGTAAATGATCGACTCAATCATTAGATCAGCGATGAAGCCCGCAAACACTTTCCAAAACCATGATTACATAAACAGAAGATTATAGTTACTATCTGGTAGTCTTTCATAGATGTTGTTCATTACGACTTTCTGTAATCTAACCAGAGCTTTACTGTGGAATTTTATACCCAACAACTGAATGGAATGCTTGTTTAGTTGAAGTTAGTCGAGGAGAACCGATTTTACTTCAGGACAATGATCGTCCACCTGTTGCCAGGATGACGCTGAAGAAGCTGACATGGGATATGAGACCTTACTACATCCATCATATTTTCCTGATATCCTACCCACACTTCAGGATTTTTTAAGCATCTGGACACTTTTTACACTAGAAAAACTGAAATTCAAAACTGCACTTAAGGATTTATTGGCTCCAAAACCTATTCTGTTTTATAGTACAGGCGTACATGACCATGTTCCTCGATGATAGAATCATATTGATACATAAGGATCATATTTTGATTGATTAAATCATCCTTTAACTTATATTAATTCAGGAATAAAACTTTATTCTAAAATCGGGAATTATTTTCTGAAAAACCATATATATATATATAGAGAGAGAGACAGAGACAGAGACAGACAGACAGACAAAGAAAAATGAGGAAAAGATTTTGTTTGTTTGGGTTTATTGCATATCAACCTTAGTAGGTAAATTCAATGCCATATCCATTGTCATACAAATAAAAGTTCTCTTTCAAACAATTCAAATTATCATAAACACAGTTTAATTGTCGAAACATTTCTATTTCAAGCTATTCAGTTTAGTCAAAAAGTTCTAATTCAAGCAACTCAGTTTATAATAAAAATTGTTTTTGTTTACACACAGTTAAATGTCAAAACAGTTCTATTTCAGGCAATTCAGTTTAGTATAAGTATACCGTTTAGTTCTGTTTGATCCTATCATGTGCTACTACTCCGGGCAAGATGGTAGTAAGTGTCTCTACCTTCCTCAATGCTCCAGCATTACTAGAACCTCACCATCAGATTGTTTAGTGTTATATCCAGAACACTAGTTGTGGGGGGGGGGTCCTACTCCTCTGCAGAGAAGCAGTCGGTGTATTCTACTGCAACAGGCAACTGAGAATTGGGAGAGAAAAAAATTATTTTTATGTACGCTTGAGAAATGAAAACTGAATTTCATTGATATGCGAAAGGGAAATACTTAATTCCATGTTTAACATAGGTACAATTTTTAAAATTTATTTTTGGTGATCAGCAAACATCTTCCTCAAATTTGGCAAATGTTTTGTGATAGTTGACGTTTCGATAGATTCTTAGAAAATTATATTATTAACATTAAAATTAGAAATGAAACTAGAAAAAATAGGACTATTAAGAAATTTTTATATTAGATATTTTTGTTGAGTCGACAGTTTAAATTTGTATCAATTGTAAAAATCAACTTTTAATTAATAACTGTGGCTTGGATCTTTTATCGCCTGTGTATATAAAGCAAAAAAAAATCGTTTATTCTCCAAAGAATTCAGATACAAATGTCTGTTCGATTATGTCAGAAGGAATATGAAACGATATATGAATAATTGGCATTGCAATGAATACACAATAATTTCGCTTCTGGTATTTGGCTCAAGAATGAGTTATCGGGTAACAGTGAATACAACGCAGTCGATGGCGCACTAGGCGTGACCAATTAGTATAATATTGACAATGATCTACCGATGAATAGATACATGTGCATTAAAAGATGAGTTTGCAGGTCATGGCGTATATATATATATATATATATATATATATATATATAAAATTGATAAAACCAGAATTCGCGACGGTTTCCTATTCGCTAGGATAGCAGATATCACTGCATCAGAAATCACAGTAGAGCTGTTATATTAGAAAACCTCAAAATCAAAAATTTTCACAAAAATCCAAATCAGTTACTTCAAGTTTCTATTATTCCAACTGATGATCTTTTGAAATTAACGCCCCTCTCCTCTTTACACTAACACACACAAACACATAGGTAATTTACAAAGCTCTTTGCTTCGATGTGGCTCAAGGCCGAATGAATGGGGCACCCAATGAGACTCGAACTCACTCGTGTAGGTTCGCTGGTCTAGCTTGCTAAAACACATTGGCTTGTGTGTGCGTGCACACTCTCATATGTGTGTATGTGTGTGCTCTAATATATATTTACTTTTTATGCCTATATTATTTTAATTTGTTATCATAATTTTAAAGATAGAATATTAGTACAAGTAGTAATTAAAAATAGGATTGAAATCTATTGAAAATCAATCTAATCAGATATTTTTTTATAGAATTGTGCAAGCCGCCGTTTCATGTTTACGACAATTATTCAAATGGATGTTTTTGGTTTCTTTGTTCAATCCTATTTACCAACCCCTCCGCTCGGGCAGGATATGACACAAGGTCAATTTTGAAGCGGAGTTTAACAGGTTTCAATTCAGAGTTTTCCTTCTCCTAGACTAGTTGCCTTACCAAGGCAGTAGAACCTAGTCTGTCCTACTATTTACCAATAGCTGGAGGGAGAATAATTGGATTCATACCTTTCCCAAGGGTATTAGTGCTATGTGAAATGCAATCAGTCTCGTCCAGGATTTGAACTCGTATCCCCGTGTCCATTTCCTAAGACGATAACATTACACCACAAGGCACCTCCACTTTCTTTGTTTAATGACGTATCAACCTTTGCGAGCTATTCATAGCCAAAGCTACTGTCATCCTTGTAGAAGAACAGCAATGCAGGAGGCTATAAGGGGGTTCGCACTTTACAAAAGGGTATTAGTCCGAAAATTAACGTAACTGCCGTGACAAGAGTTTGAACTCGATTATTTCAAGGCTGCAATCCAGCACTTCAACTTCTACGCTTCAGAGTCTGTGTCATGGAAATCTTTGCAAATCATCATCATCATGTCGTGCCACCAGCATGGATATCTCTGACCTTCTCTTGCCACTTCTCCATATCGTTCATCGCCTCTGGCAGGTCTTCAGTGCTACATCCCGTATCCTCACATAGCTGATGTATGTATGTTCGAGCTGGTCGTCCTGCTTTTGCCCGGCCATATGAAGGGGTCCATAGGAGTACATCACTTATGAGCTCGTCCCTGTTTCTCCAGCAGTGTCCTGCATGTCTGGTTCGTCTAACTTGGATAGTTTTCGTGATGGGAGGCAGGTGGCCGTATAGTTGGTGTCTTGTGGGTTGTTGCCGCCAGGACTTGTTCAATATTTCTCACAACATTCTTGTGTAATTGCCGTCTAGCTTCTTCGCCAGCCGTTTAGTTAGCGTCCAAGTAGTGCATCCATGAAGCAGTATCGATACGACCGCTGCCTGGAAGAAACTGCGTTTCATTTTATCGGTCTGATCTGATTTCCATATGATCGATAGCCTATCGATAGCTGTCCATGCCTTCTTTAGCTGTGTGTCGATGTCTTTTTCGGTTGATGAGACATAGTAGACAAATTCACCAACTTTGGAAGCATTGTATTTTTGCAAATACTATACCTAATTACACATTCAATAACTCACAAGACAAAAAAAAAGAAGCCGTACCAAGAGGTATGAACTGAAACCTACGATTGAATTCTACTGGGCACGGAAGTAAAATATGGATTTTTTTTCTAAAGGTTTTTTTAGTCTGATTAGTCCAATTTAAAAAAAAAAATGTAACAAAAACATGACGAAACTAAACGTTCATGATTAGCTCTATCATTCAAGCAATTTTTCATGAAAATTCAGCCCAATATGTGTGAGCAAGAAAAGAAACACAAAGAATCTATAATTTGCTTAACGGCAAAAAAATATTTCGAAATGATTGGAGTTTCTTCATACCCACTAAAGATTCCCTTTCTTAACTCCTATGATTATGCTATATATGTCGTTTTAGAAAACAAAACAAATGCAACTTCCCATCCAAATGTTGGTTCATTAAAAACTATGATTTAAAAGGAATGGTATAAAAAGTCTGAAGAATTGATTTTGAAGGCATGCAAATTGTTTCGAAGGAGTGTTGATACAATAATTAAAAAAAAAAAAAAAATGGTGCCATATTGGGTAAATTTACTGTTTTGTGTGTATCTGTTTATTTTGTTGTTTATTTTTTTTTAATTTAAATTAATCTTGTTTTATAATAAGATTGTTTATCATTATACCGGAATATTCTTAATTTTGCTTCCGCACCCTGTAAAATACCGTAAATCCGACCCCCCCCCAAAAAAGATAAAGAATAAACAGAGAAATATACTTTGGAGTAATGTCCCATACAATATAAGTGATAACATTTATAATCATCAAGTCATGCAAACAGCCCAGCGTTCCCTCACACACACACACAGAGTCTCTCTCTCTCTCTCTCTCTCTCTCTCCATCCATTTCTATCATCTATTACTCCTTGATGGTGTTCTAAGCTGCATCCTGTGTCCGTACAGAGCTGATATAAGTTGTATTTATCCGATCAAGTCAGAATGTAACACAAGGCCATTTTTAGTGGGGACAACACACGAATCGAGACTTATGCGTAGCAGATGCAAAATTACTTGGCACCGTCGGCATTGATCTTTAGAGGCTCCACGGACGCCAAGCAATCGATTGAACAGTTGAAGCCTAGGGTGTAGAACGGCTCCCAGAGACCATGCGTTCAAAGGGTAATTGGAACCACCCGGCACGAATTGCTGGTCAGGCAACTCTGACACGACCATGTACAGGGTTCCATTAGAGAACTTCCCTTATGGATTCATTATTGTTTCTCAAACTGTGCTCAGCATCTTTTTTCGTCTTCCTTGAATTGTTTGAGTAACGGAGGATCGGTCGCTGTACCGATGCTGTTTTGTGGGAAGTTGCTTCCAGACTTTTTTTACACAGCACGCAACATTCTAGTGTTCACATCTAACTTTTCTCTATATATTTTATTTATTCTAATAGATCAGATTTTCAATAACAGTAGAGGAAATTTTGCTGCCAAGTTTTGAGAACTGGTCTATTAATTTTAGAGGTTTGCCACATGTAGTGGAGATGGCAGCTTTTTGTTTAAAAACTCATGCGCTCTATTTTATTTTCGTTCACGCGGATATCAATTTCTCCTGCTGTTTGCTCTATGCTATACAGTTGGAATTCTGCTTGCAGTGGTGTATTTGTAAGAAGATTTGTAAGATCATCAACGTAGTCAACTTCTGTTATATTTTTTTCAGTAAATCGTCAGCTTCTTTTCATTCTTTTTATGCCAAACGGTTTTCTTTCATTAGATCTATGGACGTTTGAAATATGGAACCCAGGCAGATACTAAACAAATATGAGGATGGATATGGGTTTGTTAAAGGATATGAAAGTCATATTTTATCCCTCTTACCCTTGATGATGTGTAGAAGACTTAGCAAGTGCAATAGCCGATCGAGATGGTTGGTAAGAGAGAAAGAGAGAGAGAGAGAGAGAGAGAGAGGAAACTGTATTGTCAGTACGCACTGATGATAATGATAATCAAAGGTAAATTTCTGACTTCTTTTAAATTCCTGTTCAGCAAGTGTTTTTATCCATTACATGAATCTATATATTACTTATTTCCGTGGTGTAATGGTCATTGTCTTAGGAAATGGACACGGCGACACGAGTTCAAATCCTGGACCAGGCTAATTGCATTTCACATAGCACTAATACCCTTGGGAAAGTTATGAATCCAATTATTCTCCCTCCAGCTATGGGTAAATAGTAGGGAAGATTGGGTTCTTCAGCCTTGGTGAGGCAACTAGTCTAGGAGAAGGAAAACTCTGAATTACAACCTGTTAAACTCCGCTTTAAAATTTACTTTGGTCATATCCTGCCCGAGTGGAGGGGTTGGGTAAATATGTATAAATTACTTCATTCTAATGAAGATAGACCTGACTGCGTTTTACGGTATTTAAGATATTTATCAAGATTTGTGCAGGAGTACTACAAGGGGACACGGTATCTTCATACTTCTTTATCATTTGTCTTGACTACGTACTTAGAACATCGATTGACAAAATCAGAGAGAACGGCTTCGAGCTGACAAAGAAAAGAAGCAGAAGGTACCCCGCAAAAACAATTACCGACGCCGACTACGCCGATGACATAGCGATACTGGCAAATACACCCAACCAAGCCGAAACACTACTGCATAGTTTGGAACGAGCAGCTGCAGGCATAGGCCTCTATGTCAATGCACACAAAACGGAATATATGTGCTATAATCAAACGGGTGATATCTCCACTCTAGACGGAACCCCTCTTTAACTAGTAGACAAATTCACTTACCTAGGAAGCAGCGTCGCATCAACCGAAAAGGACATCGACACGAGGTTGACGAAAGCATGGACATCTATCAATAGGCTATCGATTATATGGAAATCAGACCTAACCGATAAAATGACACGTAGTTTCTTCCAGGCAGCGGTCGCATAGATACTGCTATATGGCTGCACAACATGGACTCTAACAAAACGACTGGAGAAGAAGCTAGACGGCAATTACACAAGAATGCTGCGAGCAATCTTGAACAATTCCTGGCAGCCACACCCCACAAGACACCAACTGTACGGCCACCTGCCTCCTATTACGAAAACTATTCAAATTAGACGAACCAGACATGCAGGACACTGCTGGAGAAACAGGGACGAACTCATAAGTGATGTACTCTTATGAACCCCCACACATGGCCTTGCAAAAGCAGGACGACCAGCACGAAGATACGTTCAGCAACTATGTGAGGATACGGGATGTTGTCCAGAATACTTGCTTGAGGCGATGAACTATAGGGAAAAGTGGCGAGAGATGTTCAGGGATATCCGTGCTACCAGCACGACATGATGATGATGATGAGGATCAAGATTTGTCCGACAATACATCAAATGTGACAAAGTTGGAGCAAGAAGATTATGCTGTGCCTGAATTCTAAATAAAAAGAGTTAGTCAGCTCCTTTTGAAAAAACAAAAAAACAAGATACGGTAATTGTGCATTTCGTGAGGTGCTGGGTCATTTTTATTAATACTGGAGAAAATGTCGGAAGTATATAACGATAATATAGGAGCAATCAAAATTTGAAATAAGACTATGTAGCACTCACTTTCATTATACTTGTTCTCACTTTAATCTATAGATATTTACTAAACATGACTTTTTAGGCAAGAGGCCAAATTGAAATAAAAAGATTGTGATGCATCCATATACGAAGGGCCGTTGACCCGTTTTTATCAAAAATTAGCATTTAAATTTGTAACATATCTGACCTCGGGTCACAAGCGTTACCGAGACATTTATTGATATCTACCAGAGTTGCGGGGCAAATTTTATGCTTTCTTTTGTAACCCTATAAGCCCTTCAGATCCCAGTTGTGCATATTTAGATGAAGTAATGCATATACGTTTAGATGCGTGCATTTCTATGTATATATGTATGTCTAAATGTATCTCATATATGCATGTGAAGTATAACTTATCAGAACACATGCGTAGGAATAGATTGTGTATCTATATATTTACATGGATGTGTGTAGTAGTATGAAAAGCATTGCTAAACAACTTAAGAAGGTCGACAGAATTTAATAGATGATAGAATACAAAGAGAATGAAATATCGATGGTGATGAAAGGGTTAGTTTCTTTAATGTCTCTCAATAGCTGAGGTTTTGGGCGCAAGCAGTCAGCGGCCAGTAGACAAAAATATATTTTTCAAAGAAATTTACTTGAGTATTCCGTGCGAGAAAAACGTTTTTCTTTTCCAGAAGCCAGAACAGCATATATTTAAGGAAATAATTAGGAGATCAGTTGCTAGAGAGACAAGCTTCAGCACATTGCAGTACTGTTTGTATTGCCTCCCACATCTTGACCGTTGTAGTATGCCATAGGAAGGACATAGATGGAAGATTTAAAGCTGACTTTTGGATTGTATTCGATTATTGTGATAGCAAGGTAACAGAACTCAGGTCAATCTTGTGAAGTGTCACACGCATCCCTCACCTCACCTAGGATGACTGAGACGAATTGCCATCAATAAAGACGGCCAAACCTGCGTATTGTCGATATTCGTATTTGGCTCTTCTTTTTTTCCTTGTGGAATTGGCTCGTTCCTTATATGGTCTCGACCAAAACCTGTGATGAATTCACTCCGTCTTAAAAGAATCTATACAACGTGAGATGGAGCAATTTAGCAACGAAACAAGACAGGATACGAAGAAGAATTACCATACCGCTACGCGTTTACCTACTTTTTCTGAGACGAGTAAAATATCTGAATATTACACTGTTTCATGTGCGTTTATATTGTAATTAAATACAGAAGGAATTTCATTGAACTGCTCTCCAAAATAAATCTTGCAAAATTTGCGTCGTATCTGCAGGCAAATACTATCAGGGAACTCAAAGTGTATGAGAAATTGAATTATTTGCTGGGAAAGGACAAAAATTAAGTGATAATTTGAAAAGGAAGACAGCATGGTTTCTTCTTTCAAACACAGTTCTAGGGAGAAATTTGTTCTGGAGTAACGGAAAATATTTTCTGTGGTTAGAAAAATATTATAAAAATTTAGAGTACACTGTTTATTGGTACCAAACTTAGATTGTTAAAAAATAAGAAGTTCATTTTCTATATCAAATATATCAGGATTTTATTATTCCAAAAGGAATATCATGTAAGAAAAATGAATATCACTAGTTGTTATTTATTATCAGAATTTTTAGAATTGTAATTAATGAAAAATATTATATCATCTCCCCTAACAAAACCGTATAAATATCCATAAGGGACGTACATATTTTTTGACAAAAGCATATACATTTATTTTTGTCATGATTGTTTTGATTTGGATTGGATTAGTTTGATTTGGTTTGGATTGGTTTGATTTGGTTTGGATTGTTTTGATTTGGATTGGATTGGTTTGATTTGGATTGGGTTGGATTGGTTTGATTTGGTTTGGATTGGTTTGATTTGGCTTGGATTGGTTTGATTTGGTTTGGATTGGTTTGATTTGGTTTGGATTCATTTGATTAGTTTTGATTCGTTTGATTTGGTTTTGATTCGTTTGATTTGGTTTTGATTAGTTTGATTTGGCTTGGAGTGTTATGATTTAGTCTGGTATAACTGTTTAACGACATAGTGTTAGATTCCTTATTGTTTTTTTTTAATTCCCAGTCATTGGCAAATGTTTGTTTGAAATCATAACTATTTTTTATGTTACATTGCATTTCTTTTTACATGTTTTTCTTCTATAACCATTTGTTTAAACACAATTATATATATCATGTTTTGCTATTAAATGTTAATGACTTCAGCAATTATATGGTTTTGATTAACTATTCTGGAGAACGACACGTGCAGACACCTGTGGGATTTTGACTTACAAACGGATCACCTACTCTCAGCCAGACGACCAAATCTTATAATAATCAACAAATAAGAAGAGAACTTTCAAAATTATGGACTTGGCTTTTCCGGTTGACCACAGAGTAACATTGAAAGAAAGTGAAAAGAAGGATAAATACCTCAATCTTGATAGGGAATTGAAGAAACTATGGAACAGGAAAGTGACAATTATACCAATTGTAATTGGTGCTCTTGTTACAGTCACCAGTGGATTAATAAAGGAACGTCAGAAGTTGAAAATAAGAGGACCAGCAGAGAACGTCAATGAAATTCTAAAATATTTTTGTTCAATGTCACTGAATAAATTATCGAAAGGCAATGCATGTGTTTGCATTATCTCTATGATGTGTATAATAGTTGTAATTGACTAGAAAGAAATAATGTAAAAACAATGACAAGTGTGCGAAAAGGATGTAGAATCAACAATGGCATTAGGGTGAAATGGGAGGGAATGGTGGGAAAGTGAAGAACGAACATAGGAAATAGACGGGATTGTCTTGGGAGTCAAGTGAGGACTTTTTTTTAAGTAAACAAAAGGAAAAACAATGCATTTATGAATTCGACAACGATGATAGACGCGAATAGTGCCCGGCATAAGATCATACGGCAAAAATATCAAATACCGCTCTACTTGCAATGAAAATGCTAGAAGAGGACAACTCCGCAAAAAAAAAGAAAGAAAATTTGTAACTTTACTGAATTTTTAATTCTTTTTTTTTTTTTTTTTGTCTAAGGTTTCTGATTAAATTATTAAAATACATTGCACGTTTGTATTTTCTATATGACTTTTGTCAATATTTGTGTCTGACTACATAGAAAATAATGAAGAAAATTAGCCGACAATAAAGTAAAAGAATAATGGCTCGAGTGTGTACCGGGAAGGAATGGTCGGAAAGAAGAATTAAACATAGGAAATAGTCTTCGTAGTCAGGAGACTTTCTTTTTCCAATCAAAATCACTTAAATAGGGCAGAGTGACAAAAATGATATAAAATTCCTAAAAGCTGAAGGAAATTTACCATAACTGAAAGACAAATAATAACGAAGGGTTTAAAGAACAAAATATCAGTAGTACAGTTACATAAAAGAGTAAAAAAAAAATGTCCACTATGGACTTTAACTAAGTAAAGATATATGTATTTACAAAAGAAAGCTTATTTTTGAGACGAACTTAAGAGTGCTCTTACTTAAAGGGTGCTTAGTCACATCAATGACAGGTGATCACTTTATAAACAAAACCAGGGTCTTGTATATTCACAATACAACCCATGAAAAAAAATGACAAATCGAAACATCTCGACATAGGACTCAAACAGCAGATTTGGTTGAAATGATCGGTAGGTGGTAACTTTACAGTCAATATTGGGATTCAGTCAGCATTCTGCAGATGTTGGTTGCTCATTGTTCAGATACTCGAACGACGAACTGAACCATCATACAAATCAGAGACACCAATGCAGAAAATGGTCTTGTGAGGACAAAAACATTGCACTTCTGTTGATTTTAGGAGTAACCCTGCACAAAGATGTTATTGAAAATGATAGAAATCTAGAAAGAATGCGCATAATCTAAGACAGCATGCCAAAGACTCGCTGTCAAAGTAAGTATGATATAAAAGAAAGATTGGTTTTCTGACCTTAAAATAAAAGAAATACACCAACAAATAAATAGAGGATTAATTCAACTAGATTTTTATCATTAGGGGTTTTCGGACTATTGTCTTCATAGTTATTGTTATTTCCATAACGTTTCGGCCGATATGTCCTCCCGCCAACTTCAGGTGTTTGTCGAACTCAGGAACCTTCACGGAACATCGAACTACGTCCTTTATTGAATCCACAGGGGTTGCCTGTTCTGATTCCTTTAGCCATAACCGGGTACAAGTGTTAAGTATTCCTGTATTGTTACTCGATTGTAGTGAGGATTGACCCTGCAACCTCCAGATGGTTGTTTCCTTAGAAGCTTAGGAAACCACCGCCTATGATTTAAGGTACTGAGATTGCAGATTGAATTAAAAACTAAAGTTCGGAAGAATATTTATTAAAGAAAACATTTTCTTTCTTGCAAGCAAAATTAAAACTTAAAATATTCACTATTCATTACAATATTGTTTTCAAGTCTATGTGTTTGTAAAATTGATCTGTTTTATTTTTATTGTCACTTACACGTTTGAGTCCATATCCAGCTCGGTTAATCAGGCTCAAATTGCACTAAGTGAGCCGATGACCTGCATAGTCCAGTAGGGTTCGAGCCTCAGGTCATGCCGGACATTCCCTTCCCCTAATCCAACCTTCCCTCTCGGCCAACCATCTGGTTATTTACCTTGTGACTGAAAGAGACAAATGAAATCTTTTTTCAAGTAATTTGGCAAGATCAAAGTGTAGAATATGTTCTCATCAGCTTGATATCTAAAAACGTCCTCGATATAGACACAACGATATGCAACTGATCTTTGGAATATGATGCAGATTTGGAGACTTACTCCGCCTTTGCTACGGGTTATCCTGGTATTGCAGTACCGCTAGGAATCAGCCCAGTCTACTAAAATCAAAGCCAAAATCAGACTTTTTCCTTGCCCAGATTCGACAAAAATTTAAAAAATGAATGTAGAGATTATAAAAAGCTTTATGTCTAAAAAGAAGATTTCATAAAAAATACCTAAGATAAAAAAAGGACTGGAAAACAGTTAAGGCAGAAACTGAAAACGATAAATAATTTATTAACACATATCTCAGCGATCAACATTACGGAATTAAACAACCTAATCTATGCAAGAGCGAAATTTGTCTGGGTTAAAAATCGATGTTCCCCTCAAGAACACGAGCAGAAACTCAAAAGATGAATGAGAAATTAGATTGGAAACACAGATAAGAAATCTACGACAACCAGGAAGAATAATAATATAGAGGTAAAACCCTGCAATTTGTTGAGACGAAAAGAGAAAAGCAATGCAACAATTAAAGCAAACAATACAACTTGAACAAATAAGTTAGAAGTAACTTGTGACAGAAAGATGACTAAAAAGATACCGACATAAGTAACAATACAGACAAAACAGGACATTCCAAAAGAATAGAAGAAAATTCTACCAGCAATTAGGAGTAGAATGCACGAAGACATCCCAACAACCAGATGACAAGGAAACAAAATTTAGAGCAAAACATGAGAACGAAGGAAACATTTTAGAAAAGCCAAATAGATAAACAACATGGAAAAATAGTTACAAGGTCTCCATGAAGGACCGAAGGCTAAAATACACCTCGATTCAGTCAGAGCAACACTTACAAATGTACCCAATTGGAAAAAGCCAGGCCGTGATGGCATACATGGATACTGGTTTAAAAAATTAATTTCTATCCACGAAAAGACTGGCTAGCGAAATGAATAGATGCCTTCAAGAAATCGGAATGGATAACCAATGTGTGACCACCCTGATACAAAAATACCCCGCTAAAAGGAGTCGAACAACGCAACAACTACAGACCCATAACGTACTTATTAATGATTTGAAAAATAGAAACAGTACAAACTAGGGAGGAAATTTACTATTTGTTGATAAGCTGCAGCTATTTGCCCAAGAACCGAAAGGATGCCGCCAATGAAGAAGAGGAAGAGGAAATCTACAATACATTGATCAACACATCCTCAAGGAGAGCATAATGAGACGAAAAATTTAGGTATGATGTGGATTGACAACAAAAAGGCATATGATATGACCCTGTAAAGCTGTATAACATACTATCTCAAAAATGTACAAGATATCCAACGAAGTCATAAAGTTTCTCGAGGAAACTAAAAAAAAAAACTAGAAGGGAAACTGACAGCCAGAGGAAAATACTTAGCTGTGGTTAAAATCCACTGAGGAATCTTCCAGGGAGATGCGCTATCGCCATTACTATTTGTAATATCGATGATGTCACTCAATCATGTACCTAGGATATTGCACAAGCCGATACAAACCTCATAAATCGCAAGAAAAATTCAAATTACAAGAGAAGACAGGAACATGGTTAAGAAAAGGAAACCTCGACAAAGAAACTGAGTCTCTTTTAATAGCAATACAAAATAACGCCATAAGGATCAACTATGTTAAAACAAAAGTCACAACAAAATAGTAAATGTAGGTTACATTGTGATAGATACGAAACGATCAATTATATAATAAGGGAATGCAGTAAATTAGTTTAAAACGTGTGTAAGGCTAGATACAACTGGGTGAGGAAGGTAATTCACTGATAATTCAAAAAATTGACCAGACGAACGAGTGGAATAAGCGGAATAGGAGAATCCGTCCTGAAGAATGAGACTTGGAAACTTCTTTAGGATTTTGAGATACAAACAGATCAATTTGTCCCAGCAAGACGACCAGACCTAGTTATAATCCAAAAAATTAAAAAAAGATAAAAGAAAGAAAGTTGGCCGAATAGTGGATTTGCCAACCTAGCAGATCATAGATTATAATTAAAAGACCTTGCTGGACTTGCTAGAAAACTAAAAAAGCGCATGATGGTTGTACCAATTGTAATTGGTGCGCTTGGAACAATCCCATAAGGATTGCTAAAGGGACTGGAAGACTGGGAAATTAGAATACGAGTGGAGACTATCTAGTCTATTATATTTATGAGATCGGACAAAATACAGACAAGAGTCCGAGAGACTTGAAGAGACTTGCTATTACTCGAATTGCCGTGAGAAACCCTCAGCCAACGCTGGTGAGAAAAAACTCTCAAAGGGGTAAATTAATTAGAACCAACTCTGTCAACGCAAAAAGAGATAAGAGGCAACAAAATGGCAAATGTAGGTTATGTGATGATTGAAGCGATGAGCAACATAATAAAAGAATGAAGTAAATTCACGCAAAAAGATTATAACACTTGACTCGAGTGGATTTAAAAGGCGGTCTTCAAAGGAATTTGAAAGACCATATTACCAAATGTACATGTACAACCCAGAATGTAAAGCACAGCATTTTCGGGAATTTTGAGATAAAAATAAGATCCCAAATCTCGGCCAGATTATCAGTCCTGGTGATATTAAACTAAAAAGACTACATGCCGTATAATCGACTTTACTGTCCTGGCAGACCACAGAGTAAAAATAAAAGGAAGCGAAAAGAGAGGTAAATCCTTCGACCTTTCAAGAGAACTAAAAATAAAAACTTTGGAACATGAAGCTGAGGGTCATGCTCTCGATTAATCGGTGCTTTTGGAACAATCCCCAAAGGCTTGCTAGATTGATTGGAAGACTTCGATATCAGAGGACAAGCGGAACCCATCTAGACTACAGCATTATTAAGAAACTGTGATATCAACAAAAGAAAAGAAAAGAAAAGAAATAAAGCCGGTCAAATAGTAAACTTTGTCATCCCGACAGATCACCGAAAGCAAAAAGAGAGATAAATACCTAGACCTTGCCAGAGAACTGAAAAAATCTACGGGACATTAAAGTGAAGGTGATACAAATGGTAATTATTGCGCTCGTAACATTCACAAAGGGATATAGGTACAGGGAGTGGAGGACTTGGAAATAAGACGAGTGGAGAGCCTCCAAAATACAGCATTGTTGAGATCCGCCAGACTACAAACTCCAGTTGTAACCATCAGCTGACGCTAGAGAGAAAAATTATTGAATGATTAAAATGATAATAATAGAGAGTATCTCTTCCTTGGACTTCAAAATATCTAATCATAAAGAATTTAGAATTATGTATTTAAGAAAATATTCATCTTACGACAGTTATTATTCCCATTTGATTAACATTGAATTATAGATTACTAATGACCTTTGTATTTCTTCAAAATCGAGATCTTCATAGCATAGACTAACCAGGAATAACAATATTAATAAGAAGATAATTGATAATTCTTTTAAATTTCACTCACTTAGATATAAATATATTCGCATGAAACGTATTATTTTTCGCAGAATATCATTATTTTTGCTTGAACCTATCATGACCACACACACGCGCACTCACACCAATATATATATATATATATATATATATATATATATATATATATATATAAGGGATGGTGCGTTGTGGGGTTTGGAGTAGCTGAGGAATCAGGGGCTAGGACAAAGGGCAAGGCTGTGTTGCCGTTTGAATATCTGACTCTATATTTTGGTTATTTTATTTCACCCCCATGTTGTTTAGTCGTTGTAATGCCTTGCCCAAGGAAGACCAAAAAAGAATTATACAAAAAGAAAAGATAGCTACAGATAAGAGACGAAGACATTTCTTTTATACTTTCCTTTATTTACTGGGTTCAACAACCATTCCGTGGATGAGGGAGTTTTTCCTGAATACATTGAAATGGTTAAGGTGTCAAAATACGTTAATTCGTTTCATGTATGTAAGTGTCCGCATTTGGTATTTCGGGCTTAGTTTGTTTTCTTTTGGAAGTTTTGCAATGTCCGGTAAGGGTTAGCTTATAGTTCAGTAGTGGGTCTTGTATATTTCAGCATAATGTTGACCGAGAGAGGGCTGCTACTGGGTGAAAGGGCCTAACCAAAGCTACGTCCAAAGACGTATCCGTGGTGCCCAGACACGTCAGCACGAGGTTATCAATCCGCTGTCTCTGCCTGAAAGAGAAAGATAATATGGTCCCGTTTGTCAAGAGGAATGCCTTTTTCTTTTACGAATGCGTCATCTCTTTTTCCTGTCACGGACTTCTGGGAGTTTCTGCAAATTTTATAGTTTTTCTTTTTCTTTTTTTTTATTTTAATTAATATTTTTTTTATTTATTTATTCGTCTCCTACAGCGTAAATGTTTCTCTGTGCCTTTATGTGTCTATATATATATATATATATATATATGTGTGTGTGTGTGTGTGTGTGTGTTTGTGTGTGTGCATATATTTGTGTATATATGTGTGAGTGTGTGTGTTTGTCCATTTATTCAACAACTATTCTCACTCCAGTTATGGGTAAATAGTAGGGCAGACTGGGATCTTTAAACCTGGAATGACAACCAGCTTAGGAAAAGAAAAATGCTGATTCCAAACCATTCAACTACATCGAAAACATTGACGTTGTATCACATTCTGTATGTTTGGAGGGATTACTAAACAAACACAGGTGTATATATATATATATATATAACATAAACTATCTTTAGTACAAATATTTACATCTTTCTCCCAATGTAGAGAGCCACTTAAGCGAGTTAGCTGAAACCGGACTTGGAACATCAAGCATAGGTCATTGTTCAGACCACACACACACACACACACACACACACGCACACGCACACACACTCTTACAACCACACAAATGCGCATGCGTGTGCCTAAACACACACGCACACACACACATAAACTGAAAGACTCTACGTATCTTCCACGAACCAACCCTGTTGGTTTCTATCAACTGTCCTCATCACTTCGTGTTTTTGTCAGTAATCAAGGCAAAAGGAAAAAGATACCGAAAAAAACAACAACAAAAAAACAGTAGAGTCGCATAGATTTTTACCGCATGCCTTTAGCCACTTGATACGTCCACTACTTATAGGCAACACAACTCTCTTGGCACTTCTTTAGCGCTGCTACTAACACCGTCGTTACAATGTGTTTACTTTAGGAGTTCACTTGGCGTTTTGGGCACTTAGAATTACAATGCCGGCGACTGGCACTAGAAAACAAAACAAAACAAAAAAAAAAAGATGGGATCTGAATGATTTTCTTAATCGGAATGCTTTTTCTTCTTTACTAGATTGGCATAAGGCTTTTTACATTTCAATGTACTAACAGTAGTAATTGTAGTGTACGAGACTTAGTAAATTTCACGTAGGGGAGAAATTTCAAATCCACCAAGAAAATAATCTAAAAATTTCAGCCACGACTGAGGCTTTTCAGTATTTACAAATTGCTGGGATAGTTCCATAAAAAGTTAATCCCCTATAGACAGGGAAATGTTTAAGTGTACAAACACTTTATTCAAAAACCAATCCTTCAAATTTATATCTCATTTAAAATGTACGTTAACAAATGTGTTTCTGTTATGGAAGCACTTGATACAAGTGATTTTAGTAATTTTTTAATTTTTCTCTGCTTAGATGTGGATAAGGCCGAATAAATGGAGCTGTAAGTTAGTTTCGAACTCATTCGTGGGAGTTTGCTAGTCTAGCTTGGTAAACATTACACCACCGGAGACGCCTAAGAAAGAGGTCTTAACACATTTTCTGTAAATTGAAAAAAAAAAAAAGAAGTGGTTTCTGTTAAAAGCAAAATTTAAAAAGAAGCAAAAAAACAAACAAGTAATGGAAACTCCTTGAACAATGAATATATGGCTGTGAGATTATGTTATTTGGCTGATGTAAAGTTAGCTGGGTTTCAATCCCGCCTTGAAACATCTCGCGTGTCTAGGCACACTGATGAGTCTTGATACAAAGAAAAAGTCTGTCGGTGGATGACGATGTATATATATATATATATATATTATAAGAGTGTTGGTTGTCACAATTTCACTTCGTGGTTATCTGGCGGTAATTTCTGGCGGTATAATTTGGAGTGTGCTCAATATCTGTAATAGAGCTATTATATAATAATAAAAGTAAAAGTAAAGTTAGCGTCTTTAGTCGAGGGTGACCTGAAGGCTCCCTTTTCAATAGATACCACATTAAGGTGTAGGAGATGGCGCTATTCCATTTCCTGTATTGCTCCACTTTACCCTTGATCCTTGCCCTATAATACTGAGTGTCAAGTTAGGCGGCATCAAGTACCATTTTTGAGTCTTTGGTATGACTCGATCTGGGATCGAACTCCGGTCTCCTGGACCATTGTCGAACACTCTACTCATTAGGCCAATATTATAATGAGTAAATACATATTAGTTTTTATATATATTTAATAGCATGGAAGCTTGTCTGTGACCATATTTTTCATGCGGTCTTAAAAACGAAAATCATCATATTTACTTTTTATTTTTTTAATCTATCTATCAATCTATCAATATATATGAGCACAAACACATAAAGAAAATTAGAATAAACTAACACTTTTTAACAAAACCATAAAATTGACACACTTCTATCACCCCCACTAAAATTATCCTAAATATATGTAATGGTTGTAATAATTTTGAACAGCTTTAGGTTCATAACTAAAGTTACAGAAGTTGTTGTCTTATAACACCTAATTATATCTGTTTAGATCGTATACATTTCAAAGAGAAATAAAAATCTTCCGGTACCTGCGGAAAGAGATAAAACTTTTAAAAAATTAAAGGTATACTTACGGGTGATAATATATATAGATATATATATATATCTTGTGTGTGGGTGATTTTATACATGCGCGTGTTTGTATTTATGTGTACATCTCCATCTGCTCGCATATGCGTGTGCATATATATATATATATATATATATATATATATATATATATATGCGTGTATAAAGAATATGTTTTGGGAATGCCATCATTACAAACGTCTCTTAAATCAAATACATTTTTAAGATTTAGGGCGTAATTTTATGTATAGATATATAGTCTAGTGCAAAGCTTTACTAAATTTAACATAAACATATCAAGCAGGTATATATAACATGTACACTTCTTCATGCATCGTATCGTGTTAACATTAACTAGCAAGGGTCATTATCATCTTCAAGTCGCGTATCTTGCACGAATTTCTCTGGCTCTATATCACCGTCCGTCCCTATTATCCTTCGCTATGGGCAGGTCTTCCAAACTTTGTACACGCAGAGCTATTGTACGTAAGTTCTTGGTCGGTTAGCTCTGGGATGACCATATGAAGGGGTTCATTAGACAACCTCACTGATGAGCTCGTTGATACTTCTCCAGCTGAGTTCCGCATGTCTTTTTCGTCTTACTTGGACGATTTTAGAGAGGGACGGTAAGTGGCTGTACGGCTGTTGTTTCGTGGCGTGTTGCTTCCAGGATTTATTCAATATCTCTCGTTGCATTCTTGTTAAGTTCCCGTCCAGCTTTTTCTCTATACGTTTCCTCAGCGTAATTGGCAGTGTAAAATAGTTCAATCAGGAAACTGCTGCTACTCATCTATAAGGGTGGCTTCTATTGATGAGACCAAAAAAAAAAACAGCCATCGAAAGATAACGATGATGAAACAGGATAAAGGATTATTACTATTACTATTACTGGAGGTACCCGTGGTGTAATGATTATCGTCGTAGGAAATGGACACGGTGACACGAGTTCAAATCCTGGACGAGACTGATTGTATTTCATATAGCACTAATACCCTTGGGAAAGGTATGAATCCAATTATTCTCCCTCCAGCTATAGGTAAATAGTAGGGCAGACTGGTTTCTTCAGCCTTGGCGAGGCAACTTGTCTAGGAGAAGGAAAACTCTGAATTCAAACCTGTTAAACTCCACTTAAAAACTGACCTTGTGTCATATCCTGCCCGAGCGGAGGGGTTGGTAAATATGATACAGGATTATTACGATTTTATTTGATTTTCACGAGTCAGTTATCCTCTAGTTTTGTTGGATAACTAAGCAAATGTTAATACATGTTCAGAAATATCGTATATCAATCGGATCCAATTTTTGACAAAAACACAAGCTATGTTCTAAAAGTAGGAAACGGTAGTATTTTTAAAAATAGATTTCTTGTCATTTAAAATACAATTTACCCTGTCACTGTGGCTGTAGAATGCACTAACTGCTTCTCTGCTGAGGTGTACCAACGAATGTCTTGAATTGACACTAAACTATCAGATGGTGAGGTTCCAGTTATGCTCGAGCTTTGGGGAATGCGGAATACCTCTTCTTTTGCCATCGCTCACAACTCAACTCTGGCTCAGAGTGGTAGCACCTGATAGAGTCATATCTATGGGTCGAAAAGAATTAAACTCTATACGTATGCTAAACTGAATTGTATGAAATAGAAATGTTTTGGCATTTAACTGTTTTTAAACAAAAAAACTACTTATGCGAAACTGAATTGTTTGAAATTTGATTCGGCGTTAAATGACCCGAAAAGGATAGATACGCCGTAAAAAAACCGAAGCAACCAACCCACTCAAATTCCAACAAGTTTTCCATCAGCCAAAGTACCCCTGAAATTGCATGTTCGATAAGGAGTCAACTTGTACCGTCGCTTTTACTTTCTTACCTTTCGCATCATTATTACAGGTGACAATTTTCATCTGAAACAAGGAAAATTCATTCATATTTAAATATGGAAAGTATACACACTGCTGTAGTCATATCATTTAATTTTTGCCACAAACAGCAGATCCAAAACTATCATAACAGTTGATGATCAAATATCAAGAATTGTCACGAGATGTCAAGAAATCATCTATTTATAATATAACCTGCTTAACTGTACATATTCTTCTTTTAAATATTAAATCTTAAAATTAGAAAAAATAAAATCTCGGTTTCGACATTGATAAATAACAGACAATAGTATATATTTATTATAGGGTCTAGTGATTATATCCCTGACAAGTGTACGTATCGATAAATGTGCAGAATAATCGATAAAAAAAACAGCAAAGAACAATCTAAACGGAACTATATTGCAATCATTACATTCACGGTAACTACTACGAATTCTATAAAATGGTTTATATATATATATATATATATATATATATATATATATATATAAGCAAGTTGGTATCGATGACGGTAGTCGAGGGCGACCAGAAGGCTCCCTTTTCAATAGCTACTGCACCGAGGTATAGGGGAGGGCGCAACCCCTTTCCCTGGATTGCTTCACTTTACCCTTGATACGTACCGTATATAGCTGAGTGTTAAGCAAAGAGGTATCAAGTACAATACCAAAGTCTTTGGTATGACGCGACCTTGGATTGAACTCAGGTCTCCCGGGCCATTAGCGAACACTCTACCCACAAGGATAATGTTATAAATTATATATATATATACATATATCCCTAATAATATAGACCACGTACGGTTATTTTTGACAAATTAAATACTTTGATCACGGAAAAATATTTTACTCCAGAACATTGTAGTACCTATGTCCTCGATGCTTAAAATTACACGTACTTGGATTTTACCAGTATCAACGTCGGACTGTTTTCAAATTGCCTTAAAAGACATACGTGACATCTCACGCGTCCACAAGAAAAGAAGACGAAACATCTAAACGACAAATCTTAGTTCAGTCATGCTTGATAATATATGCGTACTAGAGCACCTGGTGCCTAAATATGCATTATATATATATATATATATATATGTGTGTGTGTGTGTGTGTGTGTGTGTGTGTGTGTGTGTGTGTGTGTGTGTGTTGTGAAAAAATACCCGCCCAGAGCAAAACACGACACACCGTGGCGAATACCTTTATATATATATATATATATATATATATATATATATATATATATATATATATATAAATATATATATATATATAATACGTTCAAAATACTCCAGTTGAGAAAATAAAGCTATTTCCTCTCGAACCTACAACTCAATGATTATTTTGTTGCGTTTACATTCGAACTGAATGTCAGTTACAATCATTAAAGTTCTCGATGTGACAGAGATACATGCTGTTTAGTTTAATATTAAAATTGCATAATTTTTTTCTTTATGATTGGGTTGTTTTGCAACATTTTTTCAAATCATTAATTAACCTAACATTCATTCCCAATCTTGTAGAAATGCAAATAAGAATGATTCGCTCCTTCCAAAACAGAAGTGTCATAATCATCATGAAAAGCTATTGAATTAGTTGCTTCGTACTTCTTAATTTTCTCATTTTGCAAAGATAATGGCGTTATGCACTTTTCACATTCTATGCCGGATATGATTAATTATACCATGTCCCGACGCTGAAGTTTGTT
>OY757909.1:60446339-60476339 GCA_963585895.1 Sepioteuthis lessoniana | reverse complement strand
GTCCACAGGAGTACATCGCTTATGAGCTCGTCCTTGCTTCTCCAGCAGTGTCCCGCGTGTTGTCGTGGGGTGTTGTCGCCAGGACTTGTTCAATACTGCTCTCAACATTCTTGTGTAATTTCCGTCTAGTTTCCTCTCCAGCCGCTTAGTTAGCGTCCATGTGGTGCATCCATATATCAGTATCGACACAACCGCTGCCTGGAAGAAACTGCGTTTCATTTTATCAGTTAGGTCCGACTTCCATATGATCGAGAGCCTATCGATAGCTGTCCATGCCTTCGTCAGTCGTGTGTCGATGTCTTTTTCGGTAGATATATATATATATATATATATATATATATATATATGTGTGTGTGTGTGTGTGTGTGTGTGTGAACAAACAGACAGAGAAAAAGAGAAGTGTTTAAACAATTTCATTCAGCTAAACTTGTATTTATCTATCTTTTTGCACAAGCAGTATGCGACACAAGATTATTTTTAAACGGATTTTAACAAGTTTGAATTCAGAATTTTTCTTCTCTTAGACCGGCTGCCATACGAAGATAAAAAAAAAAGTTCAGTCTGCCTTACTATTTGCCCATAACCAGAGGGAGAATAGTTGGATTCATAATTTTTCCAAGGGTATTAGCGATATGTGAAATGAAATCAGCCTCGTTCGGGATATGAACTTGGTTCGCAGAATCCATTTCCAAAACCCATAGCCATTACACCAGGGTCCCCTCAACTTGTATGTATATACACCAATAATCTCATCGCATTGTAAGATAGCTGTTAATAATTTAGCCTCACAGACAGCAGTGACCCATATCCTCAATATTTTTTTCTAATTGTTGTTGCAGTCCAATCGGTTGAAGCTGTAGAATACGTCAACTTCATCTCTGCAAAGGAGTGAGACCCCCTTCCAATAAATGTCTTGGACATGATTCAAGAACATCTGATGGTGAGGCTCTAATCCAGGAATTTTAGGTAATGTGGAGTTTCCTTTTATTGCCATATTCCCAGGTCTACTCTGACCCGGGGTGTAAATACTCATTAGGGTCCTATCTAAGGGTCAAATAGGAATATTTGATGATTTTCTATACTTGGGACCAATCAACTTGAAGTAAAAGAATTAATGATATTGCTTAGAATTATAAATCTTAAATAGCAATACCTGAAACCATTTTATTGTGTGCCAAATAAAGAGTTTTTGCTCATTATAAATAATGTTACCAACTAGTATCTATGTATGTATAAACAGAATTTGGCATTAAATACACTTGAACTGTTGATACGCCATTAAAAAAAACAATTGACTATTATTGTGGATATATCAGTCTTTACACACACACACACACACACACATCTATATATATATATATATATATATATATATATATATATATATAACTACGGCAAAATATGTTTGTAATCAGTACAATACAATGCTGCATGCACAGAAATACAGTAATATCTCGATGTCTCAACTGAAAATAAAATTAAACAAAATAAAAGCTCACGACTTTAAAGATCTCATGGCTGATCTTCAGGTGATCTTGGTTCGACACGTCTGAATTTCTGTCTGTTCACTCCCCTCCGTATATTTTGCCTTACATACGTACTAAAGTATTCATATTCGAACGTATACTAAATTATACACACACATATACGCTCACTTATCGAGTAGACATGTATACATGCATACGAATCAAGGTTGACAGATAGATAGATAGATAGATAAAGCTGGAATGTTTTTGAAAAAAGTTGGAATGTCATGTTTACAAATTTCTTATTTATTTTGCCTTTACATCGATATTATCAAAGAAGTGGTTATAAATAGCATCTTCTTGTATATTAAAAATAAAAAGTTTTTATAATAATTTACTTCTCGATTAATTCAGTCAACAGCAATGGATCCACAATGTTTACACGTACCACAGCCTCCCGCGGAAAATTCCCTACGTAGTGATAAACCTAATACTGCTACTACTACTTCGCAGTTTACAGACACTGTTTGTTGATATTGGGATATTTTCGTAGTATATTTTCATAGTAAAGTTTTATAATTCTTACACATAGAACAAAGTGTCTCTGTGATTATCCTCATTTTTATTATTATATATCATTATCATCATCAGAATTTTTCAAATCATATTATTATCGTTATTGATAAAATAATAATAATAACGAATAGCATATGCTTAAAACAAATTCCGTCCGAGAAAATTAGACTCATAAAATTCTCTGGTATTTTAAGAAGCAAAAAGATTACGGAATCTCAGTCTGAAAACTAGATCTACAAATTAATTACCTCGAAAAAATAATGTCCTTGTCGTCGAATGAATTTTGTCGTTTCAGTCAGTTAAAAGAGTGAAAATGAAAGAAAGCGAAAATATAAACAAATACTTTGATCTATTCAGAGGGCTGAAGAAGTTGTGGAGCATGAAGGTGACGGTGACGTCACTTGTAGTTTGTGCAGTGGAAACAGTCCCTCAGGTCTTCGAGGCGTGTCCTCGTAGGGTAATGGTTAAAGCTATGGACTTCAGAATTGTAGTAAGCGAGTTCGAACTCAGGTCGAGCTATTACACTCACTTTCAGACAAATACCCGTAGGACAGGTATGAACCCCCTTATTCTCCCAGCAATGGGTTAATCAGTGCCTCTACTGTTTTTCTCGAACAATGGCTTTGGCATTAATTAACAACCAAAGATGATATACCATTAAATGAAGAAACCAAACCAAACCAAACCATCAGATCTTGGAAAGGAGACTAATATAATTGAAAATCAAAGGACAAAACTTGCAAGGAATGAACAAATAATAATAGCTAAAACTGATGGGGCACAACTGAATAACAAATTTAGATTAAGTGAAGGATAGGGGCGGGTTATTATATGATTATACGGACCGTTATAACCGACTCATTGGCCTCGTGGGTACCAATGGTCCGGGAGACCGGGGTTCATACCAAAGACTTTAAAAATGGTACTTGATACCTCCTTGCTTAACACAGCAATATAAGGTAAGGATCAAGGTTAAAGTGGAGCAATCTAGGGAAAAGAGTAAAGCTCTCCCCAACTCCTCGGTGTAGTAGCTATTAAAAAGGAGCCTTCTGATCGCCCTAGACAACGGTCGCCAACTTTACTTTATTATGGGATTATAGGGACCGCTTTTTATGTGCTTAATGATTTCCATTAATCACATATAAGCGAATGCAGCAAACAAGCACAAAAGGAGTTTTAGTCTCGATACAAATAGCTGAAGAAGGTGATCTACTGGGAATTTTGCCAGAAGTTGAAATTTGACGATACTACCAAGTGGTATATGTACAATCCAGAATAAGTCCTGAATAATAGGACCAAGACATCCTCTGGGATTATGAGATACAAACAAAACACCTAATCTCGGCCAGAAAATCAGTCCTAATGATTAATAAAAAATAAAATAAAAAATAGAAAAAGAAGAACCTGCCGGATAGTAAACTTTACACTCCCAGCAGATCTCAGAAATCAAAGAAAATGAAATTAGTGACAAGTACTTGGAACTTCGGAGAGAACTAAAAAAAGTAATGGAACATGAAAGTGACGAAGATACGAATCATAACTGGGGCTCTCGGGGTGGTCCTTAAAGGCTTGACTGAGGAGAATGGAAGAAATGTGAATTGGAGCACGTACCAGGATCATCCAAACTATAGAATTTCTAAGATCGGCCACAATACTGAGAATAGTCTCAGAGACACGAGGGAACTTGCTGTCACTCAGATTCAAGTGAGAGACCATAAGCATAGTCAAGTGAGAAAAACTTGAAAACAGTAATAATTATGATAAATTCAGCAAATTAACACAGAAGGAGTATATCTCTAGACACGACTGGGTGGACTAGATGATCCTCTGGGAGATGTGCAAGAAATTTAAATTTTACCATGCGAACAATGGTATATGCACAAACCAGAAGCTGTCCTAGACAATGACACACATAAACTTTTATGGGCCTTTGACATACAGACGGATCATCTAATTTCGGCCAGAAAACCAGACATAATAATAATCAACCAAAAAAGAAAGAATTTGCAAAATTGTCGACTTAGGTGTCCCAGCTGACCACAGAATAAAACTGAAAGAATGTGAAAAGAAGGTTAAGTACCTCGACCTTGCTTGGGAATTGAAAAAAAAATATGGAACATGAACAAAAAACTATGGAACAAATTATACCATTTGTGACTGGTGCTTTTGGTACAGTAACTAAAGGATTATTAAAGGGACTGGAGGACCTCAAAGTTGGCGGATGAGTGGAGACCATCCAAACTACAGCATTGTTGATAACGGCCAAGATACTGAGAATAGTGCTGGAGACTTGAGGAGACGCTCTGTCACTCAAACTCCAATGAAAGACCATCAGCTAACACCAATGTGAAAAATTCTAATGAATAAATTATAATGATAATAGATCAACAATTCCCTAAGATACTCAGAAAACTGCAGGTGACTTGAGGAGACCTACCGTCAGTTAAATTTCGAAAAAAAAATTAGTTAGTGATTGAGGGAAAAATGTAGTACAAGTTAAAAAAAACTGAAAAGGCAAAGGAAATTGATAGTGACAGTGATAGTTTGAACCTTCTGTACCATATTAGATATAGATGAAAAGTACTGAAGGTACTAAAAACCGGAAGGAGAATTGAGACTGTCCAAACAACAACACTTCTGAGATTGTAAATGAAATCTGTTACAGTAGCTCAGGGAAAGAAAAATGAGAAGATATATATGTGTGTGTGTGTGTGTGTGTGTGTGTGTGTGTGTGTGTCAAAACGAAAATGCATAATACAAAATTACACACAAAAAATGTGAAAGTTAGGTGGAGGAAAATGTTAAACTATTGATCACATTAGTGAATTAAGCAAACTCGCAGAGAAGTTATACAAGACTAAGAACGGTTTGTGAGTAGGAGATGATCAACTGGGAATTGTGCAAGAGATTAAAAGTTGATCTTATTACAAATTTTATTTTCATAAATCCATATCTCTTCTAGAAAAGGTGACATATAAACTTCTGGTGTTTTGAGATACAAACGAATCACCTAATGCTAATCAGAAGACTAGACAGTGTTACAAAAAAAAAAGAGAAAAAGAAAAACGACGAAAAGTTAAACAAACACTTGGATCTTGCATGATATTTGAAAAGCTGTAGAATATGAAAATGGTGGGGATTACAATAGTTGTTAGTTCGCTTGGAACAGAACCATAAGTACTGGAAAGAAAACTGGAGAAAATGGAAATTAGAGGGTGAATTGAGATCATACAATACTAAGCACCGGTGAGATTGGCTAGAATATTCGCAAGAGTCCGGGGAACTTGCTGACGCTCAAATGTAGTGAAAGACCCCCTACACACAAGATGAAGCTATGAGAAAAACCGGCATATAATAGATTGTGCTGTACCAGAAGATCATAGAGTAAAAATGAATGAAAACGAAAAGCTGGCCAAATACCTGACCCTTGCTAGAGAGCTGAAATATCTGAGAAACTTGATAATCACAATGATACCAATCGTAGTCTCAGCGCTTGGAATGTTGCGTATGAAAGTAGACAATATACTTGAAGAATTGGCCATAAAAGGAAAATTTGAAACTATCTAGACCATGGAACTGTTAAAATCGGCCAGGATACTTACAAGAATTCTGAAACCTGAGAAGACATGCTCTCATTCAGACTCAAGTAAAAAAAAATAAGAAAAAAAAAAACTATCCGGCAGAGTTGATATAAAAAATTGTCAAACAAGAGTGTGTCGGTGATGTCAATTAGAATTGATCGACATTGAACGGTGCCCGTGGTGTAGTCGTTATCGTCGTAGGAAATGGACACGGCGACACGAGTTCAAATCCTGGACTTGACTGACTGCATTTCGCATAGCACTAATACCCTTGGGGAAGGTATGAATCCAATTATTCTCCCTCCAGCTATGGGTAAATAGTAGGACAGACTAGGTTCTTCAGCCTTGGTTAGGCAACTAGTCTAGGAGAAGGAAAACTCTGAATTCAAACCTGTTAAACTCTGCTTAAAAATTGACCGTGTGTCATTTCCGAGCGGAGGGGTTGGTAAATAGTATCGACATTGAACAGTTCTTGAAGGCTTAGAAAGTGGGCTGGATCAGTTGGTAATCGAAGGACAAAAAGAGACCATCAAAATACGGCATTATTGAGATGGATCAGATTACTGAGTCGAGTCTCGGAGACTTGAGGAGAATTGTTGTTACACAGAGTCCAGTGTAAACAAGCGACATCTCAAATGAGAAAACCTGGACGTAGCTAAAAAAAAGGAAACCTAAAGAGAGAAACTGAACCTTTTCAAAAATCAGTACAAAACAATGCCATAAGGACTAAACATATCAATGTGAGATGTAGGTTATCAAGACAGAGAGACGAAATGATTAAACACATAATAAGCGAATGCAGCAAATTAGCATAGAAAGAATGTAAGACAAGGCACGACTGAGTAAGCAAGGTAATCCACTTTGAATTGTGCAAGAAACTGAAGTTTGACCATACGCACAAATGATATATGCAAAATCCTGAATCACTCCAGGAGAATAACACGCATAAACTCTTTTAGGATTCTGATACTGAAACCTATCATCTTATCTTCGACAGACAACCAGACATTTTAATAATCAACAAAAAAGAGAGAACTGGCAGGTTTGTGGACTTTGCCCTCCCGGCGAACCACACAATAGATTTGAAAGAATGCGAAAAGAGGAAGAAATACTTCGACCTTGCATGGGAATTGAAAAAAAAATGTGGATAACGAAAGTGACGATTATATCAATTGTAATAGGTGCTCTTGGTACAGTTACCATAGGATTGGTACAAGGACTAGAGGACTGAAAATAACAGGACGGGTGGAGACTGCCTAAACTACAAACTACAGCATTGTTTAGATCGGTCAGAAACCCGTGAAGAGTCCTGGAGACATGAGGAGACTTGCTGTCGTCCAAACTCCAGTGGAAGGCTATCAGCTAATACTGATGCGAAAAGCACTCAATGATTAAAATAATGATAATAATAACAGAAAAGTAAGTAAAGTTGGCGACCTTAGTCCATGGTGACTCGAAGGCTCCCTTTTTAATAGCTACAACACCGATGTGTAGAGAAGAGTGCTACTGCATTTCCTGGATTGTTTCACTTTACCCTTGATTCTTACCTTATAATGTTGAGTATTAATCATGTCGTCATCAAGTACCATTTTTTGAGTCTTTCGTATAACGACCAAGGATTGAACCCCGGTCTCCCAGACCATTAGTGAACACTGTACTCGTTAGCCCAGTGGCACGCGTAAAAAGATAGCAAGTGCAAGTTATGTGGTGATAGAGACGAAGTGATCAATCATTAAATAAACGAATACAGCAAATTAGCACAAAAAAGTATAAAACAAGTCTGGGCTGGGTTGGAAACTTGATTTACTGGGAACTGTGCTTGAAATTTAAATTTAACAATACAAACTAGTGATGTATGCACAACCCGGAATCCATCTTGGAGAATGTGATGCACAAAATTATCTGGTATTTTGTTATAGAATCGGATCACCTGATCTTGGTCAGACAACCAGACCATGTGACAGTCAACAAAAAAAAGAGAACCTACCAAATAATAGACTTTGCCGTCCCGGCAGAGCACTGAGTAAAATAAAATAAAAGTGAAAAGAAAGATAGATATCCTGAGTTTGCTTGAGAACTAAAAAAAACATTGAACATGATAGTGACGGTGATACCAATAATAATTGATGCGCTCGGTAGAGTGGGCAAAAGATTGGTAAGGGAACTCGACGACTTTGTAATCAGGTGACAAGTAGAGACCATGAAACTACAGCTTTATTAAGATCAGCTAGAATACTGAGAAGACTCCTGGAGAATTGCTAAGACTTGCTGTCGCACAAACCCCAATGAAAATCCATTAGCTAACGCTGGTGGGGAAAAACTCAAAAGAGTAAAATAATAATAACTAGACCAAACAAACACAGCACAGTTGAAATCTTTTTTTTTTTTTTGATATTTTGTAACTTCCCGGAGCCATGGGACGAATTCCTGTGACTCAGACATCAGAGAAAAAAAACACATCAGTTAGAGCTGGTGTTAAAAACAGGAAAGCATTTTCAAAAAAAATGGAAAGAAAGATAAAGAGTATGGAGGTAAGAGTGGTATCAGCGATTGATTGAGCCCTTGGCACTATCCTAAACAGCCAGAAATAATGAGGAAACTAGAAATCCAAGGAAGAACTGAGAGCGTCCAAACTATATACTACTGTGATTGGCCCGAAGACTTAGAAGAATCCAGAAGAAATAAGGACCTTGCTATCACTCAGGCTTCAGTTACAGCTGGAAGATCACACAAATATCTCAGAGATGACGTTAACAGAATATATAGGCCAAGAAAAAATGGAGGAAGAGGACTAGCCGGCGTTGAAGATAGTGTTGGCGCATCAATAGAACGACTTGAAGATAACATGCAAAAGCGTGGAGCTAGACTGATTACAGATATCAGAAACAATACTGACAACATGAGGACCAACAGAATGACAATAACTAGAAAACAAAATTTGGAATAAATAAAACTATGGGAGTTTTAAACGACTAATAAGCAATATATCACATGAGAAAACCTGGACGTGGTAAAGAAAACCTTTAGCGAGAAACTGAATCTCTCCTTATAGCAACACAAAATAACACCATAAGAACTAAGCATATCGAAGCGAAAATCAGTGAGATGCAACAAAATAGCAAATGTTGGTTATGTTGTGATAGAGACGAAACCATCAATCAAATAAGTATGTTCACTAAATTAGCAGAGAAATTTGCACGACTTGGTGAGTAAGGTGATCAACTGCAAGAAATTTAATTTTGACCATACGAACAAATGGTATATACACAAAACAGCAGCTGTCCTACAGAATAACATACATAAATTCCTATGGGACTTTGACATACAAACGGATCACCTAATATCGGCCAGAAACCCGGACCTTATAATAATCAACAAAAAAAAAAAGAAGAAGAATTTACATAATTGTGGACTTTGTTGTCCCGGATGAGCCCAGAATAAAACTGAAGGAAAGTGAAAAGAAGGATAAGTACCTCGACCTTGCTAGGGAACTGAAAAAAAAAACAATGGAACATGAAGGTGACAATTATACCAATCATGATGGGTACTTTTGGTACAGTCTCAAAAGAATTATTAAACGGACTGCATAACTTGGAGGTATGACGAGTGGAGACCATCCAAACTACAGCATTATTGAGAACGGTCAGAATACTGAGAAGAGTTCTGGAAACTTGGGGAGGCTTGCTGTCACTCAGACTCCAGTGAAAGGCCATCAGCTAAAACTGATGTGAAAAACTCATAATAACAATAAAATACTCCCATCAGACCCCATTGTAAAATTGAAAGAGATTGAAACGAAATATATATGAAACATGAAACATGAGAGTGACGGTGATACCAATTGAAATTTGTGCTCTTAGTACAGTCAGAGTATTGGTATATTGACTTTGGGCCTTGCTGTCCCTCAAACTCCAGGGAGAAACCATCGGCTAATGCTGGTGTGAAAAATTCTCAAAAGGACAAAATAATTGTAATGATAAGAAAGGAAAAATGAAGAAAAGGAAGATGATGGCATCAATGATAATATTCGGACTCCTTGTAATAATTCCTAAGTTATGAGAGCGGGGAAACTAATGTTCCGATGAAATATTTGAGAGGATTCAGATTACAGCCCTGTTAAATTTGACTAGCTTACTTTGAAGGGTCCCAGAGAGCTAAGAGGTCTTGCTATGATTCGGATTCCATAGAAATTCGTCCGCTAGAAAATCATGGAATAAGGTATTTACAGTAAAAATAAATAAAATAATAATCATCCAAATATCTGCCATTTTAATCCCGACGTCAACCAAAGTGTCGGACATTTTTTTTGTTATCCTTGAAATGGATCTAAACTATATTCAGCTAAAATTATTTTGCTTTTTATTTCACAAAATTAAGTTTCTTTTTGTAGAATTAAAACGTTAATAAAGCCTGAGGTAACATCAAAGGGATGTAACTAAGTAAAAGTAAATAAACTCAGATATTAGCGTTAATTTAATAACAGCAAAGTTAAAAATGAGATTTTCACTGGTATAAAATGTCTAATTTATTTTAAAATTCTCCAAAACTGAAGAGGATGTGTTTCTCTCGATCTGCTGCTTAAAAAATCCCCCAAACAAGTTGAATTTTTTTTTTAATGATAAAGTTCATCTTTATCATAAAGAGTTTTCGGACTATATTCTTCATCTTCATTGTTATTTCCACAACGTTTCAGCCGATATGTCTTCTTCAGGTGTCTGTCGAACTCGGGAACCAACAAGAACTTCGAACTACGTCCTTTATTGAATCCACGGGAGTCGCCTGTTCTGATTCGGTTAACCACATCTGCGTACAAGTGTTAAGGATTCTTGTATTGTTACTCGTCTGCTGTTAGGATTGAACATGCAACCTCCAGATGATTGTTTCCTTAAAAGCCTCGGGAACCAACTCCTATAACCATTACTCTATGTATCCTGCTGGATGAAGACAATAGTGCTAAAACTCTTAATGATAAAAATCATCAAACTTCGTCTCGGAAATTCAGACAACTTTTAAACTTCATGTAGAGAGATAAGTGTTTAATTTGGATGAATTTGTATTTACACACCTTTTCGCCACGTAAAGAGTGTGACACCAGATGGATTTCTTAGCCGATTAAAATTGTTTGAATTCATAAGTTTCCTTCTCCTAAAGTGGTTGCTCAGCACAAACCAAAGAAACCAATCTACTCTATATTTAACAAAAGCTTAAGTAAAAACAGATAGATTCGTGTTTTCTTAAGAGCATTATAATGAAGAGAAAAAGCAAAAAGATTTATCGAGGATTTGAACTTCGGTTACCGATTATATTTCGTTCGACGATAACACCTACGCTAAGTGTGCCTCGTGAATTCGAGCAATTTATCGAAAAACATTTTTTTGGTTTTAGATTCAGTTTAGCAAACATGACTTTGTGACTTTTGTATAAATTATTTTTAATGTATCCGTTCTATAAAGAAATGATCTCTTTTTTTTAAATCTTTCTTTTGAATTTGCTTCTGTTTTCAAGAAAATAAATGATTTGATAAGTAAAAAAGTAAAGAGGCTGTAAGTTATAGGTTCAATGAGAGTTCAGGTTAGCATTATTCATACATTTTAAATCGAGTCCCCACTTCATAACGCTTTCATTCGCTTTACTGTTAAACTTAATTTTTCTGAAACAAAATCTACATTTTTAAAAGAAACGGTCACTTTCCTACAAAGCTGATAAAAAACTGTATAGGAAAGAGAATGTTTAAACAAAATTTGATATTTTAGTAGATCTAAGAACACAAACTTTCACATATTCTTTTTGTACCTTGTATACAAAAAATCTGTAAACTTGAGTAATTTTAAATTTGATCGTCAAATTATTTGTGTTATTAATCAAAAGAAATATCGGAGAATATTGCGATATAAAGTTTTTCGAGAAAAAAAATCTAAGGATCAGAAATAATTCTATTATAATTTCTTTTTTTACACACTGTAACCTCATTGAACCTTAAACTTATGAGTAAATTCTACGTTATTTTTACCAATGAATTCGACATGCTGTGTAAAAAATCGCTGAGTACTTATTCTATTAAGTAAAAAAAAATTGACGCGATCTATCTAAAAATTAACGTGACTGGGTGTGCTGTTTGGTTCGGTTTATTCAATGGCATATCAATCTTTGTAGGTTATTTAATGCCAAAGCCATCATACTAGAACAGTAGTGGTACTATTTAATCCATAGAAGGGAGAATAAGGGGGTTCATACCTTCCCAAAGGGTATTTATCCGTAAGTGAACGTAATAGCTCGACTGGAGTTCGAACTCGCTTACTACGATTCAACGGTCCATCGATTTAACTATTACACTACGAGGACACCCACAGGGTTTGCAGTGAGAGCTCTTAAAATGCTTTAGAAAGTGTATGGAGATTACCCCATGTCGTACCGACGTGTTTTTGAATACTACAGGAAGTTCAAAGAAGGGTGTGATATGGTGAAAGATTACACCAGGAGCAGGATGACTTCCCCCAAGCAGAATTGAGGCTATCGACCAACAGATAAGTCACCTGATGTATGGTTGCAATTTAAAACGATCGCAAGCCAGCTTGCCCAGTCGACTGGGGCAGTAGAATCCACCGACTGCTTTTAGGTGTAAGACCCTCCCAACGAGTGTGCTGGATATGACACAAAAAAATCTGATGGTGATTTGGGGAATGCGGAGTACTCTTTCATGGCCAACGCTCCCGGGTCCACTCTGGCAGGAGTGGTAGCATTTTATAGGATCAAATTGAACTGAACTGTGTATTTATGCTAAACCAAATGGCTTAAAATAGAAGTTTTGACATTTAAACTGCGGGCTTATGCTAAACTGAATTGCTTGAATTAGAACTGTTTTTGTATGCTAAACTGAATTGTTTGAAATAGAACTGACTTTTACATTGAAACTGTTCTTACACTTTGCTGAATTTTTTGAAATAGAACTGTTTTGACATTTAACTGTGTGTAAGCAAACACTATACATATGTATATTAAACTGAATTGTTTGAATTAGAACTGTCTGATTAAACTGAATAGCTTAGAATAGAAATATATCTGACAATTAAACTGCATACTTATGCTAAACTGAATTGTTTGGAAGAGAACTGTTTATTTGAATAAAAAATGATTTAGCATTAAATAATCTACGATGGTTGATATGCCATAAAACCCAAACAAACAAACAAACGCATATCAGCTGGATATCAAAATTGACAGTGGTTGGAAGATTATTACTCAAGAATTGTGCATGCTGAAAATCTGAGCAAAAAATGGTGTTAAGATTGCTGACTGATGACCCGAAAGTGCACCGCTAGAAGGCGTATCGTGATTACGTTCTTCTAACTGAACAAGTCTTGCTTCTTTGAATCATTTCGAGTGATAAGTCGTGAATTTTAGAGGATGATCTGGATGCCAAACGCTTGGGCAGTCAGTGAAAGTCTTCGACGTCGCCGAGGCCGAATAAAGTAAGACAAAGTCAGAGTTCAAAATCAGGCTAATCATCGTACACAGGGGCAGCCAACCAATCAGCAAGTCTGCAAAGGGATCTTGCGGCGAATGCTTCGTTCAGTGCGCGAGAAGAAACGAGAGTTATGACTGGACAAATTATGGTTGCTTCTCGACAACAATACACCTGCTCACAATGCTCGGAACATCCGACAGTTTCTGACAGTGAGTAATGTCGCCGAACTGGAACAACCTCCCTATTCACTTTATTTTACTCTATGTGACTACTTCCAACCCTCCAAGCATTAAATAACCCCATATTGATTGACATGCTGCAAAAAGGAATCAGTCAGTCAAATCGACTTTAATGAGAATGTGTTATTATTTTTCTATTAGGGGCTAACTATAATTCAAAATCTCATCTCAGACGAAATGAAACGAGAATCCTTCCCTACTATGGCTGTGTCAGTACTGCTGTTTGGCTGCACCACTTGTTCTTTAAAGGAACACTCGGAGAAAATAATTGATGTTGAATACTGCTTGGAAGAATTTTAGTTATATTTTATCAGAGATCGGATACCTATATCGATAAACTACCAATAGCGGTCCATGGTTTACCATGTTGACTTCGCTTTCAGTAGATGAGATATTGCTATTGAGGTATGTAAACTGGTCTACAAGTTTCAGAGTCTAGTCTTTTAATGATAAGATAACATGCTCTTGATTAAAACGCATGAATGTTTTATTTGCGTTCACGTAAAGACCAATGCCTATTGCTGCCTTTGCTCGGCTAGAGAGTAAATTGCGAAAAACAATAAAGAAAATAAAAACAACTGCAAAAAAAAAACGTTCGTTAACTTGTAGATTTCGGTAGCACATTAGCTGAAGAAAGAAAGAAAAAAAAAAGAATAAATAAATAAATAAATATCCAGTAACTGAAGACGCGGTGAGGAACTGAAGACGCAGTGAGGAACTGAAGACCTACGTTGTGATATTCTTTCTTGGCGCACGATAGAAGAAAGAAAGAAACGAACAAACAAACAAAGCCAGAAAGAAAGAAAACGAGAAAAGCAAAAACACCAGACACTTGTGTGGAGTAATTGGAGATCCGGTAGTGTTTGCGGCTTGTTCAAGCAGTGGCTTTCGTTGGAAAGGGGGAAAATGCCTTGAAGATTGAAAATATTCGCAATCACTGTATCCACAGTAACAATCTCTACCTACATGGATGTAACATGCAAACGCAGGGAAATAATGATTATATTTCACTTGATAGAAAACTGCTAATTCAGCTTCTGCTACTCTTATTTGAGTTAGAAAGAGCATGTCAGGATTTTATTGTTTTTTTATCGTATTTTTCTTTCTCTATGGCCTCTTGAGACTTATACTGTTTTTAAATCTGCAACTGCTTTATTGTTTTGTAAAGCTTTTATAGGAAGCATTTTCGTTGCGAGAAAGATATTTCAAAATACTGTCAAAAATATAGTATGGAATATTGCTTACAACTTATTTTAAACGCTTTTCACAAAAAAATTATTTTAAAGAGAATATTGTTAAAATAAAGCAGATTACCAAAATCAAAAAAGTTCAAAATTAAATGTCTTAATTAAAAACTAAATGAAATTCTAATTAATTTAAATGGTAACTCCCTTCATGAATTTAAATACATTCTGTATGAGTCAGCTTATCTCATTCTATCAATTATCTGTCTATCAGTTCTCAGAGGTTTTCATAATATGTATATCTATCTATCTATCTATCTATCTATCTATCTGCTTCATGGATATATATATATATATATATATATATATATATATATATATATATATATATATATATACCAATGCGGAATTGGTCAAGATTCTTCTAAGGTCGTGTCTCAAATTAACCTATGCTTATTAACTGGCTATATGCCATATATGAGTTTCAGTCTAGTCTCGGTGAATGCACTGGTTCCCAAAAGATCAGTTTAAGTTAAGCAGCAATGAAACTTTTCAGAAACTAAATGGTAGTACATTTAATAACAAGGGCTGTTAACAAAATAAGTCTTTTGTGCCAAGTTAAGCAAATAAAAGTAAATAAAATATGTAAGCTTTTTCTTGCTGACACAAAGCCAATCACAATATATATATATATATATATATATATATATATATATATATATATATATATATATATATATATATATATATAATGAAGAAGAACTGCATATAAAAAAAAGATTTTTGCATAAAAGAGTGCTCGATACTATTATGGTAGAACAGGTATAACATCTATAAATAGAATTATGAGCATTGTAATTCCGTTACTTTTATTTTAAGCGAGAGAGGGAGAGTGGGGGCAGAATATAGAATTTTAATGGGAGGTTATATAAAGAATTTTTTAAAGTCTTCACCTTTCCACATCCCTTTCAACACATTATTGGAATCTTCCCTTGTTGGTCTCTGTAATATCAGTTCTACTCTTCCACTAAAGATTCTATACTAGAAATATAAACTTTTTAATCACCTGTAAGAGATTAAATCTCTTGGTATGGCTTGTGAACATTCAGACACTGTTTTGAAATTACACAGTCAGGTTATTCAAATCATGTAAACATTTTCTTGACATCTCCTTGTGTATTACTACAATATATAAAATATGATCTAATTTTGAACATCAACAGTAGGGGGAAGAGTAATCATTGATTGAGTCGGAGAACATTGTATTGCTGATGTTTGGTTAGTTGTTTTATTTTACATCGTATCAACTATTTTCGGGTCATTTAACACTGAATTTAATTTCAAACAATTCAGTCTGGTATAAGTACACCTTTTGTTTACAAAAAGTTACCAGTCAAAACACGTCTATTTCAAACAATTCAATTCAGCAAAAGTACATAGTTAGTTCTATTTGACTCATAGATATGACCCTATCAGGTGCTAACACTCTGGGCTTGAGTGACCCTGGGAGTGATGGTAATGAATGGCATTCCCAAAAGCTCCAACATTACTGGAACCTCACCATCAGATTGTTTAATATCATATCCAGTATTGCCCAATTACTTTAAATAACACTGTTTTGATATTTAAACTGCGTACTTAAGTTAAACAGAATTGCTTGAAATAGAGTTTTTTGACATGTAAATTGCGTACTTATGCTAAACTGAATTGTCTGAAATAGAACTGTGTTTGACAGAAAAACTGTACTACGCTATTCTGACATTCATCTGTGTGTGAATAAAAACTATACTTAAACTAAACAGAATTGTGTGAATTAGAACTGTTTGACAAAACTGAAGAGCTTGAAATAGAAATGTTTTTGACAAATAACTGTGTACTCATGCTAAAGTGAATTGTTTGAAATTGAACTGATTATTTGCATAAATGATTTGGTATTAAATAACCTAGAAAGGATGATATGCCATAAAACAGAAACAACCAACCAACCATATCTAGGACACTCGGAGGAGGAGCCTCACCCCTCTGCAGAGAAGCAGTCAGGGTATTCTAAAGTCTCAGCTGACTGGGCAAGTTGATGTTTAGGATTCATTTTTAAAACTCCTCCCATGAAGTTTGATATGCCATTAAACAAAGAATGCCATCAAAGAAACTAAATAAGTACCATTAAACAAAGAATGTCATTAAACAAAGAACCCAAAGATGTACCATTAAACAAAGAAACCATTAAACAAAGAACGCCATTAAAAAAAGAATGCCATTAAAAAAGGAAACTAAAACGAACTAAACCAAAATCTTCTCTTTATTGAAATCATCTTTTTGCTCAAGATGTTTTTTCCAGAACTTTCAATAAATATACTTTTTTCACATAAAAATACCTACACAAATCAAAATGCAATAAAAATGGCATTAAATCATTATTTATGTTGACAGAATTTTCGTTAATATAAAGACTAACTTTGTTCGACTGAGTTGACTGGAAGCCTGGAAGCAAAACTCTTGTAAAAGCATCTCGAAATATTTTCCTTATTTCCCGATACAAAATGATTCAGACAAGTTCAGTAAGTTACATGAGAATAGCCTAATGCCATTTGAAAAAAAAAAAATATATATTCTTCTGTTGTGCATTATTTCATTTTATTTCCCTTTGTCATTGTGTTTTTTTTTTTTTTTTTCTATTTTGATGTATGCTATAATAGCTCTTACTGACTGGAATTGGGTGCTGATTTTGCCATAATAAAATACAGTGGATACTAAAGACATTCTTTCGAGCAGAATGTTTATTATTAATTCGCATTCAATGGAAAGGCGATGAACCACCATATTAATTCAGTAGCTTTAACTGCATTCTGCTTTGATAAAAGTCTGCAAGCGGATTAGATAAAAGATAAACAAGGGAGAATTTGTTAAAAATAAATAAATAGAATAAATGAATAAATATATGACAATGAATAAAACGTCCAACAGTCTGTTGGCACCTCGCGTACTCTTGTGGATTCCAATCTTGGCTTGAAGACCATTGTAATTTTTTAGTGAGTTCGATTCCCACTGGGTGTCCCTTACATCTGGTCTTGTGCCAAACTAAATTAACCTTTGTAAATGATAATGGTCTGTGAACCGTTGAATTGCTCACAAATTCTTATTTTGAATGTTGATAAAAGAAACGTTCTTTTTTTCTGGCTGATACCTCAAGATACTCCATTCGAAGGCCTGTTTAGCTATCCCTGTTACTGTTACCACTTGGCAAAAACAATCGCTTTCAGTTAGCCATTTGCATGTATGACGATTTTTTTTTCTTAAGACCAAGTTAAGCCTGGGAAATATGTACAGGATTTGACTGGCTTCACAAAATAATTTTATGATAACATGATTTATAGTTTAAAGTTCAGATTCAGATATATATGATATATTATCCTGGTCCATTTCAGTTTCTATCTTCACCACTCTACTGACCCTTTCTATATACAGATATTACTCTGCACCAGGAGTATTATAGATTTTGAATTGATTGTGTCTATGACTTCTGAATTTTGTCATATAGTAATTACTATTAATGAATATACGCTAATTGAAAATAAAATCTGCTCTTTATTTCTGCCTTGTATTTGTAGGAATACTGAATAGTACATCTTAGTAGAGAATTTGTGACGTATTTCTTGTTGCAATTATAAAACCTCCTATTTAATGATAGACTCATGAAAATAGTCAAGACATTGGTCATACTAGCGTTCCTTGATTCTCGGGTTTATGTCCTAAAGCGATTGGTGTTTAGGAAATACAGAGTAAAATTGTTAAGATGTATGACAGCAAACATTAATATTTTTGAGTATCAGATTGATCTCTGATAAAGAAGTAAGATAATGATTCTTAGAGCAAGGGATAAATTTCCTATCATGAAATAATTAGTGATTGATCAAACAATCGTTTAACTAGTGTGCCGATTATGATCAAAACACCGATCACAAACATACAGAAAATACATTACATTAGTTATTATCGATATATTTAGTGTTCATGGATGAATAATATTGATGACATATAAAATATAAACAATGTTTAATAGAACAGATTACTAAGAAATGCTAACTGGAATCCTTCTCTCATTTCTAGATAAATACAATAATATATATATATATATATATATATATATATATATATATATATATATATATATATATATATATATATATATATATATATATATATATATATATATATATATATATATATATATATATATATATATATAGTATTAAAATCCGATGAATCAAGGTTCATTTAGTTACAACTACAACCACTCATGGTGTAAGGAGGTATACAGAGTGTGATGGTTATCGTTGATATTTGATTACTCGAGTTCAAATCCTATACGGGGCTGCTTATATATTATATGGAACTATCACTATCCAACTATCCAACTATTCTCCTTCCATCTACTGGTGAACAGTAGGACATCTTGAGTTCTTTAAACTTTGTATTACAACCTGTCTGGGAGAAGAAAAACACAGAATTCAAGCCAATTGTTGAATTGGGGAGGAATTGACTCTTTATGTGCAATACACGCTTCTTGATTAGTTTCCGCCCTCACGAATAAAGAAGATTATGGACCCAGAGATGATGACAAGCGGATATTTATGATGTGAAAAGCTTGTGGATGAAAATAGTTTGTGAAATTTAGAGGGATTTTTCTTACTTTGGTACATAAGTCTCATATGATTTATTATGCCTGTTGTTTTCAAGTAGTTACCCTCTAAATTCTAAACAAGATTAAATCTGCTTAACTTCAGTGATTCTGCAGGAACAGGAACTTTAAGCTGGACCAACGTAATTCATCATGGAATTCGTTTATAATACCTGTTTGCCTACGTGGGCAATCGTGTTCCTTTTTTTGATTCTTCCAACGTTAAGGAGAGTAAATGACAGCATATTTTGTACTAATTTCATATTCATTTTCATGATCCCTTGAGTTGTGTACAAAAACACTTCTTGTTTCATAATAAAATTTACACTTTCGATATATTCTATTGATAACATGCAATTCATTCCATTCAAAACAGCCTAAATAAAAAGGGTTTATATCTTTGCTTTTTTTTATGAATTATATAATCCCTCCTAGTTGTCGATGTTCGCTTATCGTATACATTTCCTACTTGAAATGAATAAAAAATATAAAGTGAAACAATTTTCAAAGATAACGTACAAAAAATAAACAAATAAGCAACCCTGACTGGAACTACGTCGACACAAGTGTTATATAAAGTGGTCTGTAGGTAGACTCAAATTGCACTTTCTAGCCATTCAACTGACTGTTGCAACACGTGATTTTTTCTCTACCTTTACACCAATATATTGCATCATTTGCACACAGCAACTTATTGTATAACTTTTTTCTTAGAATCTATTTTCCATGTTAAGACGTCTAGGGTTATTTTACGTCAAAATGTTTGGTAATCACATTAGCTGCACATTCATCTTTACATTTTTTTCTATAATTATTTCTTGAGATTTTTTTTGCATAAGGTCCAACATGAATGAAGGATGAGGCTGTTTACATTTCATATAGTGCCCTAACGAAATCTGGGAATCGAATTATTCTCCCTCGAGCTATGGATAAATAGAAGCGTAGAGAAGTCTATTAAATATTGGTATGGCAACCGGTCTGGGAGAAAGAAAATTTTAAAATCAAACCTTTTAAACTCTCATTTGGCATTGACTTTGTGCCGCATCCTGCTCATGCATCAGGTTTTGAATAATACATACACAAATGAATCTTAGCAGTTACTACCATTCCAGGCCAGAGTTGACTAGTGAGTAAAGTAAATGAAAGAGTACCCAAAACTCCTTCAGAACTTGAACCAGGAACCTCACCATCAGATGAAGTTTAGTGTCATACCCAAGACAGTAAACTCTTTTTGGGAGGATTTGGGAATACCTTCAGTGATTTCTAAGACTTGTTGAGAGTCACTATCTTAACGAGTACCGTAAATATTAAGCAATGCTAAAACATTATCCTCACAAACACAGCCAACTACTTTGTCTGTATTTGTTCTTACATTTTTCAATCAATCACCAAAATTAGTCAAGTGCTAGTTAAAATTTTCAGAAGCTAAATGTGTTATGAATATAAAAACATATTTGAAAGCAAATATCTACTCATTTCATTACAGCAACTTATGCTTTGACCTATTTCTGCTCGCAAATATGTAGTAAGCACGATAATTTTTTAGTAAACAAGTTCATTTTGGATATTGCGACAAAAGCCTATGCAAAATCTTAAATAGCTTGTTTTTAATAATTAGAACAACGCTGTGATTTCGCAATTGTTTTCTTTATACCTTCCGTTTTTTTTTTATTTTCGTTCGAGTAAATTTCATTTCTTCATTAACATTTTCCTGTATATTTTTCCATTTTCGATATTTTTGTTTAAAACTGATTTTTTGTGGGGCGGGGTTTGTGTAGTGTCTTTTTAATATCTTTTGTTCCTTTTTAGTTTTTTTTTTCATATTATATATTTACTTTAGTGTTATATGACATTGTTTATAATTTATTTTTCATCTTTCCTTGCTTTCGACTTTAGCATATTTTTTTCACTTCTTTGGCCTTTTCACTTAATTTTCTCCTTTATTTTGCTTAAAATCCTTGCTCTTTTTTCTCTCCTCTTTTATTTTTTAATTCTTTATGTTTTTCATTATTCGTTCGTTTTTTTTTTTTTTTTTTTTGCTGTTTAATATATTTTTCTCTCTTTTTCTTTCTTTTTCTTCTTCTTTTTACCTTCTTTGATATTTTACACCTTTCCCACTGACCTTTGTTTTTTAGCGTGTTCACTAAGTGTTTTATTTCTCATTTTATTCATTCATCCTTTTATTCTCTCTTTCTTCCTATCTTTTACTCTCTTTATTCTTTTCTTTTACACTTGCTTTCTTTCAAGTTTCTTTTTTCCTTCTTTTCTCTCTCTTTATTCATTTGTTTATTTATTTATTCATTTATTTTCTTCTTTAGAGTCATTTTACCTTGTTTCCTTTTGTTTATTACATATTAATGAATAAATAAATTTATTTTCTTTCTTTCTTTCTTACTTACTTTCTTTCTTTCTTTCTTTATTTTATGCTTTCTTTCTCACTTTCTTTCTTTTATTTCTGCTTCTTCTTTAAACTCATTTTCATCTTTTGTTCTTTCATTTTGGATGAAAATTAATTAATTAATAATTTAATTAATTAACTAATTAATTAATTAGTCAATCAGTTAATTTATTAACTAGTTCATTTTTTGTTTTATTTTACAATTTCCTTCTTTTACTCTATATTTTAAACTTTCTTACTTTCTTTCTTTCTTTCTTTCTTTACAGTCATTTTATCTTGAGATTTTTTACATAAAAATTAATTAATTAATTCACAAGTTAATTATTCTTTTTTTGTACTCTTTCTTTCTTTAACACTTTCTGTCTTTTTCTCTTTCTTTCGCACTTTCCTTCTTTTTCACTTTCTTTCTTTCTTTCTTTCTTTCTTTCTTTCTTTTACATCAAAATAAAATCTTTATTTAGATTTAATGTCCATATTTCTCATATTTGTTGGGAGGCTTAAGAAAGGCATAATTTGTATTGAAGTTTTTCCTGGCCATTCGGAGGCATTGATTCCATCTCATCGCTACTTTTTTTTGCGGGGGTGGGGAGGCTAGCAGAGTAAGCTAGTAACATAGGTCTGGAAACAACTAACCTGTTCATTCTGTTACACACATGAGCATAGGTTGATATGCCATAAAAAGTTGACTGTAGTCGAGGGCGCCTGGAAGGCTCGCTTTTTCACTGATATGTTGGGTAGGGCGCTACTCCTTTCCATGGATTGCTCCAATTTACCCTTGATACGTACCTTAGATTGCCGAGTGTTAAGCAAGGAGGTATCAAGTACCATTTCTAAATTCTTTGGTATGACGCGACCTGGGATTGAACCCAGGTCTCCCGGACCATTGGCGAACACTCTACCCACTAGACCAATATGTCATAAAAAAAACAAAGCAAAACAAAGAATTCATGAATATGGTTATATAATGATGGCATCAGCTGGGTCTGTAAACAGCCTTATGGCAGATAAAAGCTGACTGATGGTGGCTGATGATATGTTTATGCTTTAAAATCATTTAAAAATGTAAACAGCCTATTTTACATTATTTGCCAAGTCAGCAAGAGGCTGTAGAATACACCGACTACTTCTCTGCAGAGGGGTAAGACCCCCGCCCAACGAGTGTCCAAGATATGACATAAAACAATCAGATGGTGAGGTTCCAGTAATGCTGAAACTTTGGGGAATGGGTAGTATCCTTTCATTGCCATTGCTCCCAAGTCCACTCGAGCCTGGAGCGGTAGTACCTGATAGGGCCCTATTTATGGCTCAAATAGAACTAAACTACTTATGCTAAACTGAAATGCTTGAAATAGAACTGTATTTACATTTAAGCTACGCCTTAATGCTAAACTGAATTGTTTGAAATAGAACTGTTTTGACAATTAATTGCGTGTAAAAAACTATACTTCTACTGAACTCTTTTATTTGAAATATAAATGTTTTTGACGATTAAACTGAGTACTTATAGTAAACAGAATCGTTTGAAATAGAAATGTTTATTTATATAAAAATGGATTTAGCGGTAAAGAAACTACAAATACTGGTATGCCATAAAACCCAAACAAAGAAACAAACATTTATAACTTTTTTGTTACTGAATCTCTTCCTCCTAAATCAAAGGAACCATCACTACACCTTTAAAAAGAAAGAAGGAAAAAGTGAACTTGTGTTAATCATAGATTTTGCTTTTTTGATGGATCACGGAGTGAAAATTTACAAAAAAGAAAACACAAGCAAATATTTTGACCTTGCCTGAGAAGTAAAAAATAAAAAAAACAAAAACAAATAAACATCGGAATATGAGGGTGACGGTGATACCGATTGAAGTTGGTCTTTGTTGAACGGCTCGCAAACGATTGGAAAAAGGATTGGAACAGTTAGAAATCGGAAAATTAAACGATACTATTCAGATTACAGTATTGTTGAGATCGGCCAGAATACTGAGAAGAGTCCCGGAGACCTGAGGAGATTTACTCTCATGCAGAATCCAGTGAAAGCCCACAAGCCAATGCTTGGGTGAAAAACTGGCAAAGACTAATCCACTATGAATTTTGGAAGAAAAAGAAATTTGACCATGTTACCAAATGCAACATGTTCAAACTAGAATATGCCCACGAAAATGAAACGCATAAATTTGACTGCGATTTTGCGATAAAAACAAATCACCTAATGCCGGCCAAAAAACAAGAGCTTGCGATAATTAACAAAAACTTGCTGTATAGTGGATTTTGCCACTATAGCAGACCACGAAGTGAAAATCAAAGAAAGCGAAAAGAGAGGCAAGTACGAAGAACTTGCTAGAGAACTAAGAAAGCTGTGGAACATAAAGATGAAGGTGATACAAATTGTAACTAGCTTATTTGGAAGGGTCCCGAACGGCTTTGAAAGGGAACTGGAAGAGTTGGAAATTAGAGGACAAACCGAGACCATACATAATACATTGTTGAGATCGGTCTGAAAATCGAGAAGATTCCTGAAGACCTGAGGCGTAACTCGGCCTCCATTGAAAGACCAGCTAACACTGGTGTGAAAAACTTACCAGGATCAAAAATTATAATCATTTTTTTTTCTACTTTGAGAGTTCTTTACACTAGCGTTTGTGGATATTTTTTCCGTCGAAGTATAATCAAGTCTCTTTATGTCTTCAGGATTCTTCTTTGTATTCTGGCCGATCTTGATAATGCTGTCTTTTGAATGGTCTCCTCTCTTCCTCTTATTTTCAATTCCTCCAGTCTCTTTGGTGACAGTACCGGACGCACCAATCACAATTAGTGTCACTGTCGCTTTCATGTTCCATTTTTTTTTTCATTTATCTAGCAAGGTCTAGGAACTCAACTTTCTTTTCACATTCTATCAGTTTCACCCAGTGGTCAGCCGGAACAACGGAGTCCACTAAAATGCAGGTTCTCTTCTTTCTTTCTTTCTTTCCTTTTTTTTTTTTTTTTTGTTGATTATCACAAGGTCTGGTCGTCTGACTGAGATTAAGTGATCCGTTTGCATCTCAGAATCCTAGAAGAGTTTGTGCGTCTCATTTTTTAGGACGGATTCTGGGTTGTGCATATACCGTTTGTTCGTATGGTTAAATTTTAGCTTTTTGCACAATTCCTAGTGGATCACCTTGCCCGCCTAGTAGTGTCTATTTTTTTTTCCCCATATTTTTGCAAGCTTATAGCATTCGTTTATTATGTGATTGATCGTTTTATCTCTATCACCACATAATCTATATCAACTATTTATATTATTATAATTATTATTATTATTATTATTATTATTATTATTATCATTATTATTATTATTATTATTATTATCTAACTCCTTTAGAGTTTAGCTGATGGTTCTTCACTGGGGTCTGACTGATAGCAAGTCTCCTCAAGTCTCCAGGACTCGTCTCAGGATTCTGGCCGTTCTTAACAATGCTGTCGTTTGGATAGTCTCCACCCGTCCGCCAACTTACAAGTCCTCCAGACCCTTCAACAATCCTCTAGTTATTGTGTCGAACGCACCAATCACAATTGGCACAATCGTTACTTTCATGTTCCACAGCTTTTTCAATTTTCGAGCAATATTATTAATATTATTATTATCATTATTATTATTATATCTCTATCACCACATAATCTACATCAACTATTTATTATGTTATTATTATCATTATTTACTCTTTCTGAGTTTTTCACATCAGTATTAGATGATGGTTCTTCACTGGTGTTTGAGTGACAGCAAGTCTTCTAAAGTCTCCAGGACTCTTCTCAGTATTCTGGCTGATCTCAACAATGCTGTATTTTGAACAGACTCCACCTGTGCCGTTCTTTCCAAGTCCTCCAGTCCTTGTACCAATTTTGGTGACTGTACCAAGTGCACTAATTACTGTTGGTATCAACGCCACTATCATGTTCCACAGTTTGTTTTTTCAATTCTCTTGCAAGGTCGAGGTACTTGTCCCCCTTTTTGAATTCTCTCAATTTTACTCCGTGGTCTGCTGCGACAGCAAAATCCACAATTCTGCAAGTTGTCTCTTTTTGGATGATTATAAAAAGGTTTGGTCGTCTGACCAATATTTGGTGCGTTGCGAGTTTTTCACCCTAGGAGACCGTTCCAAATGTACTAACTAGAATCACTGTCACTCGCAGGTGTCAAAGCTTTTTTTTTATTTTTAGAATTAAGTTTTCGTCGATCTTTTTGCTTACTTTTTCTTTTACACTTTGCTCCGCTGGAACAGCAAAATCAAGCAGATGGCAAGTCTTTTTCTTTCTTTTTTTTTTTTTGTTAATGATCATTAAGTCTGGTCTTTTGGTCATAATTCAGCATTCTATTTGCATCTTAAGATCTCAGATAATTTTGGGTGTTTGATTCTGTAGGACTTATTCAGGTTTGTTCATAATCCATTTGGTAGTATGGTCAAACATTTATCATTTGCACCATTATTATGTGATCACCTTTCCTATCCATGTCGAACTTTTTTATTACTCTGTGCTAGTTTGATTATTACGGGATTAACCGTTTCATCTCTGTTGCCACATAACAGACCTTATTATGATACTACATGCAACTTTTTCAAACCAGCACTTATTTCTTTTTTTTTTTTATGATTCCTTTGGGTAACGTGCAGAATGACTTGTACGAACCGCAAGACAAAGAAAAAGACAAAGTACATTGATTTTCTTATTTAGACCAGTCACTCAGCAGAAACAGTTTTTTAATGTTGACCAAATTTGAGTAAATGCTAATCATCCAATTTTTATTAGTAAAGCTGACTACTTAACAGGAATCTAAGTAATTAACTCAACTGAAACACAAAATGATACTCAATCGGAAAGCGTTTTAATGAGATTGAGAATTCTAAATTATTCTTAAAGTACATGTTAACATCAACGAAGCCTCACTCAAACAAAGATATATAAAGAGTGATTCATAGTCAAGTGACAGTGAAAATATTGGTTGCCGGTAGAACACAGGAGTTAAGCAACAGTGAACCAGGTCAGTAGTTATATGGGTGACATAGTGGAAACCGCAGTTTGATTAAGCTAAGCTCAGTATGTAATACACCGCAAAGAGTGTTTTGTAGATAATACAAATACAAAATTAAGACAACTCTAAAAGCGGTGAACCGTTAAAAAGGGGTTAGACCCACCTAAAAAGGGGCCTCCTGGATTTGACACTAAACCACATCTGATTGTGAGACTGTGGTTCTGGAAATTTTGGAAGTGTGGAGTACTCTATTATTTCTATCATTCTCAGGTCCTATCAGACCCAATGAGTTAATACCTGTATCTTTTCGTGAAATAGATCTTTTTTTTTAAAAAAAATCATTCGTATTTGAAAGAACCATGCATAAAAAAAAGAAAAAAATGTTTTAAGAAACAGCTATGCAAACAATCCAAAAATGAACGTATTATCAACGCGAATTCCTATCTTATAGGTATAAAACCACTCAAGACAGATTGACCTGCCATAAAAATCAATCAATCAATTAATCAAAAACGATAAGAGGCTAAATTCTATGATGAAATATTAATCCCTTAGCAACACTGTGCTAAAAAACAGTATTTCGCAGTTGCGTTATGAGCTAATCTCATTCAACCATCCATTTCTTTCTGTAGTATCAGCTGTCTTTTTCTAAGAATGAACGAACTCGGCATATGAATCTCGCAAACGCGTGTAAGACGAAGTTGAAGTTAAACTTTCCTCAGACTACACTTCCCGACAATGCTGTATTTGGTCGATAACTTTTATAAGACTGTTAGTTAACAGAATCAAAAATGTCTCCACCGGTCATCATTGTGATTTACCAAATTTCTGGGTGATTTTTTTGAGCGTTTAATTCGCTTACACAGAAATGCTTTTAGAAATGTAGTTTCTAAATCATGACAGTTTAAATTCAAGTTTTCGAATAAATCAGGATGTTGTTTTTAAACACTCAATATATACAATAAATATTTTCATAATTCCCAGCAAGTGCTTTATTTAACATAGATGGATTTAACCATGATTAATGAAAAGAAAAATGTTTTTGGCATTAGGAATCGAAAATTAAACAAAAACACTAACTTTATAGTAAGAGATGTAAACCTTTTAAATCGACTGAAAAAATTGTATATTAAATGATTGAGTTTAACGGCATGTCAACCCGTCTAGCTCTATTACATGCCTCGATTCCGAGTAGTAATGAACATTGAACATTTATTTTCGCCTTTTTGTCTTGTTTTTTAAAGGTTTTTTGAATATGGTTACATGATATCAGGTATCAACATTGAATACAAATAATTTTGAATCAGATCTATTTCAACTCATAGATGGGGTCATAACAATTATTACCACTTCAGGTCAAAGTAGATCTGGGAGTAATGGCAGGAAATGATTTCTCCACATTCAACAGCGCTCCAGAACAGTAAATTTAGTGTCCTACCCGCGACACCCCTTTTGTTAGAGGCATTAGCCCACTTCAAAGGATACGATCATCGTATTCTCCGTACGACGACAGAGTAGCATATACTGTCAAACTACTAAACCATATCTGACATATCATATGATCTAATATGATGTGTCTATAACGGGAGACTATTCCCAATATTTCAAAAGTTTATACGAGTTACAGAAAAGCAAAACTAATTCACAATTATTCGATTATCAATGATGAAAATAACGGGGACCATTGTTTTTTTGTTTTTGTTTTTTTTTTTTGGTTTTGTGTTTAGATATATGTATAATATCAGCGTTAATATAGGGCTGAAAACAAATGAAATATATACCGCTACTGCTGATATTCATGAGGATGATGCCTGGCCCCGTCTGTTCTTGGAGTCAACCGGTTTTCGTAAGACCTACCCAAATTAACCAACAAAAACAACCACCCTCGACAACTGCTCCGTCTTCGGCTTTTAGAACAATTGAAGTATTTTATTCGATTACCACAACAATAAAAGCTACTACTACTGATTTTATTCATAATAACAACACCATTATTATTACTGACATTACCGACAGCCGATAGCCGCATCAGCCGATATTTTTTTTAAATTCATCGGCCAAAACTTCTACTACTACTATTATTACTACTACTACTACTACAACAAAAGATAATAATAATAATAATAATAATAATAATAATAATAATAATAATAATAATAATAAACAGCAGCGTTAAACAAGACCAAAATCACTTTTACAAGTGCTTTCTCTTATAATACTACAGATGTAAACTACAACAACGGCGAAAACTGTTGTTACTACTACCACTATAATTTACTACTACTACAACTACTACTGGTCGAAAATCAAACTCCGTTGCATTTCCAACGTATACGCATATCTACACTGTTTACCTTTTTAGCTTTTACATCGGACGGATCTTTTTCCCTGTCCGTTGTCATAATTACTTTCGACGGCGACACTAATCATTATTATTCTTACTATCATTATCATTATTATTAGCAGCAGCAGTAACAACAGCAGCAGCATCAGTAGCAGCGTCAGCAGCAGCATCAGTGTTTTAATGAAAGCACACATACGCAGAGGCAGAACACGCTCACACTTACACACGGGCAGACACATGCACAGAAAAATCCTCGCCCACACATTTAAAATCTTTAGCAGCGATCTAACGTCCTGGTAAAAAAAAAAAAAGTTTTACATTCGTACATACACATACATATATAGACATATATCTTTATACATATTTACAAGAATACATATATATATATATATATATATATATATATATATATAAATATACATACACATAACCCCCTTCAAAATATTCTTTTAAAAGAGTAAACTAAAAGTAATTAAAAAACACAGAAATAATATATCCCATACACACGAAAGCATTACCTACGCACACACATACACACACATACACACTTACGTGCAAACTCACACACACACACACACACACACACACACACACGCACACACACACACATATACCCTTACAATTCTTCACGCGCACCGTGGGAAGACCACTTGCACATATACGCACACGGCGAGCTACTGGTTGTTATTGGTGCCAACACCTCAGCATCTAATACTGGCACTTTGACGACAAGTTAGCCTCAACGTCTCTCAGCACCAACTTCCAGGGATTCTGGAATACAAAATAATGATGAATTCATCATTTGGTAACAAGTTCGGATATCTATGTACCGTTCTTTTGGGACTTATGCTGACTGCACAACGTAAGTCAAACAGTTTTTGTCAAAAATAACATACATCGATATATATATATATATAAATATATAGATATAGATATATATATGTGTGTGTGTGTGTATGTGTGTATAGGCATAATGATATCCTAACTGATTTACTTTTTTGGTTATATTTCTTTCCTTAGGATATTTCTTCATAACTTTATAATATGGGATGTCAGTGCGTA
>OY757909.1:60441339-60443839 GCA_963585895.1 Sepioteuthis lessoniana | reverse complement strand
CATGTATGTTTTTCATGTATTTATTTATGTGCATATGTGTTTACGCGTGTGTCTGTGTAGTTTTGTGCACATGTATATATTCATATATATGCCTGCTTAGATATTATTCCCTCTCTTCCTCTGTATATATATATATATATATGTGTGTGTGTGTGTGTGTGTGTGTGTGTGTGTGTGTGTGTGTGTGTGTGTGTGTGTGTGTGTGTGTGTGTGTGCAAATCGATCAATCTATCTGTCTAACCATCGATAGAAAGCGTGATAGATAGATATATAGATAAAGAGATAAAGGGAGTGATTGAGAAAGAGATTAGTAGACAGAAACAACATAGACCATAATTATATATATATATATATATATACTATATATATATATATATATATATGATAACCATCGGCTTGCCTATATTCTTATAACTGTAAATCTACGTATATATAAATTTATAAAACATTTTCGAATAAGTGTTTTCTATTCGTTTTATCAACATTTTTAGCACAATGAACTATATATCTTATACAATGGTACAACTTGAAATTAATAGTTCTCTAACAAATATATTTACCTGCTCTTTGTGCGTGTCAAAATATGACACAGACCTGTTTTAAAGCGAGCGGGAGAATCCCGACCGTACAGGTGGGAAAACTCTCCTAGCACCGTTTACTTTTTAAATGGACTGTCTTTAGCATCTGGCAATAAATTGCCAAAATCGTTACATATTTTAGAAAATGGGAGACAGGTACTCCCGAGAAGGATTAACATCTCAGTCTGTGCTTAATTTTTTTTTTTGTTAATGACTTATACAAGTCTGAAGAAAACTTCAATATCTAAAAAGGCATGAAAATATAATAGGCTTTAATTTTTTATAATTACCCCTCTCTTTGTCCAACTTACACAAACATCTACAAAATATGACTGTGTTTCTCTTTAACTGTTGCAATATCGGTCTATCTAACTATCTATCTATCTATCTATCGAAATTTGTATTTTTGCATCTGTTTATTTTGCTTGTTTTTGGTTTGGCATTCTGCAGGCGTGTGTGCTATAAAAATATTGGTTTGGAGTTTTTATTAGGGCATGGATTTTGAAGGATAATAATGTAAATAGAAAAATTTCCTTATACATGATAGTTCTGAAAAACCACATTTAATACTTGAATAGAAATTAAAACTAATGTACAGCAATATATCTCAAATATGACATTTATATATCTATCAAACTATCAATTTATTTTGAATGGTAACTTTACATACCACGAATAGTTACTTCATATCTATCTATCTATCTCTCTCTCTCTCTCTCTCTCTATATATATATATTATATTATATATATATATATATATATATATATATATATATATATATATATATGTCTGTCTTAGTAAGCGTTTATTCTCCATTTAGATGTCCTCATATCTATCAGTTTTACTGTGATAATGAGTGCTATGCGTGTCTAATCATGTTTATTTTACTTTTTCTCATATTTTTTCGTAATTTTCTCTCTTTATATATATATATATATATATATATATATTATATATATATATATATATATATATATATATATGACATAATTTGATCACTTTTTGCCCTATTATTACTTATGTATAGCTTACAAACTAAGAATACGGTGGACATCATGTCCCGGGACAGTTTTATGTATTAACGCCATTTTAAGTGTGTATTTGCGAGCGTAAAATGACTTTGCGTGTGCTCTTATTTTGCAAATACCGGCAGATAGTCGAATTTTTTTCCTTCGACATAAAAACTGTGCTTTAAAAATGTATTTTATAAAGACTAATATGTTTTTATTCATATATTGTTTTACGGATGAATTTATTTGTACGTTTAATTTCAATATTCTTCTTTTATACACGCTCGTTTCCATGGAAACTTTGAAAAGATTCCCTTTTATTTACGACTGCTTCTCTACAAAGTGAGCTCTGCAAATGAATATTTGTCATTTTATCTGTGTTGGAATAAATTCGCAGTTATAATTTTATATGTTGTTATTATCATATCCAAAAAGATCAACAAAATGTTTTTAAAAAATAAAAATAAAATACCACCCCCACCCAAAAAAAAAATTACATACAACTGTTCAAATCTTACAGAAGAACTGTAAAATATTTTAGCTGTTTTCAAAGTGGCCAGCACCAGTAAGAAAACAGAGTAAAATCACTGGTTTTATTTATTTATTTATTTATTTATTTATTTTTTTTACATTAAAAGAAAAATATTGAAACATATTTTCAGATACTTAACCAATTTACATCTATCTCTTCTCTCCTCACTCTCTCTCTGTCTCTGTCGCTCGCTCTCTCTCTCTCTCTCCCTCTCTCCCTCTCTCTCTCTCTCTCTCTCTCTATATATATATATATATATATATATATATATATATATATATACGTATATATATATATATAATATACGTATATATATATATATATACTATATATATTATATATATATATATATATATATATGTATATATATATATATATG
>OY757909.1:60433643-60436143 GCA_963585895.1 Sepioteuthis lessoniana | reverse complement strand
TGCAGTACCCAGCATATTTTGTTCATCTTACTTCGATTGTTTGTGAGATTAATGGTAAGTTGCCGTACGGCTGCAATTCAAACCAACTGCAAAATAGTAAGTAAAGTTGGTGACCTTAATAGAAGGTGATCCGTTGGCTACCTTTTCAGTAGCTACTACACCAAAGTGGAGAGTAGGGTGCGACTCCGTTGCCTGGATTGCTCCATTTTACCCTTGGTCCTTACCTTATAATGCTGAGTGTAAAGCAAGGTGGGATCAAGTACCATTTTTTGAGTTTTTAGTATGACTCAACCTGGGATTGAAGCCTTATCTCCCGGACCATTGACGAACACTCTACTCATTAGACCAATGGTCTGGTAGATGAAATAGTACTTACCCTGAAATATTAAGTTTATTTGTAAAAAACGTTTAAATGTTCAAAACTGAGCTTATCTAAGTCAGTTAAATAACCCTTGTCGGAACTTAAGTGACCATTGGACTTGCTTGCTTGGGAATATTTTTTTAAATGAGCTTGTCATCGCTTTCTACAATTAACGCCACCAACTGACATATGTAATTTCTGATGCATACTTATATACATCTGTCTATTGATCTATCTATCGGTGCAAACTAGATTTGTTTCACTTTCTAAAGATCTGTATCTGAGATTATTCCTACAGAAATACTTGAAAAGGTTTTGCGTGTCTGTTACTGATCATCAGTAGAACTTATATTTATTGGAGCAAGAAAAAGTGTTCATACCGAAAATATTCTCTTGTGAAGAACGTAGGACTCTCATCGAAAGTAGAACATTAAGAATAAATAATCTGGGAGGAGCAATGTTGCTGCAATTTACAATTAACTGCACATGATCTATATTCAATTTTCAAGCTACAAAAGGAAAAATACCAAATTATACACTTCTCATATATATATATATATATATATATATATATATACATACATATTTACTAATCTAATATCTACCAGTATTCACGGTACCAGAAAAAAACAAAAAAACCCTGGCCAGGAACAAGAGATAAAAATATCTCGAATCACGGTCCAGAGGAAAAAGAAAAAAGTTTTTTGGGGTAAAAAAGAAAGAAAAGATCAACCTCATCCGACTCCTTGAAAAAATCAAGGGGTACTTAGTCAGTGGCCAAAAGAAAACCCAAAAACCCTCCGCGAATGCTGCAATGCTACAATTACTAAAGTGCTCAACATAAAACAATGGAGCCAATTATAGAATTAACTTAAATCGCTAGTCGAAAATCTTCTACTAAAGTTTCACCTTAACGGATAATCAGGAAGTTTCGCCTCGACTCCACTCTAGAAGGAACCCCACTTAAACTAGTAGACAAATTCACGTACCAAGGAAGCAGCGTCGAATCAACCGAAAAGGACATCGAAACGAGGTTAACGAAAGCATGGACAGCTATCAATAGGCTATCGATTATATGGAAATCAGACCTAACCGATAAAATGAAACGCAGTTTCTTCCAGGCAGCGGTCACATCGATACTGCTATATGGATGCACTACATGGACGCTAACAAAACAGCTGGAGAAGAAACTAGATGGCAATTACACAAGAATGCTGCGTGCAATCCTGAACAAGTCCTGGCAGCAACACCCCACAAGACACCAACTGTACGGCCACCTTCCCCCTATCACGAAAACTATTCAAGTTAGACGAACCAGACATGCAGGACACTGCTGGAGAAGCAGAGATGAACTCATAAGAGATGTACTCTTATGGATCCCCACACATGGCCGCGCAAAAGCAGGACGACCAGCTCGAACGTACATTCAGCAGCTATGTGAGGATACGGGTTGTTGTCCTGAAGACCTACCTAGGGCGATGAACGATAGGGAGGAGTGGCGAGAGAGGGTCAGGGATATCCGTGCTGCCAGCACGATATGATGATGATGATGATTCTAAGGAGAAATTGCTTTGCTTCCATGGTGTAATGGTTATGGTCGTAGGAAATTGACACGCCGACACGAGTTCAAATCCTGGACGAGACTGATTGCATTTCACATAGCACTAATACCCTTGGGAAAGGTATGAATCCAATTATTCTCCCTCCAGCTATGGGTAAATAGGAGGGCAGACTACGTTCTTCAGCCTTAGTGAGGCAACTAGTCTAGGAGAAGGAAAACTCTGAATTCAAAACTGTTAAACTTCGCTTAAAAATTGACCTTGTGTCATATCCTACCCTAGCGGAGGGGTTGGTAAATTTAATTTACCGGGACATTGGCCCAGCGGTTAGAGTGTTCGCCAATGGCCCGGGAGACCTGGGTTCAATCCCAGGTCGAGTCATACCAAAGACTTTAAAATTGGAACTTGATACCACCTTGCTTAACACTCAGCATTATAAGGTACGGTTCAAGGGTAAAGTGGAGCAATCCAGGGAATGGAGTAGCGCCCTCCCCTACACCTTGGTGTAGTAGCTATCGAAAAGGGAGCCTTCGGGTCACCCTCGACTATGGTCGCTAACTTATTCACCAAAACCCCCCAC
>OY757909.1:60378643-60428643 GCA_963585895.1 Sepioteuthis lessoniana | reverse complement strand
ATCTCTAACGGGCACTTTTCCTCTGGGTAAGAGTTGATCTGGGTAAAAGGATAATAATGGAATACTCCATACTTCCTAGGCTTTCCAGACCTAAAGGGTCACCAGCAGATGGAGTTTAATATCATACTCAGGGCACTCACCCTAAATATCAGCCTACAAATCAATTGGTTAATCCTAAAAAATCTCTACATATCAAGGGGACGAATTCTACGGCAGGGTTAAAATCCAAACCTTTATCACAAACCGGTCAACCAGTAGAAGATTGCACCGAACTATATACACGGCTTACTGTAATTCCAGCAGATTGAAACAAACACTTCCAACTTAAGCTTGTGATTAGTGAGTATATTTAATAATTTAATTCAATGATTAATCTGCCTGGTCAGCTGGGACTGTAAAATGCGCTGACTTCCGCTCTGTAGAAGGGTAAGACCACTCCCTTAACGAGACCACGTTTTGCTTGTTGGTGGCAAACCTTAAGGCTCAGGGACGAGATGCTAGTGATGAGAGCAGTTCATGACGCCGCAGACAAAGTGGTCACATTACGCGCAACATTCAACCTACTTTTAAAATTACAAATATAGCCAACAAACATTCAACCCTTTTTATCTTAAACGTGCTTGAAGGCAGTGGCTGAGTTTCAGTCGCCTTGAGAGAAAAAGGCTTTGAGTGTCCTTGATTAGCAGAATAATTAGTATGAAATAGCAATAGAGAAAACCATATATCAGTGTAAAAACAAATTATTTTTATTGGAGAAAGACATTTTTTTTAAAAGCATTACTTGAAACAATCTAATTCTGTGCAAACGAATGATTAATGATATATAGAAATCTTATTGTTAGATTGTAATATTCAAAACCATTGAAACGTGTGCTAACAAATGAGATCTAATTCGTTCAAAACTTAGTAACAACAAATTATTCGCTTACTAATATATATATATATATATATATATATATATATATATATATATGTGTGTGTGTGTGTGTGTGTGTTAGGTAGCGTTTCTTCGTCAATACATATTTCATTAACCAATATAGTCATCCTGTATGTACACATTTTTGTATATATCCTTTTGAGTTGCTGCATTAATTTTAGGGTATCTGATTGGAATTGGTTATTGAAACTCCCCAAATTAATTGCTTCCCTACTCGAAAGGATATAAAGATAAATGTTTAGACAAAGGACGGAGAGTATAGTTATATTCTCCGCCGAAATAAATTTATTATGACAACTTAACCGAGTTTGAGTCTCCATCAAATTGTACTATATACGCTCTGAATGTGAATTTTGTTATACCCCAGCGAACAAATAGGGAAATAGCCATACATTGAGCACTCTCATAGATTTATATGATTTTCCTCATATATTCTATGTAAAGAATAATCCACACATACTGTCCTTGGACACTGACTGGATATATATATATATATATATATATATATATATATATATATATATATATATATATAAACAAGATTTAGTATTTAATAACATACAAGGGTCGATATGCTATTAAACACCAACCATTCACATAACCAAGAAACCCACGAACTTACTAGACATTAATATAATGATAAAACAGTAATACATGTCAAGTATTATACTAACTCTATTTTCAATAGCTGTATCTCAGACAGCAAATGTTATCTGGAACGTCATAGTAGTCTAGAGTATATTTCAGGAGTTTACCTTTACAGCAGGTATTGGTCTAACCCAGAATTTTGAGTTAGAAAAAAATTGAGGAAGGCTTATATGCTAGCTCAACTTCTATGGAATAGTTTACGGTTAGTTGTAAAATCTCTCTTCTAAACATGAGCAGTGAAATTAATATCTATTCCCGTCGACTGTGTAAATAGTTCAGTTAAAAATTCCTGAATTATTACCGACTGTGGTAGAAAACTTTAATTTAATTTTTTTTTTTAATAGAATAACAAAAATGATGAGGTCACTTGGATATCAGTGTACAATTATCATAATTCTTTATCTTAGAAAATCAAAGAAAACATTTAATAGCTTTTTCCACCTTTTTCGCCTTGTTTGTGATCTTTCTTATCGTTTTCTTTTTTCCGTGCTTATTGGATCCCAAATTATGTCGACTTTTATTTTCCATTTTAGTCGCTGTTGGACAATTATATAACTAACGTATATTCTTTTGATTCATCCATTTCTATATTTCTGCATCTTTTTCTTCCATCTTCATTTAGTCTGGAACAGTCCAAATATTTATTTACTTACGCCTAAAATAACAATATACGAAAGTGCCCAAATATACGAAGGTACATTACCGATATAATTTATGGATTGATTAATTAACTAATTGATTTTAATGGTGCTTCAACTCGTCAAACGCTATTTTATGCCTAGAGGTTGGGAAATCGCGTTCATTTTACACGCATATTTACTTTTTTTTATCTAGTTATTACTTAATTTTTTTGGTTTGTTTGATTAGTTTTGTTTTATAGCTGATCAACCATTGTACGTTATTTAATGCCAAATCTTGTTCATACTAATTTATCAAAGATATGATTTTTAAACTAATAGTTCGTAATTTGCAATTCTTAAACGAGTCAGAAATATTTTTTTGCACAGATTTAACTGGTTTCACGTATCCAACTCAAAAGGTTTAATTTGCTCACAGTCGAGTAGTTTCTAGTATTGATATCTAGCACTAAAAGTTTTATTAGCACACAGTAAAATTCTTTCAAGTATTGCTATCTAAAACTATTATTGTATTCAATATTATTCATTCGTTTGCACTTATTTGAATGTTTCCAAGTATTGTTATGTAATATTAATAATTGAGTGTCATAGTAATTTGTTTTGTTGTATATTGGCCCTTGACTGAGCCGTCAATCAGAGATTCTCTGCACAGGACGCACCTCAGAAAATAAGCAGAAGCAATCATGTGGTTGTACAGAAATGTGTGGGTATTATGAAATGATATACGCAGATGCCCACGTGACATACGGTTAGGGAGAGCCAGAGTCTCAGTCTTGATTCAGTGTCAACTTGTGGCCAGAAGAGAGCGGTCAGTCACGGGAGAATAAACGAATAACTGGGTGCCCCACTGGTGCAGCGTCCACAGTGCGGCCCACAGCGGGCCTCCGGTGGAGTATCCCCGACCAAGACGCAGAAGAGTTGCTAAGTGGGGCCTTGAAGATAACACAGCGTGGTGTGGTCAAGAGAAGAAGAAATTATTGGTCAATATGACAGTCTGTATTCGGCTCCCTGTCTCCGTCTGTTTCTCTCACACCTCAAAAGCTTTGACCCCTTTCAAGAATAAAGAGGGAGAGTTATATCTTTATAACTAAGTGTCATCGTCATTCTTCCTTCATGTATATTGATTCCTTGTTATGGCTATATAACAGTTTGCACTCTGTTAAATGGTTTCAAGTATACAAAATTATTAAAATTTTCTAATTGCCTCTCAATTGTACTTCATTGATCTTACATCATACATGGTGAGTTTCCAGTGATGCAGGAGTTTTGGAGAAATCGGAGCACCCCTTCATTGCCATTGCTCCCAGGTCCACTCTGGCCCGATGTGGTAGCACCTGATAGGGCTCTATCTATGGGTTAAATAGAACAAACTGCATGATTATGCTAAACTGAATTGTTTGACTAAACTGAATAGCTTGAAGTAGAAATGTTTTTGACAATTAAACAGTACTTAGATTTAGACTGCGTGCTTAAGCTAAACAGAATTATTATTTGAAATGGAACTGTTTTTGACATTGAAACTGTTCTTAAACTAAAGTAATTTTTTTAATATAGAACTATTTTGACATTTAACTATGTGTAGACAAAATCTGAACTAATACTAAACTGACCTGCTTGACTAAACTGAACAGCTTGAAATAGGAATTGTTTTTCACAATTAAACTGTATTTATATTTAAACTGCGTACCTATCCAAAACTGAATTGTTTGTAATATTTTAATAAAAATGGATTTGGCGTTAAATAACCAACAAAGGTTGATATGCCATAAAAAACAAAGAACTAACCAACTATTGTGTTTTCATCAGAGGATCAAGTATATTTGTTTTTTTAAATTACCAATATTGTTAGTATTTAGAACCATACAACTTTGCAAATTGTTTGAATCCAGAATAGTTATTTATATAATTACTATATAATTACTTTGGAATGTGTTATATTATTTACTAGAATTTCCACAATTGATTTAAAAAGTAATAGACTAGTTTTAGCATTGAATAATTCAAAAAGGCTTACTGTTCCAGAAAAAAAAAACTGACGAAAGAAAATATTTTCTCAAAAAATCACATTTTGTACAATCATATTTATTTTGAAGTTAGGACACAAAAGGTGTAATCGAGGTAACATTGTTTCAAAAAAGATATTGAAAACTCTACAATTATTTGCTTTGGGTATTTCACTCTTTGGTCTTCTGGTATCCGTTATTTGAGTTGACAAAATCGACAAACAATGAACAAAGCATTTAGATTTTTCTCCAGAGGGTAGACAATTTTGTTTAAAGCTATCCCACCATTCCCTTAAAAGAAAGGATGCAAATGGGTAATATATTTTATATAGTTCGTATCTGATGGGGTTCGGATATTCTTACAATATAAGATAACAAAAAAACTTAATAAATTTTTTCAAGTATGGATTATAAAATGAAAACACGTAAATACATTATTGATATACCGGATAAGAATGTTAACTCTCTCTTTCTGTCTCTCTCTGTCTCTGTGTGTGTCTCTCTCTCTCTCTGTGTATCTGTCTGTCAGTCTATCTTTCCCTCTGTGTTTCTCAGTCTGTCTGTCACTATCACTGTCTGTCTGTGTCTGTCTGTCTCACTATATATATATATATATATATATATATATATATATATCCATCAATTTCAGTGATGCATATATATATATATATATATATATATATATATATATATATATATACATATATGTATATCCTCATCGTAAATATCATCGTCAAGTCACACTGCTAGCACGTATTTCCCTCACTCTCTTTCGCCATTCATCTCTATCATACATAGCCCCCGGAATGTCTCCCAGACTACATCCTGTGTCTGTTCGGAGCTGTTGTAGGTAAGTACTTTTGGTCAGCCAACACTGGCGTATCCATCTGTAGGGGTCCATTAGAAAAGGCCACTTATGAGTTCGTTCTTGCTCCTCCAGCAGTTCCACATGTCTTGCTTGTCTTATTTGGATGGTTTTAGAGACAGGAAGTAGGTGTCAATACAAACGTTGTTTCGTGCGATCTTACTTCCAGGATTTGTTAAATAAAGCTTGTAAAATTTTTTTGCAGTTCCCGACTAGTTTCTTTTCTATACGTTTTGTCAGCGTCCATGTGGTGCATTCCTAAAGTAGTATTGACACAATCTCTTCTAGGAAGAAATTATATATATATATATATATATATATATATATATATATATATAAATATTGATTTAGATATATCTTCTGGCTATAATTCAATATATTTGGAAAAAACATACACTGATTATGCTTTTATACATCACACACGTTTACACATATCCATACGTGTGTGTTCGTATGTGTGTGTGCGTCTGTCTGTGTCTGTGTTAGGGTGTATGTCATGTATATTTTACTGCGTGTGTGTGTGTGTCATTGATAGACATATAACTTTTAAAATTTGGGTTAATATAATAATTCCTACTTTATTCTCAGATTTTTGTGCTTATAAATGCATGCAGGAAATTTGCCGTTTTTTGTGGCTTTTATTATTGCGTGGATTTTATATTTTATGGCCATATGTTTTACTTTGAACACATGATTTAATTTTTGTTTATAATTCCTGCATATTTTGCAGATATTTGTTTCATATTTTCTACACAGCCAGAATGACAGTCCGCAAATATTTGCTATATTTCTTATCGAAAATTATTTTAAAACGTCATGTACGTACTGTTTGTGTATAGGTTCTATTGTTTATGTAGCTATTTACGAAATATTCAGTTATACACACCCACCCACAAACACATACACTATACACACACACACACACACACACACACACACACACATATATATATATATATATATAGACCTAACCGATAAAATGAAACGCAGTTTCTTCCAGGCAGCGGTCACATCGATACTGGTATATGGACGCACTACATGGACTCTAAAAAAACGGCTGGAGAAGAAGCTAGGCGGCAATTACACAAGAATGCTGCGAGCAATCTTGAACAAGTCCTGGCGACAAAACCCCACAAGACACCAACTGTACGGCCACCTGCCTCCTATCACGAAAACTATTCAAGTTAGACGAACCAGACATGCAGGACACTGCTAGAGAAGCAGGGACGAACTCATAAGTGATGTACTCTTATGGGCCCCCACACATGGCCATGCGAAGGCAGGACGACCACCACGAACATACATTCAGCAGCTATGTGAGGATACAGGATGTTGTCCTGAAGACCTGCCTAGGGCGATGAACGATAGGGAGGAGTGGCGAGAGAGGGTCAGGGATATCCGTGCTACCAGCACGACATGATGATGATGATGATATATACATAGATAGATAGATAGATAGGTATATACATACACACACACACACACACACACATATATATGTGTGTGTGTGTGTGTGAGAGAGAGCATATCTATCTATCAATCTATCTGAGAGAGAGGGGGAAGGAAAGGGAGATACAGAAAGTTGCCAAGTCGGCTGCATCTCTGTAGAGGGGTAAGAATCCCCAACGAGTATCCTAGATATGTCACTAAACAATCTTATAGATATTCCTGTAGTGCTGGAACCTTGGAGAATGCGGAGTACCTCTTCATTGTCATTGCCCCCAGGTCCACCCTGACTCGTAGTGGTAACACCTGATAGAGTTCTATCCATGCATTAAATGGAACTAAACTGCGTACTTATGCTAAACTGAATTGTTTGAAGTAGAACTGTTTATGTATGCTAAACGGAATTGTTTGAAATAGAAATGTTTTGACATTGAAATTGAGTGTAAACAAAAACTATACTGATACTAAACTGAATTGTTTGAATGATAACAATTGACTAAACAGAATAGCTTGAAATAGAAATATTTTTTACTATTAAACTAGGTACTTATGTTAAACTGAATTGTTTTGAAATAGAAATGTTTATTTGAATAAAAATGGATTTGGTGTTATATAACTTACAAAGGTTGATATGCTATAAAACACAAACAAATATATGTATATATAGAGAGAAAGAAAATGAGAGAGAGAGAGAGAGAGTTTGTGTGTGCATGTGTGTGTGTGTGAGAGAGAGAGAGAGTGTGTGTGTGTGTGTGTGTGTGTGTGAGAGAGAGAGAGAGTGAAAGAGAGAGAGACAGACAGACAGAGACAGAGACAGACATGGAAACAAAGCTTTAGCAGCTTGCAATTATTAAATCCTTGGAATTATCGGGAGGCAACTGAAATTCCAACTCCCGTTTTCTATTAAGCATTTTTCTGAATTCTTATTGCACCTTTTCAGCAAAATATTTTTAGAATTCTTTTATACCATGAATTAGTCTGATAGATAGATAGATAGATAGATAGATAGATAGATATGTATCATGAAATGAATTATACAGGAATTATATGGTAATGTATAAATAAAAACAAATAATATCTCTCCACAGTCCGTAGAGCAATACTCATTAATAATTAAAATCTAAAACTCCAAGATATTTTACTAGTTGGCAATCGAGATTTTGTTAGCCTTGAGCGGTAGAAAAAAACTCTTGTGAACTTAACGTTTCTCTCTCTCCCTCTCTCTCTCTCTCTATATATATATATATGTAGTTATCCCAAGAGAGACTGTTATGTTGTATCACCACTCCTCAGTGGGACTAGACACGTCAGATACTTCAAGATCGGATCGAAACCTGACTGACTTTACGCCAGTCGGATATCCTACTGTTCAGTATCAGAAGCTTCAACGCAAGCGAAAAGGTTTAACATATATGCATTATTTTCCTATTCTTTTTTTTTTTTTACATATATACGCTTAAAGGCTACCGAGTGCTCAGTTCATCAGAAGAGCTTTGCATTATGCGAGTGGCAACCGGTATTTCCTTCGCAAGAGTGCTCGTGTGTATGTCTGCGTGTGTGTATTGCTATAAATTAATTACTCACTATCATATCATGGATATAAGCATATAGTGAATTAATCGTGCCAGCACATCCGATCTTATGACTATCCTCAAAACAAATTGTCAAATTCTGGACGAGGATGTTTATGTATCACACTGACCTACTGCCTTGGGATATATATATATATTTTTTTCTCTAGCATTTTTGTTTAGCCTTAACAGTATGAACAGTTTAGATTAAAAAAAAACAAAAAAACTCTCCCTAAAAAAAAAAAAAATTGAACAGAAACCATTCCATCCCTATGCTGAGCACCGTAACGACTTTCGACAGTACTTATATCAAAAGTGGACTCTTCAGTGGAGAAGTTTCTCCCAAATAATTTTTTAATTATATAGGCACAGCAGCATTCGATGGACCCACATTTTAATCTTAGAAAAATAATGATTTTTACCTTTTTAATAAAATGTGACAAACAATTTTGATAAAATTGTCTAATTTTAAATAAGCTTTTCTTAAGGAAATATTTTTAGAGCATCAATATCTATTGCAACTGAAGGCTACCTAAAAGAGTAAAATGACTCCTACGTATCTATGTACAGTTAAATGATTTTAAGTAATGAAAACAAATGAGCTGGCAAGCCCCTGTCCCCTCTTCTCTATGTCCTCACTTTGGCGCACCTACTAAGGGTGGGGGCAATTCCAATGGAGTTCCCTTTGTCGGTGGTTACAGGGCAAAGGTCTCCGTGTACGCCGATGATTTCACAGCCTTTGTGTCTCGCCTCTTGAACATAGAGGCTGTGAAAAAGGTAATCGTGGGGTACCAAGAGATAGTAGGGGCCAAGAGAAACTTTGTAAAGAGCGAAAATTTATGGCTGTGTGCATGAAGGGATATCGATGCTCTACCTGGACCTTTCGGCTGTAGTGAAAGACCCATCCGCATCCTTGGGTCTGGTTCAGGCCCTGCTTCCAATTGGAGCAAAATTGGTCGGAAGTACAGGCAAAAGTAAAAACGCAAGTGGGTACCTGGCTTCGAAGGTGGTTGCCCTTCAAAGACAGGCCATAGGTGTGTACCTGTACATCCTCCCTTGATCCTCCTTCCTGGCGGGCCCTGTAACAATCCCTCTCCGCATCACTATGACAGGGAGAAAAGCCGATGATCCACAGACAGGTGTGTTGTCAATGGATGCATTTGGATGCCTGATCTGGAGAGCCTAGCTTGCTTAAAGACTGGCTTTCTTGGTTCAATCTCTATCAGGAGATGCAGTGTGGGCGTTCAAGGTCTTGTGTGGCTTCTACCCGCCTTGCGACTAACTCTGTATCTGAAGGTCGTCGTAGGCCAAAGGGTGAAGCTTTGTTTCTCGTCGAGTACCGTATGGCCCTTCGCAAACATCCTCGGTCCAGTGACTATCCTCGGTCCCGGAAGAAACTTTATCGGTAGTTACTGGAGGGTACCGCTTCGGTTCCGCTCGACCGGTCGTTGGAGGTGATTCACTCCTTATGGTATTAGGCGCCAGGTTCGAGCTTCTTGAACAACGACTTCTCACCCGTCGAGCGGCACGCATGGAATGTGTTGCTCCTTCTCTACTGGGCTTTCAAGACAGGCCTGGCAGACATGTCTGATTGCTCCATCTGTGGTAGAAGAGTGGAGGAAACAGCTTATCATGGCTTCTGCTACTGAGAGTGGGTTCTCCCTTTTTAGTGTCACGTCGGGGTGTGGACGGCTCGCATCGACTCCAAACACCTTGTGTTGCTCGAAGTTGGTTGAGTCGTGGACAATGTTTTACCACTGTGAAAAGGTGAGATCGTGTGGTGTTTCTCGCAATCATTTCAGTTGCCAAAATGGACTTTGTGAAAGAAGGACTTGTTGGACGCGAAAGAAGGGAACGTGGGATGGTACAAACTTTTCTGATTGTGATTTGATCTTTTTCTTTAGGCATTAGCAGAGGGTTAAGATCAGATGCGATAGAAAAGGCTGGGACCACAGAACATCGACAAAAGGTGGGTGGATAGAGCAAGTCTGGTCGTATGAAATTGGTGTCATCTACTCCCTTCCTGCACAGAGCAGCGGCGGTAGAACCGAAGCCTCACTATCTGACGCAATTTAATACTTTTTATTTGAGGTTCTTGCATCTTCCCGGGAGATACAGTTACCTTCCACTCAGTCTCTATACGGTTAAAGAAATTTGCTGTAATTAATGATTACTAATAATGTAAGTATTCTTAACTATAAACAGGTCAAATAATGGCAGCGTTCGGATTGGGCACATACATTCTCTGTTCGGCAACAACTTACCGATGAAGATGTTCCTAATTCCTTATTCTGTAAACTCTTGCGCATCTGTGAAGGGAGTTTTCATTAAATTCTGAGATTTTCTTTTGTGATTCTTTGGAAAGTTATTTTCACAGTTGGTCGGTTATTATCCATACAATTTTGCGTACTTTTTGTCAGCATGAGGTACCCAATGACAAGTTTGTTGCATATCTGCGTGCTGTGTTCTCTTACGCTAATCAGATTCCACATAAATTTTCATTTGGAAAAGACTTGTTTGCATTCTGACCACCTGCTTAGAGAACAGCAATGATCGTTCTTACAAAATCTCAAGCTGAGATGCATTCATAAAAATGTCTAAATTCTATAAAGATTTCAGTTGCAGAGACAAAACGGTATCGGGTGTTTCTTGCAGCTTCTGAACTTTTTAATATGCATGAGTCAGTGATTATGTACACATTTATATGTGTGAACACTTATATGTGGACAATTTGTTTGTTTGTCGTTTGGGTTAATATATATATATATATATATATGTGTGTGTGTGTGTGTGTGTGTGTGTGTGTGTGTGTGTGTGTGTGTGTATTCGTTTGACCGATTTGGTTGATATTTCTAAATATACTTTCAGTGCCTGTGGTAGGTACTCCGGCCTAATTCAAAATAAGATTTCCAATACTGTTTTTATGAAACTGTTTTAAGCTTTTAATCTATCTCCCCTAAATAAAGATAAAGAAACAATTTTTAAAAATAGAAACCAGGTTATTTCCTTATAAACCAGGATTTTATAAGCTCTATTGGACATTATGTAATCATGATAGATATTATTAGGCATTTTGAATCAATGTACATGTGACAAGCTGCCCTATTATTATTCTTATTATCATTATTATTTACTCGTTAAAGATTTTCATATCAGCGTTAGCTGATGGTCTTTCACTGGATTTTGAGCAACGGGAAGTGTCCTCAAGTCTCCAGGACTCTTCTCAGTATTTTGGCCGTTCTCAATAATGTAGTAGTTTGGATATTTTCCACTCGTCCGCCAACTTCCAAGTACTCCAGTCCTTTTAGTAATCCTTTCGTTACTGTTCCAAACGCACCAATCACAATTGGTACAATTGTCACCTGCATGTTCCGTAGTTTTTTCAATCCCCTAGCGACGTCGAGGTACTTATCCTTCTTTTCACATTCTTTCAATCTTATTCTGCGGTCAGCTGAGACAGCAAAGTCGACAATTTAGCAAGTTCGCTGAAAGCATCGATTCCTTTGACTCGCTGTCTTTAACGCACTTGGTAAATCCTCTTGACGGCACCCAGTGTCTGTACATTAGTGAAGAAAATATATTTTACTCGTCGTATAACACTAGTGTAACCTTGTGACCAAATGCCGTTCCCAAGAACTCGTGGTAATTTACTCCTTAGTATAACTAATATTTTATTATCAGTGCTAGACTGATGTCTCAGAATTCGAACTCCCTTTACGCTATTATATTATCTTTCCTACTGATACCCTTGGGGAACAATATGAACCCACTTAGCGCCCCAACTATTGGTTAAATAGTATTACTGCAGTTTTTATCACCCACGAAGGTTGATATGACCTTAAACAAAGAAAAATAAAACCGAAATATATTTAACTCATGGAAATGTTTGTTTTTGTTTCTTTTTTCGTTATTTATTTATTTATTCATTCATTCATTATTTTTTGTAAAAGTAAGTCCTTTTTTACTGATCTGATTTTCTTTAATATCAGTCTGAATAAATCAGACTTTAAAATGTATAAAAATAGTTTTAGAATATGAACAAATGGAAACGTTAACTTGGTAATAAGTGCTAATATTAACAGAATACCACTGTATTCGATGATATATGCATGTTTACTTTTAAGTAATATATTTCGATTTTACTCAAATGAAATAAAGGAACTGTCAGGTATCTTATACAGCTCTAATATTTCAATGAAATTAAGAAAGCCTGATGAAGCAGCTGGTGGATGGGATAGGTATCTTGACAAAAACATTACAGGGAAAGCTGGTGACCAAAGAATTACTCACATATCCTTGTCCGTCAGCGGACAGGTGTATTTAGAGCCTAGCTGAGCAGAAATGAGAGGATCAGGTTTCATATATAAACGTGTTGAACAAACTTTCGATATCAAACACATATTATGACGAACAAAATATAAAACAAAACACATGAAAATATCTTCCCAACACGCAATATCCCACTTCCATTTTTTAAAGTCCTAGGTGGACACAAATGACACCAAAATTTTAAACGCGTAGACATTACGCATATAATATTGCAAACAAAATTTACAAAAACACAATAAAAATAATTTAAAACCATTATCTTATGATAAGTTCTTACGATAATTAAAAATAACATAATTAAATGAATTAATAATCTGTAAATAAATTCATAACAGAAATTTTAGCTACGTGAAGTATATTATCAGTTATATAATATTAGTTTATTTTTTTAGTTCCTAGTTGTTTTAGTTTTAGTAGTATTAGTGGCTGTCTATAAGCGAGATGCTATACGGCAACAAAATTGTTACATGGTAGTGAGATTAAAAGACAAGAAAATAAAAGTGGCACATGAAACTTCCTAAAACGATCAGAATGTAGGGTAGGTGAGGAAAGATGTGTTCATAGAAAATAAAACAAATATGTAAAAAAAAATTCTACAAGCAGGAGACATATATTGATTGGATAGACATATCAGAGGTAATGTAATCGTCTATTTGAGTATATCTATAAAAAAAATCCAAGAAGGCTATAACGAATATATAACACTGATTTCCATGCTTCAAAAATTCAGATTTCCACATTTTTTTCCTATGTCATGATTATTCTATTTATATTTAAGGTACTGTTAGACATTTTAGGAACAGCTTCAATTATTACCTGAAATCAAGTAAACTGTCATTTTAAGTAAATTGCTGTTCATGATAAATGCGGGTTCGGTTTTGGTTTCTCTGTTTAATCTCATGGCAAATATTTTAGTTTTTAAAAATCCAAGCCATCCACATAGAAGGTATGGTTTGTTTAAGGTTTATGTAATATCAAACATTGGAGGTTATTCAATGCCAAATCCTTTAAACAGTTCTATTTCAAACAATTCAGTTTAACATAAGTAGACAGTTTAAATGTCAAAAACAGGTTTCAGTTTGTTTTTTTTTTATAATGGTATATCAACCTTTGCATGTTATTTAATACCAAGACCATCCTTCTAGAAAAACAGTAATTGTACTATTTAACCCATTGCTGGGAGTATAAGAAGTTCATACCTTTCTCAAGGGTATTTGTTAGAAAGTAAACGTTATAGAGTAATACGATTCCGCAGTCCACCGCTTTAACCATTACACAACGAGGACACTTGTTGGGACAGTGTTACCTCTCGGCAGAGATTCTGTTGGGGTATTCTACAGCCCTAGCCGACTGGGCCACCATACACAAGGAAAATACACAGGACAAATATTAGGGTTTAGGGAGTTCACACTTTTATCCTATTTACCACTTTTCTCATTGTTATTAGTCCGAAAATGAACGTATTAGCGTGACTAGAGCTCAGTCCAGAAGGTTAGCCCCGACATCACGGTGACTTCCTCTTAGATATAATATAGCTGATAAACGAATACAGTTTAGTATCATAATAAGAGTTGGTGCCCTCGTGGTGTAATGGTTAAAGCGATGGACTACAGAGTCGTACTGAGTGAGTTTGAGTTCCAGTCGCGCTATAATGTTAACTTTTGGACAAATAACCTTGGGAAAGTTATGAACCCCCTTATCCTCCTGGCTATGGGTTAAATAGTACCCCTACTGTTCTTCTAGGAAAATGGCTTTGGCATTAAATAACCTACAAAGGGTGATATGGCATTAAACAAAGGAATCAAGAATATCATTTTGGAGGCAATCTTACACATCTGGAGCTAATTCAGTCAGCTAATTCTAAAGCCCTGCGACTGGGAAGATTTTATTTCTTGTTATTGTACTGAACACACGATACTCTATTTTTCAATAGAGGGGATTATCTAAGTATTTAGGAATTGTTATCAAATAACATTGACTGTTGTCATACGGCCAGAATAGATTGATTTCTGACAGTATTCATATTGGTCACATTCTTTAGCAACATGGATGAACATGAATGAGGAAGTATAATTAACTTTTCCTTAGTCCAAGTTATTGTAAGTGGATCTTTAGAGAAAATCTGTTTATATTTTCACACTATTTGTGCACAAGTTCTATCGATTGGGCTAAGAAAATGCTGACTGTATTCTCTGTGGACAGCAAAAACACTAAATTGCTACTAATGGTGAGTTCTGGACCTCTTGGTAGTGTCCATTGACGTTTCTCCATGATGAATCTGACCGGGACTGATAGTACCTGTTGGGGTCCCAACACTATTTGAAATTATTCGTATTCGATCGGTCAGTGTGCAAAAAACAAAACAAAACAAAAACAAGATAAATGAATAAATGAATAAATAAAAGCTCTAAAAATTATACGAAATAATTTAAGAGATTTAAGCTGTTTTTACAAGACATAGTTAAAGATTGATTGAAACGTTAATCTTTGATACCTTTTAAGTTATGTCTACCGACTGAAGGTAAGGAAGGACGGTTTTCGAGTCCAGGTAAAAGCCACTATTTTGATTACTGATTTTTTCGAAAGGTCGGTTGGTCCTTGTCATTAAAAGAAAAAAAACATATAAGGTTGAAACTCCAGTTTGACCTTGTACCTTATTCATCTGAGAAAATGTCGTAAAATCTTATATATATTGAAGTAAGAACGTCTGTTTACCAACATAGGTGAGAATATTTCAATATTGCGAGCGTACAAAGGCAGACATATTTTTTCGTAAATAATGCCGGAAGGCAGAGATCCAATCCAGCTGCAGTTAAAACTACGTCTTTGAAAAGAAAACGCTGCTGTCACGCCAATCTATTCATTGCCACAGCTCCAGAGACACGAGCATGCGCGCAGCAACGGAAATAACCATATATATTTGTTGTCACTTTTAGGCTATAATGAAAGAAAAACCATATTGCACTCCAATCTAAAAGTTGAATTAAATGATTTTTCTTTTTTTTCATTTTTTTATTTTCTAAAGTGAAAAGTTAACAAAATCCGAGGTCGTTCTTTTTAAATGAGCGAATAAGGAGCTGGTTGTTACAGATACGTTCTTTTGAGCCGGCCTGATTTTTAGTAGAACACGTCTTTGCGCGATCGTGGTATGCGTCATTTGCTTGTTGATTACATTTTACTATCTCACATACGAGATGGGATCAAAATGTATCGAGACTTATTCTTAAGAACTGAAAATAAACAATGTGAATAAAAACGTATTCACAACTGAGAAACTGAAATAAAGTAAATGTAAAGTTGGTGACCTTAGTCGAGGGTGACCCGAAGGTTTCCTTTTCAATAGCTACTATACCGAGGTAAAGGGGAGGGCGCTACACCATTCCTAGGATTGCTTCACTTTACCCTTGATCCTCACCTTATAGTGCTGAGTGCTTAGCAAGGCGACATCAAGTACCATTTTTTGAGTACCATTCTTTGGTATGACTCAACCTGGAATTGATCCTTGGCCTCTTGGACCATTGGCGAACACTCAACTCATTAGGCTTTTGGCCCGGTTCTGAAATAATAGTGGTTATTACTCGATGTCAAAACTGATATGTAGATGTTTAAAGGAGTCAGTGTAAATTTCTGAAATTTTTGGACCTGTAATCTTCAAATTTGATCAGTATGGTATTTAATCAACTCATCCTCTACGAGCAGGATTTGAAACAAAGTCAGTTTTTAAGCGGATTACAACAGCTGGTTTGGATAGAGATTTTTTCTTCTGTCCCATTATTCATTCATGGCTGGTGGGAACATATGATTTCAACTGATTTTTGGCCTTTCTCAAGGGCATTAATGTACACGCAAACGTAAACAACCTCATCCAGGGTTAAAACTCTAATCCCCTACTCTATTTCCTGCGAAGATAACCGTCACGATAAGTGCGCTTTAAAAGTGGTGCAAAACAGTATTTCTTCAAAGACGATCAAGTTGCAATTATCCCACTTTTGACTGCTTGATTGATTAATTGATTGATATTACCTGAATTGAAACCTGCCGAGGTATATCATATGCCTAGATGTTGCATTCATTCTACGTTTATATTTATATGTTTTTGTGCAGTTGTTTTTTAGGTATTTTCTCACTCAGTCAAATCAAATACTAATAATTTTTTGAACAGATCTATTTTACCCTTATATGAGAGTGTGGACCTGAAAATGTAGAGACACATCATATGTCGTTGATCTGTACAGCTGAAGCCTCACCATCGGATGCGGTTTAACGTCTTACACAGGGCGCACATTTTTTTTTTGAGCGGGTGCAGGTTTACTCTTCTGTATGCTGTATAGTCAGCGCATTCTAAACCCTGCCGACAGGACGTTCACTTATGAAGTGGGCCTCAACTGAATCCGTGAGTTTTAGCCAAAAGACTATGGTATTCTTGTCTAGTGCCAAAGTAAGTAAAGTTGGCAACCTTAGGGGAAGGTGACCCGAAGGCTTCTTTTTCGATTGCTACCACACCAAGGTGTAGGTGAGGGCGCAACTCCATTTCCTGGATTGCTCCTCTTTTCCCTTCATTCTTACCTTATATTGCTGAGTGCTAAGAAAGGTGCCATCAAGTACAATTTTTTGAGTCTTTGGTATGACTTAACCTGGGATTGAATACCGGTCTCCCAGACCATTAGCAAACAATCGACCCATTAGGCCAATGGCCCGGTTAAAGTAAGATAAGCTAAATAAATGGTTACTATGAATCACGGCTGTTTTATTAGCTTACTCCGCCAAATAATTTGTGACTGTACTTGATGGCACTGAAAACAAACGTTTGAAAAGATTACTAACACTTGTCATCGGTGAATTTTTTTTTGGTTCTCTCTCCTATTGAATACAAGTCTTTTTTAAACAGATCTATTTGATTCTATGGGCTCATAATACGAACTAATCCGTGTCAAAGTGGACTTGGAAATGATGACAATGAAGACGTATTCCACACTTTTCAACTCTATAGAACGGTAGTTTAACTGGTTTATTGTCATAGACATTAAATTATTTTATGTCGGTGAGATTTAACTCTTTACATTGAACGTATTTTAAGCATCTCCCACAGATTAACCATTCATTGTTTAAACTGAATCTCAGGATCTTTATTTGTTTATTTCCTAAATATTGGCCAGCGGCCTTGCCTAGGATGTAAATCATTTAACTAAAACTTTTATGTTACATTTCTACTGTAGTTTTCATTGTATAAAAATGATAAACTGAGATTTGCGGCATTTACTTATCGGTGTTTATTTACAAAAAAATATTTGCCAACACATTGTTTCACTCTATTTTTGACTTTACTGTTGCAATTACACTTATACGAAATATTGTTTCCTGGAAAATAATCGTTTACTGAAAAAAATATTGAAGATTTATTTATTTAAGATAAGTTATAAATGTTAATTTCTTTATATTGATTAGAACATTCGAAATATTGTCCTCATGTTTATTATTATTATATACACAGCGTTTCGGCTGATATGCCCTTCGGCCTGTTTTAGGAGTTTCTTGTCGACCCCGGGTACCTTTTTGTCTAACTCGTTCATTTCGTTGTTTAATGTATACTTATGTCCACAGAACATTAATCGTTTTTATATGTTGAGTTACATAAAATAATAAGACTAGTTAACTTCTGTACCAAGCTAAAAAAAATTTGAGAGATCGGAATTGAAACAGATAAACTGAAAAATTGGCAAATCATGTCGGTCATTGTGTTTTGGTTAAACGGTTTAGGTCTTGTAGCGATCAACTTCATATACATCAATAAACTAATCGGGAAAGTTATTTGGAAAAAAGCAAGTGCTAACGGTAACAAAATTTATGTTGCTATTAACATATACTAATTATAGAATGTTTATGGTGAGTAGGATAAACAAAGTTTTAGGGTAAAGTCTTTGAAACTGCGAAAGTCCTTGGAAGTTATAATATTTACATAAGGTTTACAAAGAAAAGTAACCAATGATTTAGGGTAAAATATCAAGACATAGGAACTTAGTAACTAAGTATGTTTAGATAACTAACATTCTTATGAAAATCTTGTTGAGTAATAAGATTGTGTAAAAGTTTTAAAAGAATAAGGAAGATAATATGCCGTGGTACATATAAGTCTAACAGGGTGATAGCTGTGGGTGTCGATGCCATATAGATTGAGAGGTATGTGACGCTAAATATTGCGTCTTGCTCGACCGGTGGTCTTGAGCCCTCTGATTTGAATTCAAAATCTCTTTCACAATGACAGAGAAGTCCGCGTGGCCTTATGGCTAAAATGCAAGACTGCTGCCTGGAAGTAAACGTGTTGGATCTCTAATCACCTTATTACATTCATTTTCAGACAAATACCCTTGCGAAAGGTATGAGCTTCCTTATTCCTGAATCTACGGTTTAAATTTTATCACAGTTGTTCTTTTACAAGGATGGATTTCGCAGTAAATAAACCTCAGAGGTTGATATGGCATTAAAAAAAACAATGAAAAAAAGAAAATATAATTGCTTGGTGGATCAAAGTGATAGGCCAAAATACATATGGATATGAACACTTTAGATCAAGCGGGAACATTTTTTAATTAGTTTAAAAAGAGCTCTATTTCTTATCTGTTTTTGTAACCAGAAAACCGCGAAGAGCCTCCCTGGGCAGAGATTATTTTTCGAGTCAACTCTCTCGAACCTTGGAGGGTGAGAATCCGGTTCTCTTTGTTTCTTGATTTAATGGCATATCAACCTTCGCTGGTTATTTAACATTAGAGGTATCCTTCTTGAAGAATAGCAGTGATGGTATTTAACCCATAACCTGGAGGATAAGAGGGTTTATACATTTCCCAAGGGTATTTATCCGAAAGTAAACGTGATAGCGCGTCTGGAGTTCGAACTCACTTACTACGATTCCACTGGCCAACCCTTTAACCATTTCCCCACGAGGACACCTTCCTGTCCTCTTTATGTTTATCTCGTGCCACTACAAGGTACTGCAGATTTTGTAGTAGTAAAATATATTGAATATTTTATCATAGATAAACTAAAAAGTATCCCTATCTAAAATCTTGTCTGTAAAGTATACAATACACTAGCTGCATCCTCAACCACAAATTAACACCCACCAAAAAGGAGTATAGAATACACTGGATATATCCCCAACTGGTAACAAAGACCCTCCAAAAAGGAGTATAAAATACACTGGCTGTATCCCCAACTAGTAATTAAGACCCTATAAAAAGGAGTATAGAATACACTGGTTGTATCCCCAACTAGTAATTAAGACCCTCTAAAAAGGAGTATAGAATACACTGGTTGTATCCCAAACTGGTGGCTAAGACCCCTCAAAAAGAAATATACTGTGTATGACATTAGAGTGTATTTGTTGGTGAGTTTCATGTTCTGGATATCTGGTGAGTGTCCACTACAACTTCATTGTATTTACGCCTAGGTCCCCTTTGACACGGAGAGGTAGTATCTTTTAGGATTCAATATCTGACTCAAATAGCCATGTTTAAAAATTATTCACATTTAAGATAACAGTTTGGTGAAAAGTAGAAACAAGAAAAAATATTTTAAGAAAGAGCTACTAAAAAATGTGAATATGAACATATATTGAACATAGTTTCCTAAACATTAGGCATGAAATAACCATAAATGGGTTGACATTAATGTTGAAATCAGTCAGTCGATAAATCAACTAATAAATCTTTTTTTGAGAGAATGAAATTGAATCATATAAATAGAAAATAAACAGATCATGTATGTAATACAGATTTTATGGTATTCAAATACATTGCTTTTTCATCAAAGTAAAATAATATAAACTTCATTTAAAATCTATTCTCTTCAACTTTAATCGAATAAGTTATTTAAGATATTTGAAAATATTAATTATATGTTATTTATTATCGGTGACTTTTCATTGTATTTCTATTGTTTATATATTCCTAATTATCAGAACATTATGTTTCCTACACTTCCTACTCGGATTTCGCGTAAAGAATTAATTTCCAGTGACATTAGGACTTGATTGATTTTCCTCGATAAATCTGCTTTTCAAATACAGCTGCTCTTTCGATCTAGCTACGAAGATTGAATGATTTTAATGGCGTATAACTGTCTAGAAATATTTTATGCCAATAAGTAAAGGAGTCGCGATTATTCTACGTTTTTATAAACCTTTTTGGTCTAATTGTTTCTTCATTATTTTTTAGCACTTGGTCCAGTTGAATATGAATAATTTTTAAACAAATTTATTTGACCCTGAGATGGAAGCCTGGCTGGTACTACCATGCCAGGACGGAGTCCACCTGCGAGTTATGCATAAAGAAGTAATATTCCACACTCCCCAAATTTCCAGAACTGGAACTTCTCTATCAGATTCAGTTTAGTGCTTTACGAGAGACTCTTTTTTTTAGGAGTCTTAAACTTCGGTAGAAAATACAGTCATCATATCAAAATCCCTGCCTACAGGTCGTAGGCTACAAAAAGTAACCGTTTTCACTCATTCATATCTGCGCATAAAACATTTTTCTTTCAAATGGAGAGAAAAAGAAGCAGAATAACTAATTTCTCGTCGAAGCATACAGTATTTGCGCTCCCCGTTCTACTTAGACGTTAAAGGTCAAGTTTTCTTCCTTCTTTTAATTTCTTTTTATCATCTTCGTCAGTGAGAGGTTCTTTTACCGAGGAAATACATAAAACTAACTATGATCCCGTGTAATCAGAAATTGGTTGATGACAAATATCACCATGTTTCATTTATATCGCATACAGGAAAGTAGCACAGATATCCGCACATGAACCAGAAATGTTATCACACATTAGAGTTCAGAAAAGCTCTGCTTGGTGTCAAAGATATTGGCTCAGGTGCAGGTTTCTGCCAGTGGTTGTCTCGTTTCAATCGAAATATGTAGCCATGTATAAAACTGAACACTTTCAATTCTTTAGAATACAGAATGGAAGAAAAACTTTTTTTTTTTACCAAGTTAAAGGCATATGGGTATTGATTCCACCTGTTGCACAAATGAGAGTCTCGAAAGTGAGTAATGCCATGATGAGATGGGATTATTACTTGCAGACCAAATCATCCGTAATGAGCAAGTTCTAACAAATGTCCTTTGACATGTTCGCATGAAAGGTAATTCCTATACGCCTTTCGATAAACACCTAACATGACACAGTATCATAGTCAGATATGCATTATATATATATATATATATATATATATATATGGAGAAAAACTGAAAAAACAACTAATCCAAAGTAAATAATTTTATATTAAAAAAGTCGACGTTATAACGTTTCGGTTTTAATAAACCATCATCAATATTTAGAAAAGATGTTATCGAGTGTCATTAGATAAAAACATTAATGTTTAATGAAATACAAACCAAGGGAGGAGATTATATATACAGGGAAAGGTGCCCTAATCGTTTATATTGCAAAAAAATCATGTGACTGTGTAAGGTAATGATGTAAAAAAGGAAACCATCAAGATGTAAAGAAGAAGAAGAAGAAGAAGAAGAAGAAGAAGAAGAAGAAGAAGAAGAAGAAGAAGAAGAAGAAGAAGAAGAAGACGACAAGAGAGGGAAGATAGAAAGCGAGAAAAGAAAAGAAAGGAAAGAGAGGAAAATAGAGGAAAGAGTGAGAACGGAAGATAAGAGAGAGGAGAAGGGGAGGAGAGAAAATAAAAAAATGGGAGGGATAGAAAAGAGAGTAAAAAAGGAGAAAAATTGGAAGTGTACGGACGTATCATACGTGAATATGTAAATATAGTTAAATCATAAAATCAATCTTATGTGAAATGATATGACTTTAGATTAAAAGTAGAAAAATGTAGCTGGTGGGATAGACGGAGAATGAAGTTTTAAATGATAGAATTAGTATGAATAAATTGTTTGACAATTAAATGTATCTACCAAGGAAAGGAGAAAGAAATTGAAAAAAGAACGTGAGAAAATACTGTGAAAATGAAAGTGTGTGTAGTTTAATGGGGGTGGGGTAGAAAATGTGTATGGAAAATAATTAGTTAATGAAAGATTGGATATATTGTAGCTATTTACGACCGATTTGCTAAGAGAAGGTGAGATGATGAAAAAACCTAGACGATTATTGCTAGATCGAAAAAGCGAAATTACATCGGCTTCAAAAATGTGTCTTAGTCTTTTCTTATAGATATAAACTAACATTGTGGTTGTATTAAAATCGAATTTGTGATCGGTTTTAAGTATGGGTTAGAGAAGGGCATAGGACATTGGCCCAGCGGTTAGAGTGTTCGCCAATTGCCCGGGAGACCTGGGTTCAATCCCAGGTCGAGTCATACCAAAGACTTTAAAAATGGTACTTGATACCACCTTGCTTAACACTCAGCATTATAAGGTACGGTTCAAGGGTAAAGTGGAGCAATCCTGGGAATGGAGTAGCGCCCTCCCCTACACCTTGGTGTAGTAGCTATCGAAAAGGGAGCCTTCGGGTCACCCTCGACTATGGTCGCTAACTTACTTACGCTAATAGCTCTTTTATATTGGTATGTACGTTTCTGTATATTCCTAGATGTTTCCCCAATATATTTCCGCTTACAATCTATGTAGGGGATACAGTAAATACCAGCGTCAGAAATAATATTGCATTGAGTACTCGAGTATAGAAAATCGCGAATAGTTTTAGAAGTGATAGTTTTAATGCCAGGTTTATTTAAGTTATTTCCAGTGATGTTAGTGGAAGAACTGTTAGATGAATTATTGTGTGTAAGGCGAAGTCTAAATTTATCAGAGGGTGTGTTGACAGTAGTTTAAGGTCGATTTCTATTTTAATTTTAAGGCTTTTAAATTTAGCAAAGTGTATAAAAGGTTTTGGGTAAAGAAGGTTTAGAATTTTCAATGTAATTAAATTCATCACTTGGACAGAGTTAGTGTTGTGGTGTGAATAGAAGTGTATGTGGTCATTTTTATAGGTGGGTTAACGTAAATTGAATTCTAATTTATCAATATTCCTTATAAGTAGGCACCCAAAAAATGTAGAGTGTTGTTTGATTCAAGTTCACGTGTGAACTTTATAGAAGCTTCAACATTATTTAGTCTCTCAGTGATTCTATTAAAATTATTATATCGATGATAAATAAGTAAAATATCGTTTATGTATGTGAAGTAACTGTTATTGCTGTGGATAATATGTTTTATAGGAACAAATTCAAGGATTTCAAGATAAATGCATGCAAGAACGGAACTAAGAGAACCCATTGGTTAACCAAATTTATTCTTATTTTTTTTGTGTTGGAAAAAAACAATGTGATTTACATAGGGCACATATTTTGATTAATCTAGAGACAGTTAGGGATAATATATTGTTTATTTTTCGAAGGTGATTTTATAAACGTTCAATTCACCTATCGACGTGTATGCCACTGTATAAGGATTTGATATCCAAACTAGCTAAAGATTTGTTTTCCATATTAATGTTAGTTAATTTACTAACAATTGATCAAGAATTATTGATGTGTGCATCAATACTAATATTCTAGCTAAAAGTTTAGCGATGTTATGAGGTTAGATCCTATACCAGAGACGGTAGGTCTTAAGGGATTATAAGGTTTGTGGATGTTAAAAAGACCATACATTTTAGGGATGATGGGGTGGTAATTAATTAACGAAGAATGAGATTTGTCCTCTTTTGAGAGTAGTTTCTTGTAACACTTATAAAATCATTGATATTATTTAAAACAGTTTGTTTTAATCCGTTAAATCTCTTGATATTTCTAATTGTTTTACATCATTACCTTACACAATCACCTGATACTTTTTGAAATATGAACGCTGATTTATTGATTAAACAGTATGCCCCCTTTTACTGTATATATATAATTTCCTCCATTGTTTCATCCATCGGTAATCTATCGACACTCGATAATATCTTTTCTAAGTCCTGATGAGGGTTCATATATACGCTTCATAAATATGTTTCATTAAATAATGAAGACACATTTTGTCTGTATAATTTATTTATGCTCCTTTTGAGTTTCCTGATAAGTGTTTTTATTTCAGGTTGGAATTGTTAGATGAATTTCCCAAATACTAGTTCCAACTTGAAACTATTTGGGGGAGACATTGAGGAAGCACATTAAAAAACGTCCGATTAAACTGGATTAGAATTAATGACGAGAAAAAGAAAGTAAAAGGGAATTTTGGAACAATCGTATTATTTAGCAGAATTTGATCTGTATATTGATGTTGTTCTATAGAATTTCATATAATGTGTACAAAGTTTATTTATCTAATGTATAGGGTGTCTCAATATACATGAGAACCGTGTGACTGCTAATAACTCTAATACTAATAATGTGTTCTTTATTGTTTCAGATTTGAAAAGAGTATACTATAACAACTATTAGTCCCTGATACCAATGTCTTGGACAAGAGAGGAAAAATATTTTGTGTCATTACTTATTTGAATACAAAATCATTCAAACTGTCTCAAAATAGATGCAATTATTTAATGTGATAATGATTTATTACTGAGGTAAGAAACTCAAAAAGAAGATTGCACATTCTTGAAGATGATATAATAACAGTTAAAAACATTGATTAAATGTCTTCCCTTTACTCTTTGATACGTACCTTATACTGCTGAATGATAAGCAAGGAGGTATCCTGTACCATTTTTTGAGTATTTTGTATGACTCGACCTGGGATTGAACCTTGGTCTCTCGCGTCACTGGCGAAGACTCTACCATCTAACATAGGCATAGAAATATGTTAGTTTGTGTGTATGTATCTGAGAGTGTGCGCATGGGTCGGTGGTGTAAATAGATACGAGAAATTATAAAGCAGTTTGAAAAATCAGATTGACATTTTTCGAACGTCGTCGATTCCAAACTTCTTTCTGCTTTCTCTCTGTCTCTGTCTCTGTCTCTCTGTCTCTATCTCTCTGTCTCTCTCTCACACACACATACACATAAAGAGAGAAAGAGAGACGGCGTGTGATTATTTCACTGGCATAATTCGGTTAATATACTTATTTATTTTTAAATAAAGATAGAACATGTTTTGTATTTGTTCAATTTTAAAGTAAGTAATGATGTTAGTGGCTTGAATTAAATTGCAAACTTTGGCAAAATGAAATTACAAGAGAAAAAATAATTCTTTTTTTCACCAAGACGAGGTTATAATGACATTTATCAGCCCAGAAAAGCATAAGGCATTATTCGAACATCGGTTTCACTTATTTGTTCCTGATATAGACCTAGAAATATAAGCAGTTAAATATACATACATATATATATATATATATATGTGTGTGTGTGTGTGTGTGTGTGTGTGTGTGTGTTTATATATATATATATATATATATATATATATATATCTTAAAGAAAAAATAAAAACCGGTCACATTAGGATTATAAATTTATTTCCATCTTGTTATGGGTCTTTGATATAAAAAAAAACACCCCAAAAAAAATTAACAGGACTACTTCAGATCTTACCAGGAAATTTAAATGTTTACTGTTGAATGTTTTTTTTTTTTGTTTTGCTTTTTTGTCCTGATGGAATTATTCCCAACTCCGGTTTAACTGGACCGAATAATACCTATATATATATAAGTAGGCGAAAGTTGAATTATTTTTGTTTTTTAAATACATCTATTTCGTTAAAAGATGTATTGTATATACTCATGTAATGAACATTTTAACAGAAATTTTCACCTGAAAAAGACGTTGTTCGTTACACGAAATATATTTTTGAAGCGTCGAAGTTTACCTGAATTCTATGCTTAACAATGCTTTAGCAGAGTGTCCTTACATTACCTATGCGTAAACTAACGTTTTTTTTCTGTTTTTACTTAACATCGTTTACTCTTCATAAAACCAGTGCATATAATATATACAAGTATTATAAACAGTAAATAATGTTACATAAATCTTTCATTATCTCAACTAAAAGTCTTTGTTTTAGTCTACAGGGTGCAAAATAATATTTCGAACATCTTTTTGTTTGACTAGTCCAATTTTAAAAAAAAACTCGAAAAATCAAAATTTTCATGATTAGCTCTATTATTCAAGCACTTAAACAAAGAATTCAGTCCAGTATGAATGAGCAAGAAAAGAAATGACAAAGAATCTATAATGTGCTTAACGCCGGAACCAAGCCCTCCCAAAATTTCGAAATAACTAGAATTTTTTTATGGCCTCCATCAAACCAATACCGTAATCCCCTTTATTACACTCTATGGGGCATTTTAGAAAAAAAATCGACTTCTCATCCAAATATTAGTTCGCTTAAAACTGCCATTGAAGAAAAATGAAATAAAACGTCAGAAGAATGTATTTTGAAGGCATGCAATTCGTTTCGAATATGTGTTGATACAATATTTGGAAAAAATGATGGCCATATTGAGAAAATTTACTGTTTTGTGTCTATCTTATAGCTTTGTTTATTTGTTAAAATCAAATTTAATCTTCTTTTACTCATGGTTAATTATTAAACAAAATATTACAAATTTTCCTTTCGCAACATGTAGACTTTACTGTTTTTACGGTAATGCATTTATTTTTATTGTCTTACAGTAGTTTGGAAAATATATGATAACAGTTTGAATGTTTCCTCTTTATGTCATCGGATCTTAAAGAAATATCTTTGAAGGCTAGCATAACAAAAAAATAAGGATTCGTTCATTATATGCAATTTACGATTAACATACATTTTCATTACATGAATTCCTTTATTTATCGAATGATTACACTTGTTGGATACACAATCTTTTATAATTAGATACATTCTATAGTATCTTTCAATTAAAACCTATGAATTATTCTAATGAAATCTGTTAAAATATTTAAAAGCTTCCATATACATAATTTGGATTGAAAGTCACTTTTAAGAAATATACGTGGTTTAATCGGGGAAATATTGAAAGCGAATCTTTGATATAATGAGCATCTCCTTATAATTAAAAAAAAATTAGTGACACCGAGTTATCGAGAGGACTGTAAGTATGACAACACATACTATAAAAAATTCAGTATCAACTCTAAATACTTTTTGATCATTAGTCTCACTATTCTATGATCAACACATTTCATGTTCGTTTGTTTTTTTGTGTTTATGGCATATCAATCATTGTAGATTATTTCCCGCCTAATCCATTTTTATACAAATAAACAGTTCTATTTCAAACAATTCAGTTTAGCATAAGTACAGAGTTTATTTGTAAAAAAAGATTTCTATTTCAAACTAATCAGTTTAGTCAGGCAGTTCTATTTCAAACAAGTCAGTTTAATATTTGTATAGATTTGTTTATGCACAGTTAAATGTCAAAACGATGTTATTTCAAGCCATTCAGTTTAGTATAACTACACAGTTTATTTCAATTTGGCCAATAGACTGGACCCAATCAAGTGCTCCCACTCGGGGCCAGAGTGGACATTGGTGGGATAGAAATGAAGGCGTACTCGGCATTCCCAAAAGTTCTTGTATTACTGGAACCCCACCATCAGATTGTTTAGTGTCATATACAGGACACTCGTTGATGGTGTGTTACTCTCTGCAGAGGTGCAGTTGGTGTATTCAACAACCCCAGCCGTCCAGGCCAAACAAATTTTCCGAAACCAGATATGTTAGGAGATGGTCGGTATGTGGCCATACAACTGCTGTTTTTTTAGGGTTCATTTTCCCGGATATGCAAGGAACTATCTTTTTTAGTTGTCATTTGTCCTTTTCGCCGCATGATTTCTTAGAGCCCAAATTGTACAGTTGTACTAAAACGGCAACAGCTTGGAAGAATATTTCAGAAACCATAAAAGGCATCAAAATTAACATCTAATATAGCTTTATCGGCGGTTCAGCCTTTGGTTTTCTTTGCACACACACACACACACAAATATATATATATACATATATATATATATATATATATATAGAAAGAGAGAGAGAGAGAGAGAGAGAGAGAGAGAGAGAAAACCCACCCCTACCTACATACACATATATGCCTCTGTGTCAATGTATATATATATATATATATATATATATATATAAATGTGTGGGTGGGTGTGTTCGAGCGTGCGAGCGTGAATGTGTGTGTGTGTGTGTGTGTGTGTGTGTGTGTGTGTGTGTGTGTGTGTGCGCAACAGTATATTGCCTTTAGTGTTGAAATCTTATAAATCATGAATTCCTTGCTTGTTTATTTATAGTGTTTTCACAGACTGCATAGATCACATTTTTCTGCTGCTCGGATGATCTCGTTTTAAGCAAAAATGATAAATAAACCAAACAAAAGGAAAAACAAAATCAATGATTCCTATGTTACATGCATTTTATAAAAAAAGTATTTGAAAATGAAACTTCAGTTTGAAATGATTGATTTGGTTAAGAGTTAAGAGATAAAAGCCTATACTTCTACGTAAGAAAAAAAAAAGTTTTATTTTCTTTCAGAAAAAAATAAAACAAATTTGTATGAAAACAGTTGTACCAGAACATGAGCGGCAGTAAGTTTCTGACAAGTATATTGAAAATATCACCTGAATGAAATGTATTAAATGAGGCAATATTCCAATTCGCCCTCACATAAAGAACATGAATGAAAACAAATTTGAGAAATCTTCAAATTTTGCGTCATTTCGTTATGTCTGCATTTCTTAGAAACATGTTAAGAGAAATCCAAAACAAAATATATGAACCATATGTGAAACAATAAGAACGATTGATGTATATATTTACTCAAATTGTTCGCCGTTTGCAGGATAAGTTATAAGGTTATTTTTGAAGCAGGATACAACTCGTTTTTATTCAGAGGTTTCTTTCTCTTTAACTTCTTACCATACAAAGGTTAGTGAATTCTGTCTGCTGTATTATTTACTTATATCTCGGGAGTGAAAATTTGGATTCATACATATTTTAGGGTATTGGTGATACATAAAAGGCAAACAGCTTTGGTCCGGAAATTTAATTCTGGTTACAAAACTTTCTAAAATTACTTTGCTTTTGACAAAAAAGTTTCTTTTTCCAAAAACACATTTTTCCTGCCAATTATCCAAGGTTGAAACTAGTTGAGAACAATAAAAAATAATAGCTTAAATTAAATTTCATTTTTTCTTATCACATTTGTTCATCTCTCTCTCTCTCTCTCTCTCTCTCTCTCTCTCTCTCTACCTCTTTCTCTCTCTCTCTCTCTCTCTATATATATATATATATGGAAGTAAACAATGGAGTAAAATCCGTCAATATAAAGAAAAAATTGATAACTAGGTAATCTAAGCAGAAGGAGAACTTTATTGAGAAAGAAGTCGACGCTAAAGCCTTTCCATTTCTAATGAACCATCATCAGGACTAAAGTAATGATACTAGTGATGTTAAATCAACCAGGGACTTTTAAAAAATTATGCAATAACCTACCGAAAATCTATATGTTGGTTAAAAAAAGGTGGCCGTTTAATCAGTAAATCAGCGTCTGTTTTTAAAATTACGTCATGTGACTTATTAGGAATATTTCGTAGAATTTATATGTTGCGTTTGTTTATCTCTTTCTTTTTTTTTTCTCTTTTTTCTTTTGGTTCGACATTTTTTCTCGATGTTAAAAATTAATTTATCAATTATCTACTGTTGCTGCTGCTGCTGTCGCGGTTGCAGCTGCTGCTGTTGCTGCAGCTGCTGATGATGATAACGACTCGTGTGTAAATCTTTTTTCTCAGTCTGAAAAAGTTATGACGTAAAAAAAAATGAAGTTCTGTTTTTATTCATTTATCTTCACTTGTATTTGACAGTTTTCTTCCCGTTCTTTTATTTTTGTTGTCATTCAGTTGAGCTTGAGTTTGTTCATTTAAAAAAATAAAAATAAAAGCCCGGACCAGAATGAATATTTACTTAAAATTATCAATATTTTTAAACGTTGTTCCTGTCACTCGTATTAAGGTAACTGTTATCGCCTCGAAAATAACTCACTTTGAATGTCTGAGTTGATTAATAACATTTTGGGGTTGAATGGTCAAAGAGAAACAGCTTGATTGAAATTATTCATGAATTGTGTTCGAAATTATAACATTAAAAAGTAAGTTGATTTAAACATTCAGTTTCTTTTCTATTGTTACATTTACTTTTTGGCACCGAGCCACTCGTTTTGTTCTGGTGAATTTTGATTTAAATATTGCGATGTAATTTGATATATGACTAATTTATTCGTCAGTCAAAAACGACAGATAGACGTTTTGTTTCCTCAGTTAAACAGTAATATCAGGAACTAGAAGACGTGGAGGTCATTTGAAGAAATGTGTCAGAGAAGCTTCATATCAGACTGAAAAAGGAGGAGCTTCCACCAAAAGAAAATTCTCAAGAACTCTCAAGAAAAGGCCAGAGCAAATATTTTTGAAAAAAGTTAACCTTTCATTTATAATCAATTTATTTCTTGGTGAATAAATCTTAAGGCTCGATGCTTTTCAACGCCCCTCATATATATATATATATATATGTATATATATACGCATTTATGGACACAGAGACGAATTCATATATATGAATAAATAACTGTGTGTGTTTATGTGTGTGCAAGTAGTAGTTTACAAATTTTTTTTTTGTTTATACGTGGCACAATGCTGTTTGAATAGAGCGTCCAATGAGACGTAAAAGTTACCAATTTATCAACTCAAGTAATTGTAAATGAAAGTTTAAAAACGTTTTCGAGATTGAAGTAGATGTGTTACAAAGAGACACATAAGCCCCATACCTGTTTATCATCTGCCTAGACAAAGTGCTTAGAACGTCTATTGATTTAATGAAAGGTAAGGGTTTCATGCTGGCAAAGGAAAGAAGCAGAAGATACCCCGCAAAAACCAATTTCGGACGCAGATTACGCCGATGACATAGCGCTTCTGGTAAATACGGCCATCCAAGCCTAAACCCTGCTACATAGTCTGGAAAGAGCAGCTGCTGGCATAGGCCTCCATGTCAACGCAGACAAGACAGAATACATTTGCTTTTATCAAAGAGGAGATATATCAACACTAAAGGATGGGACTTTGAAACTAGTGGACAAGTTCACCTACCTAGGACGCAGTGTCTCATCAACCGAAAAAGACATCAACCCTCCAATAGCCAAGGCATGGACAGCTAATGATAAGCTATCGGTCGTATGGAAGTCTGACCTGACCGATAAAAAATTATAACCCAGTTTTTTCCAAGAACTGCATGGACCTTAACTAAACGTACGGAGAAAAAGCTTGACGGCAGTTACACAAGAATGCTGCGAGCAATATTGAACACGCCCTGGAGGCAACACCCCACAAAACAACAGCTATGCACCCATCACAAAAACTATCCAAGTTAGACGAACTATACATGCATGAAACATCTGGTGAAGTATGGACGAACTCATTAGTGATATACTCCTGTGGACTCCTTCACATGAATGACAAAGGCAGGGCGACTAACTAGAACCTATATACAAGAGCTCTGTGCCGATACAGGATACAGCCTTGACGACCTCCCACGAGCGATGGATAATAGAGACGGGTGGCAAGAGAGGGTTAAGGAGATCCGTGCTAGCAGCGTTACATGATATATATTATATATATATATATATATATATATATATATATATCAGTTTCGTATAAAAATAATAATACCTTCAAACTGTTCACTTAAAATCAAACATAATATATCTATAAAGATGAATGATATGCCATGAATAAAAATGGATGATATGCCATTAAGAAAACTTAACCTAACCTAACCTAACCTTTTTGAGAACAGACATTTAATCCCAGGGGGCTTAATAGACACACATGATAATCCTGACTAGCGTTTTGGGAACTTTGTAGCATAATCACTAATGATCGTATTTAGATGATAGTTGTTCAGCTTTCTACAAATCAAAGATTTAGAGATTTGTTCTTGCTTCTAATAATTATCATCAATTAAAATCTCAGCTTCTATTTGTCTATTCGACCTATACTGAGTAAGATTGTATCTTTCATTCGATTTTTCAGGGTAAGTCGTATTAATTATTTTTTTGCTACTTCAGATCTTTTTGGGTTGTCATTTGTAATGTATCGAGGGACAAAAAAATAAATAAATAAAATAAAAAGAAAGAAATTATAGGGGTAAAAAATCTGATTTAATTTGGTTTTCTAAAGCGTAACTCACTATTATTTTTCCTAAGATCTTTGGACGTTTTTCTGGATTATATATATATATATATATATATATATATATATATATATATATATATATATATACTGCAGCTAAAAAACGGACAAGAAACAATAGTTAGGGAAAGTATGGCTTTTTTTCAGATAACGACTCTAGGTTCAGGCACGATTATTGGGACTAATGTATTGTCCAATTAGATAGATTAAATTGGAAAATTAAAATAACAAAAATGATACTTACTTATTTAAGACTTTAACTTTCATATTTCATAAAGTCAGTTTCCTTTTTGTGCCCTGGTTTTCTCTATTTTGAATCATACACCATTAATACTAAGTTTTGTTCGAGTTCTTGAAAACGGAAGGACACATTTTCATTAATTTAAGTTATATATACTTACATTTATAAGTGCCGTTGAATTTTGTGGAATTCAAAAGAAAAAGGTTACAGTTCCAATACTGATGAAGCAATTGTTCCAAACATTACCATCGTTAAAGTACAGTTTATTGGTTTCGGAGCAGTTATAAAATGTGTCAGTTTTTAAGGCCTAATTCAAATCTTTTGGAACATCTTCCTAAAAACTACGGTAATTCTTTTTTTTTTTTTTTTTTTTGTTTTTTGTTTTTTGTTTTTTTACTTTCATTTTATTTTTTTCTAAATGTCCGTAAAGATGCTAACAGGAAAAATAAAACGTAATGTGGGATTTATTAATAAAGATTTTAAGATACTTAACACTATCTTACATTATTGTATCACATGCGTGCATAGTGTAACGAATATCGGTGGGTGTCTTTGTGGTGTAATGGTTATAGCACTGGACTGCAAAATCATAGTAAGCGACTTCGAATTCCAGTCGCTCTATTTACGTTCACTTTCAGACAAATACACTTAGGAAAGGTAGGAACCATCCTCAACTCCCAGCTATGGGTTAAATAGTATTACTGCTGTTATTCTAGTAGGATTGCTTTGGCATTGAATAACCCAGAAAGGTGGATATGCCATTAAAAGAAAGAAACGTAATAAATATCGTCGTTGGATGATGGGATCGATATCCAGATTTCAAATCCTGAACAAAGCTATTTGTATTTTATTTCAGGCTAATGCTCTTGGGAGAGGCATAAATCCATCTGTTTTTCGATAGCTAATGGCGAATAGAAAAGCAGGCCTGGTTCTTTAACCTAAGACAAAGAGAAGGAAAACGCTCAATTCTAACCAACTTTATTCTTCATAAAATTGATCTTGTGTCACATCATGCATCTGGTGAAAACTTTGAGTAAATTCACGTCAACCTTTCCATCTTCGCTTATTTCTTAGCCTGGAATATCTAATTTTCATCTTTAAACAATCCATTCTAGATAATTTTTTTTATTTTTTATTTTTAATCATTAATTTTAACATCTTGTGTCGGGTCCTGAGGAGTAATAGCTTCGCGGAGCCCATCCTTCTCCAGATCTACCACTGATTTAAACTCTGATTTTTCCTTCTCCTTGACTAGTTGCCATGCCAAGGTTAAAGAGCTGATTCTGGCAAACATTTTACCCATATGTTGATGGAGAATCATTAGATTCATTCCTGTCAGGGAGTATTAGGACTATGAGAGCATTATGTGAGATGTAAGTAGCATTGTTCGTGATTTTAACTATGTCAGGTGATTATTTCTTCTCCTACGATAATCTTTACGCTAAAAGTCTTTGTGTAGATTTTATAAAAATATAATTTGGGATTTTTTCCTGTTTTAACACTGGAAACCTAATGAATAGTCATAAATCCCCTGTTTATTCAAATACTTATGGTACTATATATATATATATATATATATAGTGTGTGTGTGTGTGTGTGGAGTTGCAAAAGAGATAGAGATTGTAAGTTAGTGAGAGACGTTGATTTATTCCTTGCATTCTTAGGTAGTTCATATGGATACACCACGACGTATCCGCAAACATGTTTCAACGCCAACACTTTCTCACAGTGCCGCCTTTTTTCATTTCCGCCCGCCCATGACATAATGACGCGTCATCAAACTGTTTTTTTTCTCTGGCTTCCGGTGAAAGTTTTGTTGTCAGCGTTCGTGTTAATTTGGTTCGTTGCCTTGCCAACGGGGGTGCTGAATTGAGAGGAGCATAGGGCATGGAAGACTAGATGTAAGAAAAAAGTTAAGTAGAAGCTGAACAGATGAAGTTAGAGGGATTGATAAAAGAATTCGTATTAATGGAGACATCACGGGTGGTACCGTTTTATTTTGCGAATTTTCATTTTTTGTTTTTTTTTGTTTTTTATTTTGTTTTGCTTTAATTTTAACACTGGATTTCCGTTTACATGAATTCTGATTTCTTAAAAATTATTTTACATGGTTTGATTTTTAAAATTCTGAACAATTAAGCACTTGAAATATTCTGCCAGAGTCTACGTTGCATAATAGCTAAATTTCTGGTCGGCGAGTTCATAGTATACGAATAAAAACTCTAGCAATGCTACTACGTTCACTAACCGGACATTGGCATAATGGTTAGAGTGTTCGCCAATGACCTGGGAGACCTGGGTTCAATCCCATGTCACGTCATACCAAAGACTCAAAAAATGGTACTTTATGCTACCTTGCTTAACACTCTGCATTATAAGGAAAGGGTAAAGTGGAGCAATCCAGAGAAAAGAGTAGCGCCCTAGAAAAGGGGGCCTTCGGGTCACCCCCAGGAAAGATATGACCATCGTCAGTTGTAGGTTAAATAGCTCAGGAGACCGGGGTTCAATCCAAAGCTGAGGCATACCAAACAATCAAAAATGTTACTTGATACCTCATTGTTTAACTCTCGGAATTATACGGTCCAGATCAAGGGTAAAGTAAAGCCATCCAGAAAAATCTGTAGTACCCAAACCAACATCTCGGTATAGTAGCCACTGAAAAGGGAGCCTTCGATTCCCCCTTAACTACGGACGCCAATGTTATACTTGAACTATATCTTTGGCATTAAATGATACATCAAGACTGTTCTGCCGTTAAATCAAACATTATGTTGGGGATTATTTCATTTTCATCTTTAAAAGTAAGTGGTATATCATCATCATCATCATATCGTGCTGGCAGCACGGATATCCCTGACCCTCTCTCGCCACTCCTCCCTATCGTTCATCGCCCTAGGCAGGTCTTCAGGACAACATCCTGTATCCTCACACAGCTGCTGAATGTACGTTCGTGCTGGTCGTCCTGCTTTTGCGCGGCCGTGTGTGGGGATCCATAAGAGTACATCTCTTATGAGTTCATCTCTGCTTCTCCAGCAATGTCCAGCATGTCTGGTTCGCCTAACTTGAATAGATTTCGTGATAGGGGGCAGGTGGCCGTACAGTTGGTGTCTCGTGGGGTGCCGCTGCCAGGACTTGTTGAGGATTGCACGCAGCATTCTTGTGTAATTGCCATCTAGTTTCTTCTCGAGCCGTTTTGTTAGCGTCCATGTAGTGCATCCATATAGCAGTATCGATGTGACCGCTGCCTGGAAGAAACTGCGTTTCATTTTATCGGTTAGGTCTGATTTCCATATAGTCGATAGCCTATTGATAGCTGTCCATGCTTTCGTTAACCTCGTTTCGATGTCCTTTTCGGTTGATTCGACGCTGCTTCCTAGGTACGTGAATTTGTCTACTAGTTTAAGAGGGGTTCCTTCTAGAGTGGAGATGTCCCCCGTTTGGTTATAGCACATATATTCCGTTTTGTGTGCATTAACATGGAGGCCTATGCTTGCTGCTGCTCGTTCCAGGCTATGCAGAAGTGTTTCGGCTTGGTCAGGTGCATTTGCCAGTATCGCTATGTCATCGGCGTAGTCGGCGTCGGTAATTGTTGTTGCGGGATATCTTCTGCTTCTTTTCTTCGTCAGTTCGAAGCCATTCTCTTTGATTTTGTCAATCGATGTTCTAAGTACGTAGTCTAGACAAATGATAAAGAGATACGGAGCCAGCGTGTCCCCTTGTAGTACTCCTGCTACAATGTCGAAGTATTCTGTGTCTCCATCTGGTGATCGTACTTTTACTTTAGTGTTTCTATAGAGAATCGTTATTGCCGCTACGGTTTCTTTAGGTATGCCGTACGCTAGTAGGATTTGTTCCATCTTTCCTCTGTGAATGGAGTTGAAAGCCTTGGTAAAGTCGACAAATATTAATGTCGCTTGTAGGTTCTTTGCCCGTACACCTTCAAGGATTCTGCGGATGGTTAGTATTTGTGAGGTCGTAGATCTATTTCTTCGGAAGCCATTTTGGTTTTTTCTAAGTATGTTGTCGATTTTGGGTTCTATGCGGTTTCGTAGTAGGGCATTGTAGATTTTGGCAGCTATGGATGTAAGTGTTATGCCTCGGTAGTTTTTGGCTAGTCCGAGGTCCCCCTTTTTAGGGAAGGGGAGTATGCATCCCTTCGTCCATAAACAATTGTATACGTATCTTCCCCAACGGTATTAGCATGAAGTGACAACAAACAGCCTTGCCCTCAATTTGAACCTATATCTCCGATTTCTTTTTCAACGACTATTAATGTTACGTTGAGCGCGCTGACAGAAACTTTTATTTGCATCCCATTTGCGAATCATTTATTTAAAAAGCATATAAATTTCTCTTTTTTATTGACTTCATTTTTAATAAAGACATCTTTTGACAATATATTGATATATCAGATAATTTGTAGCTATTTGATAAGCAAATTTTTGCTGAACCCCAGATGGAGAGCATATTGGAAATTTAAATCATTATTAAATATACTTTAAACTAGCTAATTAATCTTTAAACCATGCTAGGCGTCCATATTGCATTTATTTAGGTTAATAAATATTTATTTATTCTATTGTATTTATTTTAAAGGCTATTACTATACAAAATAATTATTCCGGGTCTAATTAATTTCAAAGTAGAAAACTTCATTATCAGAGACTTTTATAATATGAATTCGGTGTTGTATATTCATATTTTGGACGTTACAAACATGATGTCACGTGGGTTGTTAGAACAACATGCGGAAGAGATGTGGCTTCAGTTGTCGTAATCAATATTTATTCATTTATTTATTTATCTATTTATTTATTTATCTATTTATTTTTTGTATTTGTTTAAAGCTTATAAGTGGCGCACGTTAAAATCACTTTTGATTTTGTATTATAACGATCTGTACCCTACTTTGTCGTTGGGGCTTAGGATGTAATGACTCTATCCCCTGCGGAGGTTTCGTCCTTCAAAAAGGATGTCTTGGATATGGCTGTAAACTAGATCTGATGTCGTGACTCCAGTTATGTTGATTCGTCGAGATTGGTTACCACTTCTTAATTACTACACCCAGTTTCATTTCAATTTTATATAGATCTATTTGACCCATATATATGACCCAAACACCAGGTCACCTGGATGGGTCAAACATATATATCTATAATTTATTCGTATGCAAATAGAATACTTAATGCCATATAATTGTTAACTATGTGTTTAAAAATAAGACATAATTGTTTTTTTAAGAAATATTTTTGTTACTTGAAACCATATAACTGCGCAAAAATATCTATTAATGAACAGGAATACTAACTTAAAAACATATCCAATAATTAGTATTATATTGAAACCCTTAAAACAATAAAACTGTATGCAAATTATGGCTATTAAATCGGAATATTTGATATGTAATTATAAATTACTTACAATAAGAATGGTAACTTGAAACCATAATTGTTTTCTAAGAAATATAGTTAGTTAATTGAAGCTATGTAACTATAAAAACAAAAAAAAAAAAACTATAATCAAATAGAAAGTATCACTATATAATTAATAATATTTTTTCGGGATATTTGATATCAAATATATGTGCGCAAAAAGCATTTAAAGCAATATTTGATAAGAATACTTGATGTCATAAGTCTGTGCACACACACACACACACAAAACAACAACATTTAAAGCAATATTTCATAGGAATACTTGATATCATATACCTGTGTGCAAAAAAACCCTCTGAAGCAATAACTACACAAAAAATGTAGATTTAAATGTACACTTAGCATAATTTCGCAAATTATGGACATAAAATAAACCTACACGGTTTGACATGACGTTAGAACAAATAAATTGAACCAAGTGTACAGAATGACGTGGCTGCAAATTCATAGATATGTTTGTGGTTCTAAGAGATGTTCTTTTTTATGGAAAAGAAACGAAATAACATTTACAACGATGTATATATTTCTATAAATGTTCATGTTACCATATCAACGAGTTATACCATTATTATGTTTATCCCTCTTTTTTTAATGGAATATTCTGTGGATCTCGAAAAATACTAAGTAGACAACAGATATATGGGTATACATAAGATTTTATATACGTTGACGAAGTGCAAATAAAGGAATGAATTTTGCTTTGTATTCTGTAATAATGATATTCCTTGAAGTTATCATTATTTTACTTGTTGCGATTTTTCACTTTACACGAGATTTTGCAGATTTTTTTTCGCTGGAATCTGAGTGATACAAGTTTACTCGGGTCTCAAAAATTTTTCAAGTATTCTAATTGATTTTTACTGTATTGTGGTCTGGATGGTCACGATTCTACCTCCGATATACATTTCGGTCAGTCTCTTTTCCAGGGCTTTGGGATTATTCCGGCAGGACTGGCTACAATCGATATCACTATCAACTTCACATTCCAGAGTTTTTTTCTTTTTTCGGTCTCGTGCAAGATCTTACTTTTTGATCATATCTTCACTCTTTTTTTTTTAAATTTTCCATCAGTGGTCTGCTGAAACAGCAAAATCTACTATATGCCAAGTTCTTTACTTCTTCCGAATTAAATTTAGGTGTGGTTATCTGGCCAGAATTCGGTGATACGTTTATTTTTCTAAGTCCCATATTATTTTATATACCTCATTTTCTGGGAACATATTCTTTAACTGAATTGATTCAAATGGAATTATTTTATGCTGTTTTTAAAGGGATTCAAATTCTCTTGTTTGTTTTCTCAACAGTGTTGTAGGCGGAATGGTTTCAAATTTTCCTCAGATTTCTAATTCTTTTAGTTCCCTTTCCAAGTCTTAGAAGACCGTTCTATTTGGTATCACTGATACCCTCATGTTCAACACAATTTTAGTTCTCAGGGACGGTCTATGTATTTATCTATCTTTTTACGTTCTATTATTTTTCAACGACCGAAAAAGACATCGACACACGACTAATGAAAGCATGGACAGCTATTGATAGGCTCTCGATCATATGGAAATCAGACCTGGCCGATAAAATGAAGCGCAGTTTCTTCTAGGCAGCGGTTGTATCGATACTGCTATATGGATGCACTATATGGACGCTAACAAAACGGCTGGCGAAGAAGCTAGACGGCAATTACACGAGAATGTTGAGAGCAATATTGAACAAGTCCTGGCGACAACACCCCACAAGACACCAACTATACGGCCACTTGCCTCCCATCACAAAAACTATACAAGTTAGACGAACCAGACACGCAGGACACTGCTGGAGAAGCAAGGACGAGCTCATAAGTGATGTACTCCTATGGATCCCCACATAGGGCCAAGCGAAGGCAGGACGACCAGCTCGAACTTACATACAGCAGCTATGTGAGGACATGGGATGTAACCCTGAAGACCTGCCAGAGGCGATGAATAATAGGGAGAAGTGGCCAGAGAGAATCAGTGATATCCGTGCTGGCGGCACGACATGATGATGATGATGATGATGATGATGATGATTTCAATTCTATAGTCTAGAGGAACGGCAAAATCCACCAGACGATAAGTTCATTTTTGTTTTTTTGTTAATTAAAACTAATTCTGGTTTTCTGGTTGCAATCACGTAAGCTGATAGTATATTGAAACCATAGAAGTTCCTCTACGTCTCATTTTCTCGGACTGAGTATCTAACATTCGGTTGTATGGTTGAAATTTAAAATCTTACACAATTAGCAGTAGATGTCCTACCCACCCAGTTCTGCCATATCTTGTCATCCTGTTGAGTTAATTTTCAGTCATCACTTGCTATATGATTAATCCTTTTATCACTTTCTCCGAATCACTGGTCTTGCTATTCTGCAGCATGTTATCAGTTTTCGTTTCAATATAATTGCTCTTTATGGCATTGTTTTGTGCTGAAAATAGAAAAGATTCAGTTTCCCTTTGGATGATTACCTTTCATAGCCATGTCTAGGTCTTCTCGCGTGTGATTTCACTAGTTTGTTGCTTGAAATATCCATACAGTTGTTTATCTTCTTATTTCTCTTTTCTGGTTTTATTGTTTTCCCGTCAGTACTTATTTTCCTAATGCTGTTATTGGCTGCGATAATGTTTCTTTGATCTTTTTTAATGTAGTCTGCGTGTTCTTATATTGATGCATGCACTTAAACTCCATTCCTGGTGAATCTTCTTTCTTCGTCTTTTCTTGACACATACAGCATGCCTGTTTCCTCTTTCGGGTATAAAAAGAATCTATGCTTAGTTATCAACTATCTTGTCCTTTATTCCAATTGTCTGATTTCCTGAGTTGTTCATTTTAAGAAATGTACGATGTCTTTTACGATGTCGAAAGGCCTGATTTTAACCCTATGAGGTGATTTCTGCTCCAGGCTTTGGTTTCGAGGAGCTTTCTTGTTCTTTTAAGAAACTATCGTTTTGTTCTTTCCTTCATTTCTACTTGTCTGATGGTGTCAACTTCCAGTATTACCAAGTTTTGTTATCCTTCTCTCCAAACGTTCAAATGCTTTCCTAATCTAGTTGTTCTATTCCTTCCGTTTCTTCGTTTTATCCACTTTTCGTTGTGAGTGAGGCACATTTCTTAATGACAATTTTCATTTCATCTCCTTGCTGAGTAGTCTCCTTATTTGTATCAGCATCTTCCGTTCTTTTTCATTTTTTTTGCAAATATCTTTATATCATCCATGTATATGTGATGGTTAATCTCTTCTTGGGATTTTGTAAATGTATCACACCCTGTGAATTTCCTAAGTATGTTGTTGAGTAGCATCATTGCTATCACGAAAAGCAATGACGAGAGTGATTTTTCCTAACAGATGCCTCGTTAGATTTTAACCTCTTTTTCTTTTATTTCTAAAATAGGATGAGGATATCAGGTATATTGTAGATGTATTTATCCATCTCTGTCTTGATCATACACAGGGATCCTAAAATTATTGGTTGAATACTAGCTTTAAGCTTGTACATTTTTTCAATTTCTATATCCCTGTCTATATATCTTTCTACTTAATCCTAAAATTTGATTGGTATGTTGGCACTAACATATTAGTTAGAGGGGCTGTTTATTTTTCTATTATAGTCCTTAAGTCCAATATCAGGTCTATGCCTATTTATTTTTCTGTCAGTTTGGATAGCCAAGGCCCAGGGAGAGGTAATTCTTTTCTAAATTCTGCTGTTGCTTTTGTTGTTGCTATTATTATTATTATTATTATTATTATTATTATTATTGTTGTTGTTGTTGTTGTTGCTGCTGCTGCTGCTGCTGCTGCTGTTGTTGCTCCATGAACTGGATTGCACGTTCCTTTATTCTTTGAATAAAAAAAGTATATGTTTAGAAAACATCTCGCTATTTTTTTCCAAGGTTAATGTCACAAAAATCGGATATACATTTTCAGTTTTGTTCATTTTGTATATTGTATTTGATATATTTTATTTGAAATAATTTACGAATGCATTTTTAATTATTCTTACGCAATTCATGGGATTTAATTCTAAATATAATATTTTATGATTTTAAGAGAATTTTCGCATAAATTCTTAATTACATAAAAAGTTAACTTACATTTTCTCATATTAATGTTCTCTTTCTGTATTCACGGTAGTATCTGAACTTAATTTAGATTTAAATTAATTTTTAAAAGCATAAATTCATGTTTATTTTTTACTCACATTTTAAAAACACTTTAATTTCATTACAATTAGAATGATTTCTCCATCTCAGATTTAAAAAAAAAATGCAATTATTTCCCATTTCTAAGACTTTTAAAAATGTCCACTTATTTTTCTGCATTTATTCATTATTCATCATATTCATGTTTCACTTTGGCTGTTAGTTTTATTTCTGGATTCAATATGTTCAAATCAATAATTGCTAGTAACCTCCATTGGACTGATTTGATCTACTCATGATCCACGAGTTTTATCACTTGAATCTAATTTATGCATTCGCAGACAAACGTTTACCACATTCATAACACTCGTTCCGAGAACAAATGCTGATGTAGAGCCGTGGTTAAAGTAACTGACTGAAGAACAGGCTTTCATTTTTCTTTTTTTTACTTTATTTTTCATCATTGGATCTTTAACGTTGATTAGCGTGTTTCGGTTGTCGTATTGATATACAGGTAGATTTTGTTCATTTGTTCTTAACTATACGCATCTTACGTTAGCTTACAGCATTCCCAGCAGTTTACTATGAATTAATATATTTAAAAACCTATCTTCAACTTGGTTTTATTGAAAGATCATTTCAGTCGTTATAGATTCAGCAACCTTTTTGGAACTGCAAAATAAACTTTTTTCACCCTCTGGAGTAGAACATTCTTATTTCACCATCCATGCTAAAGGAAATCTAGTATTAGTTAAGAATTTATTCCGCATTAAAAATCATACTACAGGTCCCTGAGACTGAACCATACACACACACACACACACACACACACACACACACACTGGCGCATATGTCGTAAATATTGAATCCTATTTGAAATATTGGTTAAATATTTGTGCATTTCAGTTCGTGCAAATACCTTTAGGAAAGACATGGATACAACTGTTCGTATTTGCCATGTGTTCCTCCAGCAATATATTTCTTCAACTAAATAGTAGGTTAGTCTCGGTTCTTTAGCCTATGTGTGGCAAAAGTCTAGGAAAAAAGAAAAATTTAAATGCAATCTGCTTTACTTTAAGAAATTGACAGTTGTGTAACTTATTTCCTGTGGTGATGTTATATATATATATATATATATATATATATATATATATATATGTATGTGTGTGTGTGTGTGTGTGTGTGTGTGTGTGTGTGTGTGTGTGTGTGTGTGTGTGTGTGTGTTATATTTTTCATCATTCAACCTGTGAAAGCACGTGAGATACCCTGCTCTCATCAGCCGGCAACCAGGGTTGATAACACAGTTTCGGTAGCTCAAGGCGGTACTGCCAGTCCTGGTGGATTATATATATATATATGTATTCCTTTTATATGGTTTTTATGGCACGTTTTTAATCCATGATGTTTTACCAGATATCGGCTTCGACCTGACATTTTAATATTTATTGAATGTTCTTCGTCTCTAGCAATCTTCCTAACTACGAAAAAATTAAAATAACAGTTCTGCTTAGTTGGTTATTGCTGTGCAGTCATACCAAGTTCTCTAAAACTATCTTCCTTTTTTGTAACCCCATGCCAGACATTCCAATGATAAATCAAAAATTATAGATGATAGGGTTTTTTTTGTTATTTTTTCTCTATTATTTCTCTTTACTTTACTTACTGATATACGATTTTCACTTCTTAGGTTTTATTCTTTTTCTCTCAATTTTTCTATTTCAATTATTGCCAATTGTTTCTTTCTTTTTTTTTTTTTCATTTTTACATAGATTTTTATTTTTTATTTTTTCCTGTTTTCCTTTCCTTTACTTGCTCATTAATATTCTCTTCGTAGTGTATATTTTTACTCAATTTTTTTTCCCCATAACTAATATAATTTCTTTCCATTCTGTCTTCAAAATCTTTACTTTTTGATTGTTTGCCATATTTTGCTCAACTATTTCTCTATTTTACTCTTGGTTTTTATTTGATTTTTCTTCTTCGAAGCTTATCTCCTACAACTTTCTTTGCTGTATACCAATATTAGATTAGTATTACACACTGGCAACTGAAGAGAAAACTATTAAGCTTTCAAGCCTGACAGCTAGATATTACTTGTGTTCGAACACCGATCTTGATCACCGATATAAAATACGCAGCTTTTATCTCTGTGAATGATTTACGGCCTAAACTAAACTTGCTCTAACAAAAGTGTACACATTTGTGGCCCACAGTGAGAAGCAAACAGACTACTAACTCACTGGATCGCAAGTTTATATTGTTGATTAGTATTTAATGTTGAAGTGCCAATAATACGAAGAAACTACTTAGCCTATGTAGCGGAGTCATAGTGGAGATGTGGATAAAGAAATGCGCTGCATCCCCGAGGTTAGCGACATCTAACTCCAGTCGCTCTGTTACGTTCACTTTTGGACAAATATATTTCTGAAAGTTATGGACACCTTTCTATCTGAACTTAAGGATTAAGTAGTGTAACTACTTTTCTTCCACAAGGATGGTTTTGGCATTAAATGACCCACAAAGATTGACATGCCATTTAACAAAGCAACCAGAGTATAACTCTCTGTGACGTATCTAAGCCAGTTGTTTCTAAAGAATATATTTACTCAATTCCTCCACAAAGGAAAGGATGTGATGCAAGGTCAAACTTTAAACGAAGTAAAGCTGATTTGAATTTTCCCTTTCCTAGACTGGTTACCTAACCAAGGCTAAATGACACAATATTACCTAAGAAGGATTCATACTTTTACACGTGAGTTATTGCGAAGTGAGATGCAAGCAGATTTGTCCAGTATTTAAACTCTGATTGCCAATTCCATTTCTTACAAAGATAACCGTTACGTTAAGTGTTCTTCCAAAAGCAGGTATTGATTTAGCTCCCCACAATGCAAACAGTGTTTCAAGGTGTGTTTGGCGTAAGGATAATTAACAGAGTAGATAGTCTTTCGGGTCAAAGTCAATAATTGCCAAGAACCGTCGGCTTTACCCTTCAGGTGAGCTTCAGTCAATAAAACCAGTTCTAACCTCTTTTAGATGGGAGTAAACATATACGTCCCTGGGTCGAAGGCTTTCGGGAACTGACCTGATAAATTTACCTCACTCACTAGGTGTGAAATCTAGGTAAGTACACTTCTAAAGCATGCACACTGGTGTACTTTGAGGTGTATCTATAAGCATCTAGAAAATCCATCGACAAAGCCAATTTTCGAAAGCAACGCGTGATTTTAGTAATGGAGATTAAACATTTATTTTCCAACATTGAACACGGAACAGAACTTATTCACGAAAGATTTTAATTAGTATTTATTTGATGTTTATTTGAAATTATGCAAAATAAGCAGCTTGTAAGCTAAATCCTCCAGCACTTAAAATAAAAATTCGGTGTTACCTATAGATAAAATATTTTGCCCAGACGGCTAGGAGAGTAGAATGCTCCGACTGCATCTCTGTAGAGAGTTGAAACCACTCCAACGAGTGTCCGGGATATGACACGAAATAATCTGATGATGAAACTTCAGTAATGTTGGGATTTTGGGCAATGCTGAGTACCTCCTCATTGCCGTAGCTCCCAGGTCCACTTTTTCCCGGGTTGGAAGCAACTGATAGGGTCCTATCTATAGGTCAAATAGAACTACACGGCCTACTCATGGTGAACTAAATTATTTGATAGAGAACTGTTTTTTTTTGACATTAACGGAAACCCCAGAGCAACAATCATCTCATGCTACAGCCCCACCAATGTTAGTGAAGAAACTGAACTAGTCACCTTCTACGATGAGTTATCCTCATTAGTGCGTAGCATTCCGAAACACAACATGTTAGTCATTGGCGGAGACATGAATGCCCAAATCGGGAAAAACGGAAACAACAAATACAGCCTCCACAACACGTCAAATAGTAATGGGCAACATCTAACAGATTTCATGATAGAAAATAGATTAGCATGCCTCAATACAAACTACCAAAAAAGAGAGGGCAAACTATGGACATACACGTACGCAAACAATACTAAAGCTCAGATAGACTACGTCCTTATAAACAAGAAATGGAAAAATAGTGCATTGAATTGCGAGGCATACTCCTCGTTTGAGGGTGTGTCCACCGATCACCGAATAGTCACGGCGAAAATGCGGTTAAGCCTACGAAAAAACGCCAAACGAATAGCGACCACCAAACACTATGACTGGGCCCTATTAAACAACAAAGATATAAGAGATAAATACGTATTAGAATTAAGAAACAGATTCGAAACACTACAAGAAAAGACGGAAAAAAGTACACCAAACGACGAATATGAAAATTTCGTCAATGCACACCTCGAGGCAGCAGCAAAATACATTCCAACAAAAATTAAAACTAAATATAGAGTCCCACGGGAAACTTTAGCGGTGAGAGAAAAACGTGCACTAGTGAAAACAGCCTCCAAAAACTATCGAAAAAACCCCAACTAACACAAATGCTTTAAAACTAAAAACGGCACAATATCAATTACCAGGCATATATATAAAGGAACAGACAGAATACATTCAAAATCAGATAGATAAGATTAGAGACTCGGTGGAAGATAGACAATCTAGAATAGCCTGGCAAACAATAAACGAAGTGAGCAGAAGAAATAACACAACCAAAGCAAAACTTAAAGCAGCAAACCAACAAGAAAGAATAAAACTGTGGAAACAGCCCTTCGAAAACTTACTTGGAAACCCACCAAAAATAACGCATGAACCAATCACCAGAATAATTAGCAAACAATTAGACATTAAACTAGGACCGTTCACACAAGAAGAACTCGACTCGGTTCTCAGAAAAATTAAAAATAGGAAAGCTGCAGGGCTGGACGAAATTCCCCCGGAAGTATGGAAGACCAGACAATTCGACGACATACTGCTCCGACACTGCAACGCAGTATACAATCAAAATCCGATAGATAGATGGATGAAGGGATGCATACTCCCCTTCCCTAAAAAGGGGGACCTCGGATTAGCCAAAAACTACCGAGGCATAACACTTACATCCATAGCTGCTAAAATCTACAATGCCCTACTACGAAACCGAAAAGAACCCAAAATCGACAACATACTTAGAAAAAACCAAAATGGCTTCCGAAGAAATAGATCCACGACCTCACAAATATTAACCATCCGCAGAATCCTTGAAGGTGTACGGGCAAAGAACCTACAAGCGACATTAATATTTGTCGACTTTACCAAGGCTTTCGACTCCATTCACAGAGGAAAGATGGAACAAATCCTACTAGGGTACGGCATACCTAAAGAAACCGTAGCGGCAATAACGATTCTCTATAGAAACACTAAAGTAAAAATACGATCACCGGATGGAGACACAGAATACTTTGACATTGTAGCAGGAGTACTACAAGGGGACACGCTGCCTCCGTACCTCTTTATCATTTGTCTAGACTACGTACTTAGAACATCGATTGACAAAATCAAAGAGAATGGCTTCGAACTGACGAAGAAAAGAAGCAGAAGATACCCCACAACAACAATTACCGACGCCGACTACGCCGATGACATAGCGATACTGGCAAATACACCTGACCAAGCCGAAACTCTTCTGCATAGTTTGGAACGAGCAGCAGCAAGCATAGGCCTCTATGTTAATGCACACAAAACGGAATATATGTGCTATAACCAAACGGGGGACATCTCCACTCTAGAAGGAACCCCACTTAAACTAGTAGACAAATTCACGTACCTAGGAAGCAGCGTCGAATCAACCGAAAAGGACATCGAAACGAGGCTAACGAAAGCATGGACAGCCATCAATAGGCTATCGATTATATGGAAATCAGACCTAACCGATAAAATGAAACGCAGTTTCTTCCAGGCAGCGGTCACATCGATACTGCTATATGGATGCACTACATGGACGCTAACAAAACGGCTGGAGAAGAAACTAGATGGCAATTACACAAGAATGCTGCGTGCAATCCTGAACAAGTCCTGGCAGCAACACCCCACAAGACACCAAATGTACGGCCACCTGCCCCCTATCACGAAAACTATTCAAGTTAGACGAACCAGACACGCAGGACTCTGCTGGAGAAGCAGAGATGAACTCATAAGAGATGTAATCTTATGGATCCCCACACATGGCCGCGCAAAAGCAGGGCGACCAGCTCGAACGTACATTCAGCAACTATGTGAGGATACAGGATGTTGTCCTGAAGACCTGCCTAGGGCGATGAACGATAGAGAGGAGTGGCGAGAGAGGGTCAGGGATATCCGTGCTACCAGCACGATATGATGATGACTTATGCAAGACTGAATTGTTTCAAATAGAACTGTTTTGACATTTAACTGTGTGTAAACAAACCAAAAAAAACTATACTTATACTAAACTGATTTGTTTGAAATAGAACTGATTATATGTTTAAAAATTGTTTTGGTATTGATAATCTACAATTGTTGAAATGCCATATAACCAAATCAAACCAAACCTATTGATATAGTTTTATTTCTATTTGAGAAGAATAGTCTTTATTATTTTAATCATGTTTTCCACTTCATATTTTATTTTCTTCTTTTATAATATTAAATGGAAGTCATGAAACAATATATTTGTGGATCACCTAAGTTTAAGTTGATATTGGTCGATGATACTGGTGTATCCAAAAAATCTCGAACTCAGTACTCGAGATAATTGTATGTGGTACAAGCTTTTCTCCTTCCGTATAGATATAACTTTTAATTTCTTTCAACTCCGTAGAGCAACAGCATGAAAAGGCATAGTTATCGATCTCATTCGGAGTAGATTTTATTGATTGACACGTCAACCTTTATAGGGTTATTCTAAGTTTGAGAATCGTGTTCGTTGTACAGTCATATTTACACTTATTATGGGAGTGTTTCGTGAGACATTTTTTGCAAACAGTTCAATCAAAAAATACATTCTAAATCTCTCTTTTTGTTCCATACAGGGAACCCTAATATTTACTATCATAACTGATCATAATCAAGCAGGGAAAATGTCAATGAAGAGGTCCTTCCAACTCACCTGATTTCTAAAAATAAAACCGTGTCTTAAGATGCAATTTAGTATCATACAAAAAAAAAAAACACTTTTTATATTACATTTTTATTTATTTTGGTGGGGTTGTTTCTGACAAGGCAAGTAGTAATTCATGGAGAACGTCAATAAGGGTTAAAATAGTCTACAGTAATACACACACACACACACACACACACACACACATGCTGTTATATATATATATATATATATATATATATATATATATATATATATATATATATATATATATATCTTTTTGAGCTACCGAAACTGTGTTATCACCCTAGTTGGCGGCTGATGAGTCTAGGGTATCGCACGTGCTTTCACACGTTGTATGATGAAAAAAATAAAATATATATAACAGCATCTAATTACAAAGTATAACAAAGACACATACAAACTCAAATACCCGGATATGAGAAAGATCCTAATGAACAGTATAATCATCATATATAAAAATAACAATTAAAAACCGCTTACAAATCCTCGAAGTAATAACTGTAAAAAATTAAAATAAATATATACTATAAATAAATAGCATTTAATATAGGTATTAACGTATTAAACATATTTAGTAA